>JAEIFK010000462.1:0-121726 GCA_018901825.1 Drosophila funebris | reverse complement strand
ATTTTTGTTAAAAAATCCGTTATTTTGTCATTTTTGAACGTATCTGATTTTTGTTAAAAAATCCGTTATTTTGCCATTTTTGCACATATCTCATTTTCGTCGCAAAATTCGTTATTTTGTCATTTTTGGACATATCTGATTTTTGTCGGAATAACCGCTATTTTTGCCATTTTTTCCCATATCTGATTCTTGTCGGAAAAATCCGTTATTTTGTCATTTTTGAACGTATCTGATTTTTGTTAAAAAATCCGTTATTTTGCAATTTTTGCACATATCTCATTTTCGTCGCAAAATTCGTTATTTTGTCATTTTTGGACATATCTGATTTTCGTCGAAAGATCCGTTATTTTGCAATTTTTGCACATATCTAATTTTCGTCGAAAAATTCGTTATTTTGCCATTTTTTACATATCTGATTTTCGTCAAAAAATCCGTTATTTTGTCATTTTTGTACATATCTGATTTTTGTCGGAATAACCGCTATTTTTGCCATTTTTTTCCCATATCTGTTTCTTGTCAAAAAATACGTTATTTTGCCATTTTTGTATATATCTGATTTTCGTCGAATAATCCGTTATTTTGCAATTATTGGACATATCTGATTGTTGTCGAAAAAATCCGTTATTTTGTCGTTTTTGTACATATCTGATTTTCGTCGAAAAATCCGTTATTTTGTTATTTTTGGACATATCTGATTTTTGTCGGAATAACTGCTGTTTTTGCCATTTTTTTCCCATATCTGTTTCTTGTCAAAAAATACGTTATTTTGCCATTTTTGTACATATCTGATTTTCGGCGAAAAATCCGTTATTTTGCCATTATTGGACATATATGATTGTTGTCGAAAAAATCCGTTGTTTTGTGATTTTTGAACGTAGCTATATTTTTGATTTTTGTCGGAATAACCGCTATTTTTGCTATTTTTTCCCATATATGATTCTTGTCGGAAAAATCCGTTATTTTGTCATTTTTGAACATATCTGATTTTCGGCGAAAGATCCGTTATTTTGCAATTTTTGCACATATCTAATTTTCGTCGAAAAATTCGTTATTTTTCATTTTTGGACATATCGGATTTTCGTCGAGAAATCCGTTATATTGTCATTTTTTACATATCTGATATTTGTCGAAAAATCCGTTATATTGTCATTTTTGGACATATCAGATTTCCGTCGAAAAATTCGTTATTTTGCCATTTTTGCACAAATCTGATTTTCGTCGAAAAATCCGTTATTTTGTTATTTTTGGACATATCTGATTTTTGTCGGAATTACCGCTATTTTTGCCATTTTTTACCATATCTGATTCTTGTCGGAAAAATCCGTCATTTTGTCATTTTTGTACATATCTGATTTTTGTCGAAAAATCCGTTATTTTGCCATTATTGGACATATCTGATTGTTGTCGAAAAAATCCGTTATTTTGTGATTTTTGAACTTATCTGATTTAAGTTGAAAAATCCGTTATTATGTAATTTTTGGATATATTTTTGATTTTTTGTCAGAATAATCGCTATTTTTTGCCATTTTTGCACATATCTGATTTTCGTCGGAAAATTCGTTATTTTGTCATTTTTGGACATATCTGATTTTTGTCGGAATAACCGCTATTTTTGCCATTTTTTCCCATATCTGATTCTTGTCGGAAAAATCCGTCATTTTGTCATTTTTGTACATATCTGATTTTTGTCGAAAAATTCGTTATTTTGTCATTTTTGGACATATCTGATTTTTGCCGGAATAACCGCTATTTTTGCCATTTTTCCCCATATCTGATTCTTGTCGGAAAAATCCGTCATTTTGTGATTTTTGAACGTATCTGATTTTTGTTAAAAAATCCGTTATTTTGCAATTTTTGCACATATCTCATTTTCGTCGCAAAATTCGTTATTTTGTCATTTTTGGACATATCTGATTTTCGTCGAAAGATCCGTTATTTTGTCATTTTTGTACATATCTGATTTTTGTCGGAATAACCGCTATTTTTGCCATTTTTTCCCATATCTGTTTCTTGTCAAAAAATACGTTATTTTGCCATTTTTGTATATATCTGATTTTCGTCGAAAAATCCGTTATTTTGCAATTATTGGACATATCTGATTCTTGTCGGAAAAATCCGTCATTTTGTGATTTTTGAACGTATCTGATTTTCGTTGAAAAATCCATTATTTTGCAATTTTTGCACATATCTCATTTTCGTCGAAAAATTCGTTATTTTGTCATTTTTGGACATATCTGATTTTCGTCGAAAGATCCGTTATTTTGCAATTTTTGCACATATCTAATTTTCGTCGAAAAATTCGTTATTTTTCATTTTTTGGACATATCGGATTTTCGTCGAGAAATCCGTTATATTGTCATTTTTTACATATCTGATATTTGTCGAAAAATCCGTTATATTGTCATTTTTGGACATATCAGATTTCCGTCGAAAAATTCGTTATTTTGCCATTTTTGCACAAATCTGATTTTCGTCGAAAAATCCGTTATTTTGTTATTTTTGGACATATCTGATTTTTGTCGGAATTACCGCTATTTTTGCCATTTTTTACCATATCTGATTCTTGTCGGAAAAATCCGTCATTTTGTCATTTTTGTACATATCTGATTTTTGTCGAAAAATCCGTTATTTTGCCATTATTGGACATATCTGATT
Organism: Drosophila funebris; assembly: GCA_018901825.1. Lineage (NCBI taxonomy): Eukaryota > Metazoa > Arthropoda > Insecta > Diptera > Drosophilidae > Drosophila > Drosophila funebris. Next base: position 119,071 of record JAEIFK010000462.1, on the reverse strand, counting down.
GTTGTCGAAAAAAATCCGTCATTTTGTCATTTTTGAACATATCTGATTTTTGTCGAAAAATTCGTTATTTTGTCATTTTTGGACATATCTGATTTTTGTCGGAATAACCGCTATTTTTGCCATTTTCTCCCATATCTGATTCTTGTCGGAAAAATCCGTTATTTTGTCATTTTTGTACATATCTGATTTTCGGCGAAAAATCCGTTATTTTGTCACTTTTGTACATATCTGATTGTTGTCGAAAAAATCAGTTATTTTGTGATTTTTGAACTTATCTGATTTTCGTTGAAAAATCCGTTATTATGTAATTTTTGGATATATTTTTGATTTTTGTCAGAATAACCGCTATTTTTGCCATTTTTTGCACATATCTGATTTTCGTCGAAAAATTCGTTATTTTGTCATTTTTGTACATATCTGATTTTCGTCGGAGTAACCGCTATTTTTGCCATTTTTTCCCATATCTGATTCTTGTCGGAAAAATAAGTTATTTTGTCATTTTTGTACATATCTGACTTTCGGCGAAAAATCCGTTATTTTGTTACTTTTGTACATATCTGATTGTTGTCGAAAAAACCGTTATTTTGTGATTTTTGAACTTATCTGATTTTCGTTGAAAAATCCGTTATTATGTAATTTTTGGATATAATTTTGATTTTTGTCAGAATAATCGCTATTTTTGCCATTTTTGCACATATCTGATTTTCGTCGAAAAATTCGTTATTTTGTCATTTTTGGACATATCTGATTTTTGTCGGAATAACCGCTATTTTTGCCATTTTTCCCATATCTGATTCTTGTCGGAAAAATCCGTTATTTTGTCATTTTTGAACGTATCTGATTTTTGTTAAAAAATCCGTTATTTTGCAATTTTTGCACATATCTCATTTTCGTCGCAAAATTCGTTATTTTGTCATTTTTGGACATATCTGATTTTCGTCGAAAGATCCGTTATTTTGAAATTTTTGCACATATCTAATTTTCGTCGAAAAATTCGTTATTTTGCCATTTTTTACATATCTGATTTTCGTCAAAAAATCCGTTATTTTGTCATTTTTGTACATATCTGATTTTTGTCGGAATAACCGCTATTTTTGCCATTTTTTCCCATATCTGTTTCTTGTCAAAAAAATACGTTATTTTGCCATTTTTGTACATATCTGATTTTCGGCGAAAAATCCGTTATTTTGCCATTATTGGACATATCTGATTGTTGTCCAAAAAATCCGTTATGTTGTGATTTTTGAACGTAACTGATTTTCGTTGAAAAAACCCGTTATTATGTAAATATGGATATATTTGTGATTTTTGTCGGAATAACCGCTATTTTGTCATTTTTTATATATCTGATTTTCGTCGAAAAATCCGTTATTTTGCAATTATTGGACATATCTGATTATTGTCGGAAAAATACGTTATTTTGCCATTTTTGTACATATCTGATTTTCGGCGAAAAATCCGTTATGTTGCCATTATTGGACATATATGATTGTTGTCGAAAAAATCCGTTGTTTTGTGATTTTTGAACGTAGCTATATTTTTGATTTTTGTCGGAATAACCGCTATTTTTGCTATTTTTTCCCATATATGATTCTTGTCGGAAAAATCCGTTATTTTGTCATTTTTGAACATATCTGATTTTCGGCGAAAAATCCGTTATTTTGTCATTTTTGTACATATCTGATTTTTGTCGGAATAACCGCTATTTTTGCCATTTTTACCCATATCTGATTCTCGTCGGAAAAAATCGTTATTTTGTAATTTTTGTAGATATCTGATTTTCGTCGAAAAATCCGTTATTTTGTGATTTTTGAACGTATCTGATTTTCGTTGAAAAATCCGTTATTTTGTTACTTTTGTACATATCTGATTGTTGCCGAAAAAATCCGTTATTTTGTGATTTTTGAACTTATCTGATTTTCGTTGAAAAATCCGTTATTATGTAATTTTTGGATATATTTTTGATTTTTGTCAGAATAATCGCTATTTTTGCCATTTTTGCACATATCTGATTTTCGTCGAAAAATTCGTTATTTTGTCATTTTTGGACATATCTGATATTTGTCGGAATAACCGCTATTTTTGCCATTTTTCCCATATCTGATTCTTGTCGGAAAAATCCGTTATTTTGTCATTTTTGAACGTATCTGATTTTTGTTAAAAAATCCGTTATTTTGTTACTTTTGTACATATCTGATTGTTGCCGAAAAAATCCGTTATTTTGTGATTTTTGAACTTATCTGATTTTCGTTGAAAAATCCGTTATTATGTAATTTTTGGATATATTTTTGATTTTTGTCAGAATAATCGCTATTTTTGCCATTTTTGCACATATCTGATTTTCGTCGCAAAATTCGTTATTTTGTCATTTTTGGACATATCTGATTTTCGTCGAAAGATCCGTTATTTTGCAATTTTTGCACATATCTAATTTTCGTCGAAAAATTCGTTATTTTGCCATTTTTTACATATCTGATTTTCGTCAAAAAATCCGTTATTTTGTCATTTTTGTACATATCTGATTTTTGTCGGAATAACCGCTATTTTTGCCATTTTTTCCCATATCTGTTTCTTGTCAAAAAATACGTTATTTTGCCATTTTTGTATATATCTGATTTTCGTCGAAAAATCCGTTATTTTGCAATTATTGGACATATCTGATTGTTGTCGAAAAAATCCGTTATTTTGTCGTTTTTGTACATATCTGATTTTCGTCGAAAAATCCGTTATTTTGTTATTTTTGGACATATCTGATTTTTGTCGGAATAACTGCTGTTTTTGCCATTTTTTCCCATATCTGTTTCTTGTCAAAAAATACGTTATTTTGCCATTTTTGTACATATCTGATTTTCGGCGAAAAATCCGTTATTTTGCCATTATTGGACATATATGATTGTTGTCGAAAAAATCCGTTGTTTTGTGATTTTTGAACGTAGCTATATTTTTGATTTTTGTCGGAATAACCGCTATTTTTGCTATTTTTTCCCATATATGATTCTTGTCGGAAAAATCCGTTATTTTGTCATTTTTGAACATATCTGATTTTCGGCGAAAGATCCGTTATTTTGCAATTTTTGCACATATCTAATTTTCGTCGAAAAATTCGTTATTTTTCATTTTTGGACATATCGGATTTTCGTCGAGAAATCCGTTATATTGTCATTTTTTACATATCTGATATTTGTCGAAAAATCCGTTATATTGTCATTTTTGGACATATCAGATTTCCGTCGAAAAATTCGTTATTTTGCCATTTTTGCACAAATCTGATTTTCGTCGAAAAATCCGTTATTTTGTTATTTTTGGACATATCTGATTTTTGTCGGAATTACCCGCTATTTTTGCCATTTTTTACCATATCTGATTCTTGTCGGAAAAATCCGTCATTTTGTCATTTTTGTACATATCTGATTTTTGTCGAAAAATCCGTTATTTTGCCATTATTGGACATATCTGATTGTTGTCGAAAAAATCCGTTATTTTGTGATTTTTGAACTTATCTGATTTAAGTTGAAAAATCCGTTATTATGTAATTTTTGGATATATTTTTGATTTTTGTCAGAATAATCCGCTATTTTTGCCATTTTTGCACATATCTGATTTTCGTCGGAAAATTCGTTATTTTGTCATTTTTGGACATATCTGATTTTTGTCGAAATAACCGCTATTTTTGCCATTTTTTCCCATATCTGATTCTTGTCGGAAAAATCCGTCATTTTGTCATTTTTGTACATATCTGATTTTTGTCGAAAAATTCGTTATTTTGTCATTTTTGGACATATCTGATTTTTGCCGGAATAACCGCTATTTTTGCCATTTTTCCCCATATCTGATTCTTGTCGGAAAAATCCGTCATTTTGTGATTTTTGAACGTATCTGATTTTTGTTAAAAAATCCGTTATTTTGCAATTTTTGCACATATCTCATTTTCGTCGCAAAATTCGTTATTTTGTCATTTTTGGACATATCTGATTTTCGTCGAAAGATCCGTTATTTTGTCATTTTTGTACATATCTGATTTTTGTCGGAATAACCGCTATTTTTGCCATTTTTTCCCATATCTGTTTCTTGTCAAAAAATACGTTATTTTGCCATTTTTGTATATATCTGATTTTCGTCGAAAAATCCGTTATTTTGCAATTATTGGACATATCTGATTCTTGTCGGAAAAATCCGTCATTTTGTGATTTTTGAACGTATCTGATTTTCGTTGAAAAATCCATTATTTTGCAATTTTTGCACATATCTCATTTTCGTCGAAAAATTCGTTATTTTGTCATTTTTGGACATATCTGATTTTCGTCGAAAGATCCGTTATTTTGCAATTTTTGCACATATCTAATTTTCGTCGAAAAATTCGTTATTTTTCATTTTTGGACATATCGGATTTTCGTCGAGAAATCCGTTATATTGTCATTTTTTACATATCTGATATTTGTCGAAAAATCCGTTATATTGTCATTTTTGGACATATCAGATTTCCGTCGAAAAATTCGTTATTTTGCCATTTTTGCACAAATCTGATTTTCGTCGAAAAATCCGTTATTTTGTTATTTTTGGACATATCTGATTTTTGTCGGAATTACCGCTATTTTTGCCATTTTTTACCATATCTGATTCTTGTCGGAAAAATCCGTCATTTTGTCATTTTTGTACATATCTGATTTTTGTCGAAAAATCCGTTATTTTGCCATTATTGGACATATCTGATTGTTGTCGAAAAAATCCGTCATTTTGTCATTTTTGAACATATCTGATTTTTGTCGAAAAATTCGTTATTTTGTCATTTTTGGACATATCTGATTTTTGTCGGAATAACCGCTATTTTTGCCATTTTCTCCCATATCTGATTCTTGTCGGAAAAATCCGTTATTTTGTCATTTTTGTACATATCTGATTTTCGGCGAAAAATCCGTTATTTTGTCACTTTTGTACATATCTGATTGTTGTCGAAAAAATCAGATATTTTGTGATTTTTGAACTTATCTGATTTTCGTTGAAAAATCCGTTATTATGTAATTTTTGGATATATTTTTGATTTTTGTCAGAATAACCGCTATTTTTGCCATTTTTGCACATATCTGATTTTCGTCGAAAAATTCGTTATTTTGTCATTTTTGTACATATCTGATTTTCGTCGGAGTAACCGCTATTTTTGCCATTTTTTCCCATATCTGATTCTTGTCGGAAAAATAAGTTATTTTGTCATTTTTGTACATATCTGATTTTCGGCGAAAAATCCGTTATTTTGTTACTTTTGTACATATCTGATTGTTGTCGAAAAAATCCGTTATTTTGTGATTTTTGAACTTATCTGATTTTCGTTGAAAAATCCGTTATTATGTAATTTTTGGATATAATTTTGATTTTTGTCAGAATAATCGCTATTTTTGCCATTTTTGCACATATCTGATTTTCGTCGAAAAATTCGTTATTTTGTCATTTTTGGACATATCTGATTTTTGTCGGAATAACCGCTATTTTTGCCATTTTTCCCATATCTGATTCTTGTCGGAAAAATCCGTTATTTTGTCATTTTTGAACGTATCTGATTTTTGTTAAAAAATCCGTTATTTTGCAATTTTTGCACATATCTCATTTTCGTCGCAAAAATTCGTTATTTTGTCATTTTTGGACATATCTGATTTTCGTCGAAAGATCCGTTATTTTGAAATTTTTGCACATATCTAATTTTCGTCGAAAAATTCGTTATTTTGCCATTTTTTACATATCTGATTTTCGTCAAAAAATCCGTTATTTTGTCATTTTTGTACATATCTGATTTTTGTCGGAATAACCGCTATTTTTGCCATTTTTTCCCATATCTGTTTCTTGTCAAAAAATACGTTATTTTGCCATTTTTGTACATATCTGATTTTCGGCGAAAAATCCGTTATTTTGCCATTATTGGACATATCTGATTGTTGTCCAAAAAATCCGTTATGTTGTGATTTTTGAACGTAACTGATTTTCGTTGAAAAAACCCGTTATTATGTAAATATGGATATATTTGTGATTTTTGTCGGAATAACCGCTATTTTGTCATTTTTTATATATCTGATTTTCGTCGAAAAATCCGTTATTTTGCAATTATTGGACATATCTGATTATTGTCGGAAAAATACGTTATTTTGCCATTTTTGTACATATCTGATTTTCGGCGAAAAATCCGTTATGTTGCCATTATTGGACATATATGATTGTTGTCGAAAAAATCCGTTGTTTTGTGATTTTTGAACGTAGCTATATTTTTGATTTTTGTCGGAATAACCGCTATTTTTGCTATTTTTTCCCATATATGATTCTTGTCGGAAAAATCCGTTATTTTGTCATTTTTGAACATATCTGATTTTCGGCGAAAAATCCGTTATTTTGTCATTTTTGTACATATCTGATTTTTGTCGGAATAACCGCTATTTTTGCCATTTTTACCCATATCTGATTCTCGTCGGAAAAATTCGTTATTTTGTAATTTTTGTAGATATCTGATTTTCGTCGAAAAATCCGTTATTTTGTGATTTTTGAACGTATCTGATTTTCGTTGAAAAATCCGTTATTTTGTTACTTTTGTACATATCTGATTGTTGCCGAAAAAATCCGTTATTTTGTGATTTTTGAACTTATCTGATTTTCGTTGAAAAATCCGTTATTATGTAATTTTTGGATATATTTTTGATTTTTGTCAGAATAATCGCTATTTTTGCCATTTTTGCACATATCTGATTTTCGTCGAAAAATTCGTTATTTTGTCATTTTTGGACATATCTGATATTTGTCGGAATAACCGCTATTTTTGCCATTTTTTCCCATATCTGATTCTTGTCGGAAAAATCCGTTATTTTGTCATTTTTGAACGTATCTGATTTTTGTTAAAAAATCCGTTATTTTGTTACTTTTGTACATATCTGATTGTTGCCGAAAAAATCCGTTATTTTGTGATTTTTGAACTTATCTGATTTTCGTTGAAAAATCCGTTATTATGTAATTTTTGGATATATTTTTGATTTTTGTCAGAATAATCGCTATTTTTGCCATTTTTGCACATATCTGATTTTCGTCGCAAAATTCGTTATTTTGTCATTTTTGGACATATCTGATTTTCGTCGAAAGATCCGTTATTTTGCAATTTTTGCACATATCTAATTTTCGTCGAAAAATTCGTTATTTTGCCATTTTTTACATATCTGATTTTCGTCAAAAAATCCGTTATTTTGTCATTTTAGTACATATCTGATTTTTGTCGGAATAACCGCTATTTTTGCCATTTTTTCCCATATCTGTTTCTTGTCAAAAAATACGTTATTTTGCCATTTTTGTATATATCTGATTTTCGTCGAAAAATCCGTTATTTTGCAATTATTGGACATATCTGATTGTTGTCGAAAAAATCCGTTATTTTGTCGTTTTTGTACATATCTGATTTTCGTCGAAAAATCCGTTATTTTGTTATTTTTGGACATATCTGATTTTTGTCGGAATAACTGCTGTTTTTGCCATTTTTTCCCATATCTGTTTCTTGTCAAAAAATACGTTATTTTGCCATTTTTGTACATATCTGATTTTCGGCGAAAAATCCGTTATTTTGCCATTATTGGACATATCTGATTGTTGTCCAAAAAATCCGTTATGTTGTGATTTTTGAACGTAACTGATTTTCGTTGAAAAAACCCGTTATTATGTAAATATGGATATATTTGTGATTTTTGTCGGAATAACCGCTATTTTGTCATTTTTTATATATCTGATTTTCGTCGAAAAATCCGTTATTTTGCAATTATTGGACATATCTGATTGTTGTCGGAAAAATACGTTATTTTGCCATTTTTGTACATATCTGATTTTCGGCGAAAAATCCGTTATTTTGCCATTATTGGACATATATGATTGTTGTCGAAAAAATCCGTTGTTTTGTGATTTTTGAACGTAGCTATATTTTTGATTTTTGTCGGAATAACCGCTATTTTTGCTATTTTTTCCCATATATGATTCTTGTCGGAAAAATCCGTTATTTTGTCATTTTTGAACATATCTGATTTTCGGCGAAAAATCCGTTATTTTGTCATTTTTGTACATATCTGATTTTTGTCGGAATAACCGCTATTTTTGCCATTTTTACCCATATCTGATTCTCGTCGGAAAAATTCGTTTTTGTAATTTTTGTAGATATCTGATTTTCGTCGAAAAATCCGTTATTTTGTGATTTTTGAACGTATCTGATTTTCGTTGAAAAATCCGTTATTTTGTTACTTTTGTACATATCTGATTGTTGCCGAAAAAATCCGTTATTTTGTGATTTTTGAACTTATCTGATTTTCGTTGAAAAATCCGTTATTATGTAATTTTTGGATATATTTTTGATTTTTGTCAGAATAATCGCTATTTTTGCCATTTTTGCACATATCTGATTTTCGTCGAAAAATTCGTTATTTTGTCATTTTTGGACATATCTGATATTTGTCGGAATAACCGCTATTTTTGCCATTTTTTCCTATATCTGATTCTTGTCGGAAAAATCCGTTATTTTGTCATTTTTGAACGTATCTGATTTTTGTTAAAAAAATCCGTTATTTTGCCATTTTTGCACATATCTGATTTTTGTCGGAAAAATTCGTTATTTTGTCATTTTTGGACATATCTGATTTTCGTCGAAAGATCCGTTATTTTGCAATTTTTTGCACATATCTAATTTTCGTCGAAAAATACGTTATTTTGCCATTTTTGTATATATCTGATTTTCGTCGAAAAATCCGTTATTTTGCAATTATTGGACATATCTGATTGTTGTCGAAAAAACCCCGTTATTTTGTCGTTTTTTGTACATATCTGATTTTCGTCGAAAAATCCGTTATTTTGTTATTTTTGGACATATCTGATTTTTGTCGGAATAACTGCTGTTTTTGCCATTTTTTCCCATATCTGTTTCTTGTCGAAAAAATCCGTTATTTTGCCATTTTTGTACATATCTGATTTTCGGCGAAAAATCCGTTATTTTGCCATTTTTGGACATATCTGATTGTTGTCCAAAAAATCCGTTATGTTGTGATTTTTGAACGTATCTGATTTTCGTTGAAAAAACCCGTTATTATGTAAATATGGATATATTTGTGATTTTTGTCGGAATAACCGCTATTTTGTCATTTTTTATATATCTGATTTTCGTCGAAAAATCCGTTATTTTGCAATTTTTGGACATATCTGATTGTTGTCGGAAAAATCCGTTATTTTGCCATTTTTGTACATATCTGATTTTCGGCGAAAAAATCCGTTATTTTGCCATTATTGGACATATATGATTGTTGTCGAAAAAATCCGTTGTTTTGTGATTTTTGAACGTAGCTATATTTTTGATTTTTGTCGGAATAACCGCTATTTTTGCTATTTTTTCCCATATCTGATTCTTGTCGGAAAAATCCGTTATTTTGTCATTTTTGAACATATCTGATTTTCGGCGAAAAATCCGTTATTTTGTCATTTTTGTACATATCTGATTTTTGTCGGAATAACCGCTATTTTTGCCATTTTTACCCATATCTGATTCTCGTCGGAAAAATTCGTTATTTTGTAATTTTTTGGAGATATCTGATTTTCGTCGAAAAATCCGTTATTTTGTCATTTTTGAACATATCTGATTTTCGTTGAAAAATCCGTTATTTTGTCATTTTTGTACATATCTGATTGTTGCCGAAAAAATCCGTTATTTTGTGATTTTTGAACATATCTGATTTTCGTTGAAAAATCCGTTATTATGTAATTTTTGGATATATTTTTGATTTTTGTCAGAATAATCCGCTATTTTTGCCATTTTTGCACATATCTGATTTTCGTCGAAAAATTCGTTATTTTGTCATTTTTGGACATATCTGATTTTTGTCGGAATAACCGCTATTTTTGCCATTTTTTCCCATATCTGATTCTTGTCGGAAAAATCCGTTATTTTGTCATTTTTGAACATATCTGATTTTTGTCGAAAAATCCGTTATTTTGCCATTTTTGGACATATCTGATTTTCGTCGCAAAATCCGTTATTTTGTCATTTTTGGACATATCTGATTTTCGTCGAAAGATCCGTTATTTTGCAATTTTTGCACATATCTAATTTTCGTCGAAAAAATCCGTTATTTTGCCATTTTTTCCATATCTGATTTTCGTCAAAAAATCCGTTATTTTGTCATTTTTGGACATATCTGATTTTTGTCGGAATAACCGCTATTTTTGCCATTTTTTCCCATATCTGATTCTTGTCGGAAAAATCCGTTATTTTGTCATTTTTGAACATATCTGATTTTCGTCAAAAAATCCGTTATTTTGCCATTTTTGCACATATCTGATTTTTGTCGGAAAAATCCGCGTTATTTTGTCATTTTTGGACATATCTGATTTTCGTCGAAAAAATCCGTTATTTTGTCATTTTTGTACATATCTGATTTTTGTCGGAATAACCGCTATTTTTGCCATTTTTTCCCATATCTGTTTCTTGTCAAAAAATACGTTATTTTGCCATTTTTGTACATATCTGATTTTCGTCGAAAAATCCGTTATTTTGCCAATTTTTGGACATATCTGATTCTTGTCGGAAAAATCCGTTATTTTGTGATTTTTGAACATATCTGATTTTCGTTGAAAAATCCGTTATTTTGCAATTTTTGGACATATCTGATTTTCGTCGAAAAATTCGTTATTTTGCCATTTTTGGACATATCTGATTTTCGTCGAAAAATCCGTTATTTTGTCATTTTTGTACATATCTGATTTTCGTCGAAAAATCCGTTATTTTTCATTTTTTGCCATATCTGATTTTTGTCGGAAAAATCCGTTATTTTGTCATTTTTTGCATATCTGATTTTTGTCGAAAAATCCGTTATTTTGCCATTTTTGGACATATCTGATTCTTCGTCGAAAAATCCGTTATTTTGTCATTTTTGACATATCTGATTTTCGTCGAAAAATCCGTTATTTTGTTATTTTTGGACATATCTGATTTTTTGTCGGAATAACCGCTATTTTTGCCATTTTTTACCATATCTGATTCTTGTCGGAAAAATCCGTTATTTTGTCATTTTTGTACATATCTGATTTTCGTCGAAAAATCCGTTATTTTGCCATTTTTGGACATATCTGATTGTTGTCGAAAAAATCCGTTATTTTGTCATTTTTGAACATATCTGATTTTCGTCGAAAAATCCGTTATTTTGTCATTTTTGGACATATCTGATTTTTGTCGGAATAACCGCTATTTTTGCCATTTTTTCCCATATCTGATTCTTGTCGGAAAAATCCGTTATTTTGTCATTTTTGTACATATCTGATTTTCGGCGAAAAATCCGTTATTTTGTCATTTTGTACATATCTGATTGTTGTCGAAAAATCCGTTATTTTGCCATTTTTGAACCATATCTGATTTTCGTCGAAAAATCCGTTATTTTGTCAATTTTTGGACATATCTGATTTTTGTCGGAATAACCGCTATTTTTGCCATTTTTTTCCATATCTGATTTTCGTCGAAAAATCCGTTATTTTGTCATTTTTGTACATATCTGATTTTCGTCGGAATAACCGCTATTTTTGCCATTTTTTCCCATATCTGATTCTTGTCGGAAAAATCCGTTATTTTGTCATTTTTGTACATATCTGATTTTCGGCGAAAAATCCGTTATTTTGTCATTTTTGGACATATCTGATTGTTGTCGAAAAAATCCGTTATTTTGTGATTTTTGAACATATCTGATTTTCGTTGAAAAATCCGTTATTATGTAATTTTTGGATATATTTGATTTTTGTCGGAATAACCGCTATTTTTGCCATTTTTGCACATATCTGATTTTCGTCGAAAAATTCGTTATTTTGTCATTTTTGGACATATCTGATTTTTGTCGAAAAATCCGCTATTTTTTGCCATTTTTTCCCATATCTGATTCTTGTCGAAAAAATCCGTTATTTTGTCATTTTTGAACATATCTGATTTTTGTCGAAAAATCCGTTATTTTGTCATTTTTGACATATCTGATTTTTGTTTTTGTCGGAATAACCGTTATTTTGCCATTTTTGCACATATCTGATTTTCGTCGAAAAATCCGTTATTTTGCCATTTTTGGACATATCTGATTTTTGTCGGAATAACCGCTATTTTTGCCATTTTTTCCCATATCTGATTCTTCGTCGGAAAAATCCGTTATTTTGTCATTTTTGTACATATCTGATTTTTGTCGGAATAACCGCTATTTTTGCCATTTTTCGACATATCTGATTCTTGTCGAAAAATACGTTATTTTGTCATTTTTGTACATATCTGATTTTCGTCGAAAAATCCGTTATTTTGCCATTTTTGGACATATCTGATTTTTGTCGAAAAAATCCGTTATTTTGTCATTTTTGTACATATCTGATTTTCGTCGAAAAATCCGTTTATTTTGAATTTTTGGACATATCTGATTTTTGTCGGAATAACCGCTATTTTTGCCATTTTTGTACATATCTGATTTTTGTCGGAAAAATCCGTTATTTTTGCCAATTTTTGGACATATCTGATTTTTGTCGAAAAATCCGTTATTTTGCCATTTTTGTACATATCTGATTTTCGTCGAAAAAATCCGTTATTTTGCCATTTTTGGACATATCTGATTTTTGTCGAAAAAATCCGTTATTTTGTTTTTTTTGATTTTCGTCGAAAAAACCATTATTTATTTTTGCATTTTTTGTCGGAATAACCGCTATTTTTGCCATTTTTTCCATATCTGATTTTTGTCGGAAAAATCCGTTATTTTGCCATTTTTGGACATATCTGATTTTCGTCGAAAAATCCGTTATTTTGTCATTTTTGTACATATCTGATTTTTGTCGGAAAAATCCGTTATTTTGCCATTTTTGGACATATCTGATTTTTGTCGGAAAAACTCGTTATTTTGTCATTTTTGTACATATCTGATTTTCGTCGAAAAATCCGTTATTTTGTGATTTTTGAACATATCTGATTTTTGTCGGAAAAATCCGTTATTTTGCCATTTTTGTACATATCTGATTGTTGTCGAAAAAATCCGTTATTTTGTCATTTTTGAACATATCTGATTTTCGTCGAAAAATCCGTTATTTTGCCATTTTTGGACATATCTGATTTTTGTCAAAAAAAATCGTTATTTTTGCCATTTTTGCACATATCTGATTTTCGTCGGAAAAATTCGTTATTTTGTCATTTTTGGACATATCTGATTTTTGTCGGAATAACCGCTATTTTTGCCATTTTTCCCATATCTGATTCTTGTCGGAAAAATCCGTTATTTTGTCATTTTTGAACGTATCTGATTTTCGTCGAAAAAACCGTTATTTTGTCAATTTTTGGACATATCTGATTGTTGTCGAAAAAATCCGTTATTTTGTGATTTTTGAACATATCTGATTTTCGTTGAAAAATCCGTTATTATGTAATTTTTGGATATATTTTTGATTTTTGTCGGAATAACCGCTATTTTGCCATTTTTGCCCCATATCTGATTCTTGTCGGAAAAACCGTTATTTTGTCATTTTTGGACATATCTGATTTTTGTCGGAAAAAACCGTTATTTTGCATTTTTGCACATATCTGATTTTTGTCGAAAAAATCCGTTATTTTGCCATTTTTGTACATATCTGATTTTTGTCGAAAAAATCCGTTATTTTGTCATTTTTGGACATATCTGATTTTTGTCGGAATAACCGCTATTTTTGCCATTTTTGCCCATATCTGATTCTTGTCGAAAAATACGTTATTTTGCCATTTTTGTATATATCTGATTTTCGTCGAAAAATCCGTTATTTTGCCAATTATTGGACATATCTGATTGTTGTCGAAAAAATCCGTTATTTTGTCGTTTTTGTACATATCTGATTTTCGTCAAAAAATCCGTTATTTTGTTATTTTTGGACATATCTGATTTTTGTCGGAATAACCGCTATTTTTGCCATTTTTTCCCATATCTGATTTCTTGTCAAAAAATACGTTATTTTGCCATTTTTGTACATATCTGATTTTCGGCGAAAAATCCGTTATTTTGCCATTATTGGACATATCTGATTGTTGTCCAAAAAATCCGTTATGTTGTGATTTTTGAACGTAACTGATTTTCGTTGAAAAAACCCGTTATTATGTAAATATGGATATATTTGTGATTTTTGTCGGAATAACCGCTATTTTGTCATTTTTTTATATATCTGATTTTCGTCGAAAAATCCGTTATTTTGCAATTATTGGACATATCTGATTGTTGTCGGAAAAATACGTTATTTTGCCATTTTTGTACATATCTGATTTTCGGCGAAAAATCCGTTATTTTGCCATTATTGGACATATATGATTGTTGTCGAAAAAATCCGTTGTTTTGTGATTTTTGAACGTAGCTATATTTTTGATTTTTGTCGGAATAACCGCTATTTTTGCTATTTTTTCCCATATATGATTCTTGTCGGAAAAATCCGTTATTTTGTCATTTTTGAACATATCTGATTTTCGGCGAAAAATCCGTTATTTTGTCATTTTTGTACATATCTGATTTTTGTCGGAATAACCGCTATTTTTGCCATTTTTACCCATATCTGATTCTCGTCGGAAAAATTCGTTATTTTGTAATTTTTGTAGATATCTGATTTTCGTCGAAAAATCCGTTATTTTGTGATTTTTGAACGTATCTGATTTTCGTTGAAAAATACGTTATTTTGTTACTTTTTCGTATTCATATCTGATTGTTGCCGAAAAAATCCGTTATTTTGTGATTTTTGAACTTATCTGATTTTCGTTGAAAAATCCGTTATTATGTAATTTTTGGATATATTTTTGATTTTTTGTCAGAATAATCGCTATTTTTGCCATTTTTGCACATATCTGATTTTCGTCGAAAAATTCGTTATTTTGTCATTTTTGGACATATCTGATATTTGTCGGAATAACCGCTATTTTTGCCATTTTTTCCCATATCTGATTCTTGTCGGAAAAATCCGTTATTTTGTCATTTTTGAACGTATCTGATTTTTGTTAAAAAATCCCGTTATTTGCAATTTTTGCACATATCTCATTTTCGTCGCAAAATTCGTTATTTTGTCATTTTTGGACATATCTGATTTTCGTCGAAAGATCCGTTATTTTGCAATTTTTGCACATATCTAATTTTCGTCGAAAAATTCGTTATTTTGCCATTTTTACATATCTGATTTTCGTCAAAAAAATCCGTTATTTTGTCATTTTAGTACATATCTGATTTTTGTCGGAATAACCGCTATTTTTGCCATTTTTTCCCATATCTGTTTCTTGTCAAAAAATACGTTATTTTGCCATTTTTGTATATATCTGATTTTCGTCGAAAAATCCGTTATTTTGCAATTATTGGACATATCTGATTGTTGTCGAAAAAATCCGTTATTTTGTCGTTTTTGTACATATCTGATTTTCGTCGAAAAATCCGTTATTTTGTTATTTTTGGACATATCTGATTTTTGTCGGAATAACTGCTGTTTTTGCCATTTTTTTCCATATCTGTTTCTTGTCAAAAAATACGTTATTTTGCCATTTTTGTACATATCTGATTTTCGGCGAAAAATCCGTTATTTTGCCATTATTGGACATATCTGATTGTTGTCCAAAAAATCCGTTATGTTGTGATTTTTGAACGTAACTGATTTTCGTTGAAAAAACCCGTTATAATGTAAATATGGATATATTTGTGATTTTTGTCGGAATAACCGCTATTTTGTCATTTTTTACATATCTGATTTTCGTCGAAAAATCCGTTATTTTGCAATTATTGGACATATCTGATTGTTGTCGGAAAAATACGTTATTTTGCCATTTTTGTACATATCTGATTTTCGGCGAAAAATCCGTTATTTTGCCATTATTGGACATATATGATTGTTGTCGAAAAAATCCGTTGTTTTGTAATTTTTGAACGTAGCTATATTTTTGATTTTTGTCGGAATAACCGCTATTTTTGCTATTTTTTTCCCATATATGATTCTTGTCGGAAAAATCCGTTATTTTGTCATTTTTGAACATATCTGATTTTCGGCGAAAAATCCGTTATTTTGTCATTTTTGTACATATCTGATTTTTGTCGGAATAACCGCTATTTTTGCCATTTTTACCCATATCTGATTCTCGTCGGAAAAATTCGTTATTTTATAATTTTTGTAGATATCTGATTTTCGTCGAAAAAACCGTTATTTTGTGATTTTTGAACGTATCTGATTTTCGTTGAAAAATCCGTTATTATGTTATTTTTGGATTTATTTTTGATTTTTGTCAGAATAATCGCTATTTTTGCCATTGTTGCACATATCTGATTTTCGTCGAAAAATTCGTTATTTTGTCATTTTTGGACATATCTGATTTTTGTCGGAATAACCGCTATTTTTGCCATTTTTTCCCATATCTGAATCTTGTCGGAAAAATCCGTTATTTTGTCATTTTTGTACATATCTGATTTTTGTCGGAATAACCGCTATTTTTACCATTTTTTTCCCATATCTGATTCTTGTCGGAAAAATACGTTATTTTGTCATTTTTGTACATATCTGACTTTCGGCGAAAAATCCGTTATTTTGTCATATTTGTACATATCTGATTTTTGTCGGAATAACCGCTATTTTTGCCATTTTTTCCCATATCTGATTCTTGTCGGAAAAATCCGTTACTTTGTCGTTTTTGTACATATCTGATTTTTGTCGGAATAACCGCTATTTTTGCCATTTTTGCCCATATCTGTTTCTTGTCGGAAAAATCCGTTATTTTGTCATTTTTGTACATATCTGATTTTCGGCGAAAAATCCGTTATTTTGTTATTTTTGGACATATCTGATTTTTGTCGGAATAACCGCTGTTTTTGCCATTTTTTCCCATATCTGTTTCTTGTCGGAAAAATACGTTATTTTGCCATTTTTGTACATATCTGATTTTCGGCGAAAAATCCGTTATTTTGCAATTTTTGGACATATCTGATTGTTGTCGAAAAAATCCGTTATTTTGTGATTTTTGAACGTAACTTATTTTCGTTGAAAAATCCGTTATTATGTAATTTTTGGATATATTTTTGATTTTTGTCGGAATAACCGCTATTTTTGCCATTTTTTTCCCATATCTGATTTTCGTCAAAAAATCCGTTATTTTGCAATTTTTGGACATATCTGATTGTTGTCGAAAAAAATCCGTTGTTTTGTGATTTTTGAACGTAGCTATATGTTTGATTTTCTGGAACTAATAACAGTTATTTTTGCCATTTTTGCACATATCTGATTTTCGTCAAAAAATTCGTTATTTTGTCATTTTTGGACATATCTGATTTTTGTCGGAATAACCGCTATTTTTGCCATTTTTTCCCATATCTGATTCTTGTCGGAAAAATCCGTTATTTTGTCGTTTTTGTACATATCTGATTTTTATCGGAATAACCGCTATTTTTGCCATTTTTTCCCATATCTGATTCTTGTCGGAAAAATACGTTATTTTGTCATTTTTTACACATATCTGATTTTCGGCGAAAAATCCTTTATTTTGTCATTTTTGTACCTATCTGATTGTTGTGGAAAAAACCGTTCCGTTATTTTCTCTTTTTTGTACATATTTGATTTTCGTCGAAAAATCCGTTATTTTGTGATTTTTGAACGTAACTGATTTTCGTTGAAAAATCCGTTATTATGTAATTTTTGGATATATTTTTTAATTTTGTCGGAATAACCGCTATTTTTTGCCACTTTTTCCCATATCTGATTCTTGTCGGAAAAATACGTTTTTTGTAATTTTATTTTTTTATTTGTAAATTATTAATTAAATTTCTATTATGTAAATTTTGATATATTTTTGATTTTTGTCGGAATAACCGCTATTTTGTCATTTTGTACATATCTGATTTTCGGCGAAAAATCCGTTATTTTGCAATTTTTGGAGAAATCTGATTTTTTGTCGGAATAACCGCTATTTTTGCCATTTTTTCCCATATCTGATTCTTGTCGGAAAAATCCGTTACTTTGTCGTTTTTGTACATATCTGATTTTTGTCGGAATAACCGCTATTTTTGCCATTATTTCCCATATCTGATTCTTGTCGGAAAAATACGTTATTTTGTCATTTTTTTACATATCTGATTTTCGTCAAAAAATCCGTTATTTTGTCATTTTTGGACATATCTGATTTTTGTCGGAATAATCGCTACTTTTGCCATTTTTTCCCATATCTGATTCTTGTCGGAAAAATACGTTTTTTTGTAATTTTATTTTTTTATTTGTAAATTATTAATTAAATTTCTATTATGTAAATTTTGATATATTTGTGATTTTTGTCGGAATAACCGCTATTTTGTCATTTTTTACATATCTGATTTTCGTCGAAAAATCCGTTATTTTGCAATTATTGGACATATCTGATTGTTGTCGGAAAAATACGTTATTTTGCCATTTTTGTACATATCTGATTTTCGGCGAAAAATCCGTTATTTTGCCATTATTGGACATATATGATTGTTGTCGAAAAAATCCGTTGTTTTGTAATTTTTGAACGTAGCTATATTTTTGATTTTTGTCGGAATAACCGCTATTTTTGCTATTTTTTCCCATATATGATTCTTGTCGGAAAAATCCGTTATTTTGTCATTTTTGAACATATCTGATTTTCGGCGAAAAATCCGTTATTTTGTCATTTTTGTACATATCTGATTTTTGTCGGAATAACCGCTATTTTTGCCATTTTTACCCATATCTGATTCTCGTCGGAAAAATTCGTTATTTTGTAATTTTTGTAGATATCTGATTTTCGTCGAAAAATCCGTTATTTTGTGATTTTTGAACGTATCTGATTTTCGTTGAAAAATCCGTTATTATGTTATTTTTGGATTTATTTTTAATTTTTGTCAGAATAATCGCTATTTTTGCCATTGTTGCACATATCTGATTTTCGTCGAAAAATTCGTTATTTTGTCATTTTTGGACATATCTGATTTTTGTCGGAATAACCGCTATTTTTGCCATTTTTTCCCATATCTGAATCTTGTCGGAAAAATCCGTTATTTTGTCATTTTTGTACATATCTGATTTTTGTCGGAATAACCGCTATTTTTACCATTTTTTCCCATATCTGATTCTTGTCGGAAAAATACGTTATTTTGTCATTTTTGTACATATCTGACTTTCGGCGAAAAATCCGTTATTTTGTCATATTTGTACATATCTGATTTTTGTCGGAATAACCGCTATTTTTGCCATTTTTGCACATATCTGATTTTCGTCAAAAAATTCGTTATTTTGTCATTTTTGGACATATCTGATTTTTGTCGGAATAACCGCTATTTTTGCCATTTTTTCCCATATCTGATTCTTGTCGGAAAAATCCGTTATTTTGTCGTTTTTGTACATATCTGATTTTTATCGGAATAACCGCTATTTTTGCCATTTTTTCCCATATCTGATTCTTGTCGGAAAAATACGTTATTTTGTCATTTTTTACACATATCTGATTTTCGGCGAAAAATCCTTTATTTTGTCATTTTTGTACCTATCTGATTGTTGTGGAAAAAATCCGTTATTTTCTCTTTTTTGTACATATTTGATTTTCGTCGAAAAATCCGTTATTTTGTGATTTTTGAACGTAACTGATTTTCGTTGAAAAATCCGTTATTATGTAATTTTTGGATATATTTTTTATTTTTGTCGGAATAACCGCTATTTTTGCCACTTTTTCCCATATCTGATTCTTGTCGGAAAAATACGTTTTTTTGTAATTTTATTTTTTTATTTGTAAATTATTAATTAAATTTCTATTATGTAAATTTTGATATATTTTTGATTTTTGTCGGAATAACCGCTATTTTGTCATTTTGTACATATCTGATTTTCGGCGAAAAATCCGTTATTTTGCAATTTTTGGAGAAATCTGATTTTTGTCGGAATAACCGCTATTTTTGCCATTTTTTCCCATATCTGATTCTTGTCGGAAAAATCCGTTACTTTGTCGTTTTTGTACATATCTGATTTTTGTCGGAATAACCGCTATTTTTGCCATTATTTCCCATATCTGATTCTTGTCGGAAAAATACGTTATTTTGTCATTTTTTTACATATCTGATTTTCGTCAAAAAATCCGTTATTTTGTCATTCTTGGACATATCTGATTTTTGTCGGAATAATCGCTACTTTTGCCATTTTTTCCCATATCTGATTCTTGTCGGAAAAATACGTTTTTTTGTAATTTTATTTTTTTATTTGTAAATTATTAATTAAATTTCTATTATGTAAATTTTGATATATTTTTGATTTTTGTCGGAATAACCGCTATTTTGTCATTTTGTACATATCTGATTTTCGGCGAAAAATCCGTTATTTTGCAATTTTTGGAGAAATCTGATTTTTGTCGGAATAACCGCTATTTTTGCCATTTTTTCCCATATCTGATTCTTGTCGGAAAAATCCGTTACTTTGTCGTTTTTGTACATATCTGATTTTTGTCGGAATAACCGCTATTTTTGCCATTATTTCCCATATCTGATTCTTGTCGGAAAAATACGTTATTTTGTCATTTTTGTACATATCTGATTTTCGGCGAAAAATCCGTTATTTTGTCATTTTTGTACATATATGATTTTTTTCGGAATAACCGCTATTTTTGCCATTTTTTTCCCAAATCTGATTCTCGTCGGAAAAATCCGTTATTTTGTCATTTTTGTACATATCTGATTTTCGTCGAAAAATCCGTTATTTTGCCATTATTGGACATATCTGATTGTTGTCGAAAAAAATCCGTTATTTTGTGATTTTTGAACGTATCTGATTTTCGTTGAAAAATCCGTTATTATGTAATTTTTGATACATTTTTGATTTTTGTCGGAATAACCGCTATTTTTGCCATTTTTTCCCATATCTGATTCTTGTCGGAAAAATCCGTCATTTTGTGAATTTTTGAACGTATCTGATTTTCGTTGAAAAATCCGTTATTTTGCAATTTTTGCACATATCTAATTTTCGTCGAAAAATTCGTTATTTTTCATTTTTGGACATATCGGATTTTCGTCGAGAAATCCGTTATATTGTCATTTTTTACATATCTGATATTTGTCGAAAAATCCGTTATATTGTCATTTTTGGACATATCAGATTTCCGTCGAAAAATTCGTTATTTTGACATTTTTGCACAAATCTGATTTTCGTCGAAAAATCCGTTATTTTGTTATTTTTGGACATATCTGATTTTTGTCGGAATTACCGCTATTTTTGCCATTTTTTTCCCATATCTGATTCTTGTCGGAAAAATCCGTCATTTTGTCATTATTGGACATATCTGATTGTTGTCGAAAAAATCCGTTATTTTGTCATTTTTGGACATATCAGATTTCCGTCGAAAAATTCGTTATTTTGCCATTTTTGCACAAATCTGATTTTTGTCGAAAAATTCGTTTTTTTGTCATTTTTGGACATATCTGATTTTTGTCGGAATAACCGCTATTTTTGCCATTTTCTCCCATATCTGATTCTTGTCGGAAAAATCCGTTATTTTGTCATTTTTGTACATATCTGATTTTCGGCGAAAAATCCGTTACTTTGTTATTTTTGGACATATCTGATTTTTGTCGGAATAACCGCTGTTTTTGCCATTTTTTCCCATATCTGATTCATTTTTGTACATATCTGATTTTCGGCGAAAAATCCGTTATTTTGTCACTTTTGTACATATCTGTTGTCGAAAAAATCCGTTATTTTGTGATTTTTGAACTTATCTGATTTTCGTTGAAAAATCCGTTATTATGTAATTTTTGGACATATCTGATTTTTGTCGGAATAACCGCTATTTTTGCCATTTTTTCCCATATCTGATTCTTGTCGGAAAAATCCGTTATTTTGTCATTTTTGTACATATCTGATTTTTGTCGGAATAACCGCTATTTTTACCATTTTTTCCCATATCTGATTCTTGTCGGAAAAATACGTTATTTTGTCATTTTTGTACATATCTGATTTTCGGCGAAAAATCCGTTATTTTGTCATATTTGTACATATCTGATTTTTGTCGGAATAACCGCTATTTTTGCCATTTTTTCCCATATCTGATTCTTGTCGGAAAAATCCGTTACTTTGTCGTTTTTGTACATATCTGATTTTTGTCGGAATAACCGCTATTTTTGCCATTTTTTCCCATATCCGATTCTTGTCGGAAAAATCCGTTATTTTGTCATTTTTGTACATATCTGATTTTCGGTGAAAAATCCGTTATATTGTTATTTTTGGACATATCTGATTTTTGTCGGAATAACCGCTGTTTTTGCCATTTTTTCCCATATCTGTTTCTTGTCGGAAAAATACGTTATTTTGCCATTTTTGTACATATCTGATTTTCGTCGAAAAATCCGTTATTTTGCAATTTTTGGACATATCTGATTGTTGTCGAAAAAATCCGTTATTTTGTGATTTTTGAACGTAACTGATTTTCGTTGAAAAATCCGTTATTATGGAATTTTTGGATATATTTTTGATTTTTGTCGGAATAACCGCCAAGTTTGCCATTTTTTCCCATATCTGATTTTCGTCAAAAAATCCGTTATTTTGTCATTTTTGTACATATCTGATTGTTGTCGAAAAAATCCGTTGTTTTGTGATTTTTGAACGTAGCTATATGTTTGATTTTTCTTGGAATAACAGCTATTTTTGCCATTTTTGCACATATCTGATTTTCGTCAAAAAATTCGTTATTTTGTCATTTTTGGACATATCTGATTTTTGTCGGTATAACCGCTATTTTTGCCATTTTTTCCCATATCTGATTCTTGTCGGACAAATACGTTATTTAGTCATTTTTTGCACATATCTGATTTTCGGCGAAAAATCCTTTATTTTGTCATTTTTGTACCTATCTGATTGTTGTCGAAAAAATCCGTTATTTTCTCGTTTTTGTACATATTTGATTTTCGTCGAAAAATCCGTTATTTTGTGATTTTTGAACGTAACTGATTTTCGTTGAAAAATCCGTTATTATGTAATTTTTGGATATATTTTTGATTTTTGTCGGAATAACCGCTATTTTGTCATTTTTTTACATATCTGATTTTCGTCAAAAAATCCGTTATTTTGTCATTTTTGGACATATCTGATTTTTGTCGGAATAACCGCTACTTTTGCCATTTTTTCCCATATCTGATTCTTGTCGAAAAAATACGTTATTTTGTCATTTTTGTACATATCCGATTGTTGTCGAAAAAATCCGTTATTTTGTGATTTTTGAACGTAACTGATTTTCGTTGAAAAATCCGTTATTTTGTCATTTTTGTACATATCTGATTTTCGTCGAAAAATCCGTTATTTTGCCCTTATTGGACATATCTGATTGTTGTCGAAAAAATCCGTTGTTTTGTGATTTTTGAACGTAGGTATATTTTTGATTTTTGTCGGAATAACCGCTATTTTTGCCGTTTTTGCACATATCTGATTTTCGACGAAAAATCCGTTATTTTGTCATTTTTGTACCTATCTGATTTTTTTCGGAATAACCGCTATTTTTGCCATTTTTTCCCATATCTGATTGTCGTCAGAAAAATCCGTTATTTTGTCATTTTTGTAGATATCTGATTTTCGTCGAAAAATCCGTTATTTTGTGATTTTTTAACGTATCTGATTTTCGGTGAAAAATCCGTTATTATGTAATTTCTGGATATATTTTTTGATTTTTGTCGGAATAACCGCTATTTTTGCCATTTTTGCACATATCTGATTTTCGTCGAAAAATTCTTTATTTTGTCATTTTTGGACATATCTGATTTTTGTCGGAATAACCGCTACTTTTGCCATTTTTTCTCATATCTGATTCTTGTCGGAAAAATCCGTTATTTTGTCATTTTTGTACATATCTGATTTTTGTCGGAATAACCGCTATTTTTGCCATTTTTTCCCATATCTGATTCTTGTCGGAAAAATACGTTTTTTTGTCATTTTATTTTTTTATTTGTAAATTATTAATTAAATTTTTATTATGTAAATTTGGATATATTTTTGATTTTTTGTCGGAATAACCACTATTTTGTCATTTTTTACATATCTGATTTTCGTCGAAAAATCCGTTATTTTGCCATTATTGCAGATATCTGATTGTTGTCGAAAAAATCCGTTATTTTCTCGTTTTTGTACATATCTGATTTTCGTCGAAAAATCCGTTATTTTGTTATTGATTGATTTTTGTCGGAATAACCGCTGTTTTTGCCATTTTTTTCCCATATCTGTTTCTTGTCGGAAAAATACGTTATTTTGCCATTTTTGTACATATCTGATTTTCGGCGAAAAATCCGTTATTTTGTCATATTTGTACATATCTGATTTTTGTCGGAATAACCGCTATTTTTGCCATTTTTTCCCATATCTGATTCTCATCGGAAAAATCCGTTATTTTGTCATTTTTGTACATATCTGACTTTCGTCGAAAAATCCGTTATTTTGTCATTATTGGACATATCTGATTGTTGTCGAAAAAATCCGTTATTTTCTCGTTTTTGTACATATCTGATTTTCGTCGAAAAATCCGTTATTTTGTTATTTTTGGACATTTCTGATTTTTGTCGGAATAACCGCTGTTTTTGCCATTTTTTTCCCATATCTGTTTCTTGTCGGAAAAATCCGTTATTTTGTCGTTTTTGTACATATCTGATTTTTGTCGGAATAACCGCTATTTTTGCCATTTTTTCCCATAACTGATTCTCATCAGAAAAATCCGTTATTTTGTCATTTTTGTACATATCTGATTTTCGTCGAAAAATCCGTTATTTTGCAATTATTGGACATATCTGATTGTTGTCGAAAAATCCGTTATTTTCTCGTTTTTGTACATATCTGATTTTCGTCGAAAAATCCGATATTTTGTTATTTTTGGACATATCTGATTTTTGTCGGAATAACCGCTGTTTTTGCCATTTTTTCCCATATCTGTTTCTTGTCGGAAAAATACGTTATTTTGTCATTTTTGTACATATCTGATTTTCGGCGAAAAATCCGTTATTTTGTCATATTTGTACATATCTGATTTTTGTCGGAATAACCGCTATTTTTGCCATTTTTTCCCATATCTGATTCTCATCAGAAAAATCCGTTATTTTGTCATTTTTGTACATATCTGATTTTCGTCGAAAAATCCGTTATTTTGCCATTATTGGACATATCTGATTGTTGTCGAAAAAATCCGTTATTTTCTCGTTTTTGTACATATCTGATTTTCGTCGAAAAATCCGATATTTTGTTATTTTTGGACATATCTGATTTTTGCCGGAATAACCGCTGTTTTTGCCATTTTTTCCCATATCTGTTTCTTGTCGGAAAAATACGTTATTTTGCCATTTTTGTACATATCTGACTTTCGGCTAAAAATCCGTTATTTTGCAATTTTTGGACATATCTGATTGTTGTCGAAAAAAATCCGTTATTTTGTGATTTTTGAACGTATCTGATTTTCGTTGAAAATACCGTTATTATGTAATTTTTGGATATATTTTTGATTTTTGTCGGAATAACCGCTATTTTGTCATTTTTTTACATATCTGATTTTCGTCAAAAAATCCGTTATTTTGCAATTTTTGGACATATCTGATTGTTGTCGAAAAAATCCGTTGTTTTGTGATTTTTGAGCTATATTTTTGATTTTTGTCGGAATAGCCGCTATTTTTGCCGTTTTTGCACATATCTGATTTTCGTCGAAAAATTCGTTATTTTGCCCTTATTGGACATATCTGATTGTTGTCGAAAAAATCCGTTATTTTGTGATTTTTGAACGTAACTGATTTTCGTTGAAAAATCCGTTATTATGTAAATTTGGATATATTTTTGATTTTTGTCGGAATAACCGCTATTTTGTCATTTTTTACATATCTGATTTTCGTCGTTATTTTGCCATTATTGGACATATCTGATTGTTGTCGAAAAAATCCGTTATTTTCTCGTTTTTGTACATATCTGATTTTCGTCGAAAAATCCGTTATTTTGTTATTTTTGGACATATCTGATTTTTGTCGGAATAACCGCTATTTTTGCCATTTTTTCCCATATCTGATTGTCGTCAGAAAAATCCGTTATTTTGTCATTTTTGTACATATCTGATTTTCGTCGAAAAATCCGTTATTTTGCCATTATTGGACATATCTGATTATTGCAATCTGATTATTTGCAATTTTTGGACATATCTGATTGTTGTCGAATAAATCCGTTATTTTGTGATTTTTTAACGTATCTGATTTTCGTTGAAAAATCCGTTATTATGTAATTTCTGGATATATTTTTGATTTTTGTCGGAATAACCGCTATTTTTGCCATTTTTGCACATATCTGATTTTCGTCGAAAAATTCTTTATTTTGTCATTTTTGGACATATCTGATTTTTGTCGGAATAACCGCTACTTTTGCCATTTTTTCTCATATCTGATTCTTGTCGGAAAAATCCGTTATTTTGTCATTTTTGTACATATCTGATTTTTGTCGGAATAACCGCTATTTTTGCCATTTTTTTCCCATATCTGATTCTTGTCGGAAAAATACGTTTTTTTGTCATTTTATTTTTTTTATTTGTAAATTATTAATTAAATTTTTATTATGTAAATTTGGATATATTTTTGATTTTTGTCGGAATAACCACTATTTTGTCATTTTTTACATATCTGATTTTCGTCGAAAAATCCGTTATTTTGCCATTATTGCACATATCTGATTGTCGTCAGAAAAATCCGTTATTTTGTCATTTTTGTAGATATCTGATTTTCGTCGAAAAATCCGTTATTTTGTGATTTTTTAACGTATCTGATTTTCGTTGAAAAATCCGTTATTATGTAATTTTTGGATATATTTTTGATTTTTGTCGGAATAACCGCTATTTTGTCATTTTTTTTACATATCTGATTTTCGTCAAAAAATCCGTTATTTTGTCAATTTTGGACATATATGATTTTTGTCGGAATAACCGCTACTTTTGCCATTTTTTCCCATATCTGATTCTTGTCGAAAAAATACGTTATTTTGTCATTTTTGTACATATCTGATTGTTGTCGAAAAAATCCGTTATTTTGTGATTTTTGAACGTAACTGATTTTCGTTGAAAAATCCGTTATTTTGTCATTTTTGTACATATCTGATTTTCGTCGAAAAATCCGTTATTTTGCCCTTATTGGACATATCTGATTGTTGTCGAAAAAATCCGTTGTTTTGTGATTTTTGAACGTAGGTATATTTTTGATTTTTGTCGGAATAACCGCTATTTTTGCCATTTTTTCCCATATCTGATTCTTGTCGGAAAAATACGTTATTTTGTCATTTTTGTACATTTCTGATTTTTGTCGGAATAACCGCTATTTTTGCCATTTTTTCCCATATCTGATTCTCGTCGGAAAAATCCGTTATTTTGTCATTTTTGTACATATCTGATTTTCGTCGAAAAATCCGTTATTTTGCCCTTATTGGACATATCTGATTGTTGTCGAAAAAATCCGTTGTTTTGTGATTTTTGAACGTAGGTATATTTTTGATTTTTGTCGGAATAACCGCTATTTTTGCCAGCTTTTCCCATATCTGATTCTTGTCGGAAAAATCCGTTATTTTGTCATTTTTGTACATATCTGATTTTTGTCGGAATAACCGCTATTTTTGCCATTTTTTCCCATATCTGATTCTTGTCGGAAAAATACGTTTATTTGTAATTTTATTTTTTTATTTGTAAATTATTAATTAAATTTTTATTATGTAAATTTGGATATATTTTTATTTTTGTCGGAATAACCGCTATTTTGTCATTTTTTACATATCTGATTTTCGTCGAAAAATCCGTTATTTTGCCATTATTGGACATATCTGATTGTTGTCGAAAAAAATCCGTTGTTTTGTGATTTTTGAACGTAGCTATATTTTTGATTTTTGTCGGAATAACCGCTATTTTTGCCATTTTTGCACATATCTGATTTTCGTCGAAAAATTCGTTATTTTGTCCTTTTTGGACATATCGGATTTTTGTCGGAATAACCGCTATTTTTGCCATTTTTCCCATATCTGATTCTTGTCGGAAAAATCCTTTATTTTGTCGTTTTTGTACATATCTGATTTTTGTCGGAATAACCGCTATTTTTGCCATTTTTTCCCATGTCTGATTCTTGTCGGAAAAATACGTTATTTTGTCATTTTTGTACATATCTGATTTTTGTCGGAATAACCGCTATTTTTGCCATTTTTTCCCATATCTGATTCTCGTCGGAAAAATCCGTTATTTTGTCATTTTTGTACATATCTGATTTTCGTCGAAAAATCCGTTATTTTGCCCTTATTGGACATATCTGATTGTTGTCGAAAAAATCCGTTGTTTTGTGATTTTTGAACGTAGGTATATTTTTGATTTTTGTCGGAATAACCGCTATTTTTGCCATTTTTTCCCATATCTGATTCTTGTCGGAAAAATACGTTATTTTGTCATTTTTGTACATTTCTGATTTTTGTCGGAATAACCGCTATTTTTGCCATTTTTTCCCATATCTGATTCTCGTCGGAAAAATCCGTTATTTTGTCATTTTTGTACATATCTGATTTTCGTCGAAAAATCCGTTATTTTGCCCTTATTGGACATATCTGATTGTTGTCGAAAAAATCCGTTATTTTGTGATTTTTGAACGTATCTGATTTTCGTTGAAAAATCCGTTATTATGTAATTTTTGGATATATTTTTGATTTTTGTCAGAATAATCGCTAGTTTTGCAATTTTTTTCCCATATCTGATTCTTGTCGGAAAAATTCGTTATTTTGTCATTTTTGGACATATCTGATTTTTGTCGGAATAACCGCTATTTTTGCCATTTTTTCCCATATCTGATTCTTGACGGAAAAATCCGTTATATTGTCATTTTTGTACATATCTGATTTTTGTCGGAATAACCGCTATTTTTGCCATTTTTTCCCATATCTGTTTCTTGTCGGAAAAATACGTTATTTTGCCATTTTTGTACATATCTGATTTTCGTCGAAAAATCCGTTATTTTGCCCTTATTGGACATATCTGATTGCTGTCGAAAAAATCCGTTATTTTGTGATTTTTGAACGTATCTGATTTTCGTTTAAAAATCCGTTATTATGTAATTTTTGGATATATTTTTGATTTTTGTCAGAATAATCGCTATTTTTGCCATTTTTGCACATATCTGATTTTCGTCGAAAAATTCGTTATTTTGTCATTTTTGGACATATCTGATTTTTGTCGGAATAACCGCTATTTTTCCCAGCTTTTCCCATATCTGATTCTTGTCGGAAAAATCCGTTATTTTGTCATTTTTGTACATATCTGATTTTTGTCAGAATAACCGCTATTTTTGCCATTTTTCCCATATCTGATTCTTGTCGGAAAAATCCGTTACTTTGTCGTTTTGTACATATCTGATTTTTGTCGGAATAACCGCTATTTTTGCCATTTTTTCCCATATCTGATTCTTGTCGGAAAAATCCTTTATTTTGTCGTTTTTGTACATATCTGATTTTTGTCGGAATAACCGCTATTTTTGCCATTTTTTCCCATATCTGATTCTTGTCGGAAAAATACGTTATTTTGTCATTTTTGTACATTTCTGATTTTTGTCGGAATAACCGCTATTTTTGCCATTTTTTCCCATATCTGATTCTCGTCGTAAAAATCCGTTATTTTGTCATTTTTGTACATATCTGATTTTCGTCGAAAAATCCGTTATTTTGCCCTTATTGGACATATCTGATTGTTGTCGAAAAAATCCGTTATTTTGTGATTTTTGAACGTATCTGATTTTCGTTGAAAAATCCGTTATTATGTAATTTTTGGATATATTTTTGATTTTTGTCAGAATAATCGCTAGTTTTGCAATTTTTTCCCATATCTGATTCTTGTCGGAAAAATCCGTTATATTGTCATTTTTGTACATATCTGATTTTTGTCGGAATAACCGCTATTTTTGCCATTTTTTCCCATATCTGATTCTTGTCGAAAAAATACGTTATTTTGTCATTTTTGTACATATCTGATTTTCGGCGAAAAATCCGTTATTTTGCAATTTTTGGACATATCTGATTTTTGTCGGAATAACCGCTGTTTTTGCCATTTTTTCCCATATCTGTTTCTTGTCGGAAAAATACGTTATTTTGCCATTTTTGTACATATCTGATTTTCGGTGAAAAATTCGTTATTTTGCAATTTTTGGACATATCTGATTGTTGTCGAAAAATCCGTTATTTTGTGATTTTTGAACGTAACTGATTTTCGTTGAAAAATCCGTTATTTTGTCATTTTTGTACATATCTGATTTTCGTCGAAAAATCCGTTATTTTGCCCTTATTGGACATATCTGATTGTTGTCGAAAAAATCCGTTATTTTGTGATTTTTGAACGTATCTGATTTTCGTTTAAAAATCCGTTATTATGTTATTTTTGGATATATTTTTGATTTTTGTCAGAATAATCGCTATTTTTGCCATTTTTGCACATATCTGATTTTCGTCGAAAAATTCGTCATTTTTGGACATATCTGATTTTTGTCGGAATAACCGCTATTTTTGCCAGCTTTTCCCATATCTGATTCTTGTCGGAAAAATCCGTTATTTTGTCATTTTTGTACATATCTGATTTTTGTCGGAATAACCGCTATTTTTGCCATTTTTTCCCATATCTGATTCTTGTCGGAAAAATACGTTTTTTTGTAATTTTATTTTTTTATTTGTAAATTATTAATTAAATTTTTATTATGTAAATTTGGATATATTTTTGATTTTTGTCGGAATAACCGCTATTTTGTCATTTTTTACATATCTGATTTTCGTCGAAAAATCCGTTATTTTGCCATTATTGGACATATCTGATTGTTGTCGAAAAAATCCGTTATTTTCACGTTTTTGTACATATCTGATTTTCGTCGAAAAATCCGTTATTTTGTTATTTTTGGACATATCTGATTTTTGTCGGAATAACCGCTATTTTTGCCATTTTTTCCCATATCTGATTCTCATCGGAAAAATCCGTTATTTTGTCATTTTTGTACATATCTGATTTTCGACGAAAAATCCGTTATTTTGCCATTATTGGACATATCTGATTGTTGTCGAAAAAATCCGTTATTTTCTCGTTTTTGTACATATCTGATTTTCGTCGAAAAATCCGTTATTTTGTTTTTTTGGACATATCTGATTTTTGTCGGAATAACCGCTATTTTTGCCATTTTTTCCCATATCTGATTCTTGTCGGAAAAATCCTTTATTTTGTCGTTTTTGTACATATCTGATTTTTGTCGGAATAACCGCTATTTTTGCCATTTTTTCCCATATCTGATTCTTGTCGGAAAAATACGTTATTTTGTCATTTTTGCACATATCTGATTTTTGTCGGAATAACCGCTATTTTTGCCATTTTTGCACATATCTGATTTTCGTCGAAAAATTCGTTATTTTGTCCTTTTTGGACATATCGGATTTTTGTCGGAATAACCGCTATTTTTGCCATTTTTTCCCA
Organism: Drosophila funebris; assembly: GCA_018901825.1. Taxonomy (NCBI): domain Eukaryota; kingdom Metazoa; phylum Arthropoda; class Insecta; order Diptera; family Drosophilidae; genus Drosophila; species Drosophila funebris. Next base: position 87,612 of record JAEIFK010000462.1, on the reverse strand, counting down.
TATCTGATTCTTGTCGGAAAAATCCTTTATTTTGTCGTTTTTGTACATATCTGATTTTTGTCGGAATAACCGCTATTTTTGCCATTTTTTCCCATATCTGATTCTTGTCGGAAAAATACGTTATTTTGTCATTTTTGTACATTTCTGATTTTTGTCGGAATAACCGCTATTTTTGCCATTTTTTCCCATATCTGATTCTCGTCGTAAAAATCCGTTATTTTGTCATTTTTGTACATATCTGATTTTCGTCGAAAAATCCGTTATTTTGCCCTTATTGGACATATCTGATTGTTGTCGAAAAAATCCGTTATTTTGTGATTTTTGAACGTATCTGATTTTCGTTGAAAAATCCGTTATTATGTAATTTTTGGATATATTTTTGATTTTTGTCAGAATAATCGCTAGTTTTGCAATTTTTTCCCATATCTGATTCTTGTCGGAAAAATCCGTTATATTGTCATTTTTGTACATATCTGATTTTTGTCGGAATAACCGCTATTTTTGCCATTTTTTCCCATATCTGATTCTTGTCGAAAAAATACGTTATTTTGTCATTTTTGTACATATCTGATTTTCGGCGAAAAATCCGTTATTTTGCAATTTTTGGACATATCTGATTTTTGTCGGAATAACCGCTGTTTTTGCCATTTTTTCCCATATCTGTTTCTTGTCGGAAAAATACGTTATTTTGCCATTTTTGTACATATCTGATTTTCGGTGAAAAATTCGTTATTTTGCAATTTTTGGACATATCTGATTGTTGTCGAAAAAATCCGTTATTTTGTGATTTTTGAACGTAACTGATTTTCGTTGAAAAATCCGTTATTTTGTCATTTTTGTACATATCTGATTTTCGTCGAAAAATCCGTTATTTTGCCCTTATTGGACATATCTGATTGTTGTCGAAAAAATCCGTTATTTTGTGATTTTTGAACGTATCTGATTTTCGTTTAAAAATCCGTTATTATGTTATTTTTGGATATATTTTTGATTTTTGTCAGAATAATCGCTATTTTTGCCATTTTTGCACATATCTGATTTTCGTCGAAAAATTCGTCATTTTTGGACATATCTGATTTTTGTCGGAATAACCGCTATTTTTGCCAGCTTTTCCCATATCTGATTCTTGTCGGAAAAATCCGTTATTTTGTCATTTTTGTACATATCTGATTTTTGTCGGAATAACCGCTATTTTTGCCATTTTTTCCCATATCTGATTCTTGTCGGAAAAATACGTTTTTTTGTAATTTTATTTTTTTATTTGTAAATTATTAATTAAATTTTTATTATGTAAATTTGGATATATTTTTGATTTTTGTCGGAATAACCGCTATTTTGTCATTTTTTACATATCTGATTTTCGTCGAAAAATCCGTTATTTTGCCATTATTGGACATATCTGATTGTTGTCGAAAAAATCCGTTATTTTCTCGTTTTTGTACATATCTGATTTTCGTCGAAAAATCCGTTATTTTGTTATTTTTGGACATATCTGATTTTTGTCGGAATAACCGCTATTTTTGCCATTTTTTCCCATATCTGATTCTCATCGGAAAAATCCGTTATTTTGTCATTTTTGTACATATCTGATTTTCGACGAAAAATCCGTTATTTTGCCATTATTGGACATATCTGATTGTTGTCGAAAAAAATCCGTTATTTTCTCGTTTTTGTACATATCTGATTTTCGTCGAAAAATCCGTTATTTTGTTTTTTTGGACATATCTGATTTTTGTCGGAATAACCGCTATTTTTGCCATTTTTTCCCATATCTGATTCTTGTCGGAAAAATCCTTTATTTTGTCGTTTTTGTACATATCTGATTTTTGTCGGAATAACCGCTATTTTTGCCATTTTTTCCCATATCTGATTCTTGTCGGAAAAATACGTTATTTTGTCATTTTTGCACATATCTGATTTTTGTCGGAATAACCGCTATTTTTGCCATTTTTGCACATATCTGATTTTCGTCGAAAAATTCGTTATTTTGTCCTTTTTGGACATATCGGATTTTTGTCGGAATAACCGCTATTTTTGCCATTTTTTCCCATATCTGATTCTTGTCGGAAAAATCCTTTATTTTGTCGTTTTTGTACATATCTGATTTTTGTCGGAATAACCGCTATTTTTGCCATTTTTTCCCATATCTGATTCTTGTCGGAAAAATACGTTATTTTGTCATTTTTGTACATATCTGATTTTTGTCGGAATAACCGCTATTTTTGCCATTTTTTCCCATATCTGATTCTCGTCGGAAAAATCCGTTATTTTGTCATTTTTGTACATATCTGATTTTCGTCGAAAAATCCGTTATTTTGCCCTTATTGGACATATCTGATTGTTGTCGAAAAAATCCGTTATTTTGTGATTTTTGAACGTATCTGATTTTCGTTGAAAAATCCGTTATTATGTAATTTTTGGATATATTTTTGATTTTTGTCAGAATAATCGCTATTTTTGCCATTTTTGCACATATCTGATTTTCGTCGAAAAATTCGTTATTTTGTCATTTTTGGACATATCTGATTTTTGTCGGAATAACCGCTATTTTTGCCAGCTTTTCCCATATCTGATTCTTGTCGGAAAAATCCGTTATTTTGTCATTTTTGTACATATCTGATTTTTGTCGGAATAACCGCTATTTTTGCCATTTTTGCACATATCTGATTTTCGTCGAAAAATTCGTTATTTTGTCCTTTTTGGACATATCGGATTTTTTGTCGGAATAACCGCTATTTTTGCCATTTTTTCCCATATCTGATTCTTGTCGGAAAAATCCTTTATTTTGTCGTTTTTGTACATATCTGATTTTCGTCGGAATAACCGCTATTTTTGCCATTTTTTCCCATATCTGATTCTTGTCGGAAAAATACGTTATTTTGTCATTTTTGTACATATCTGATTTTTGTCGGAATAACCGCTATTTTTGCCATTTTTTCCCATATCTGATTCTCGTCGGAAAAATCCGTTATTTTGTCATTTTTGTACATATCTGATTTTCGTCGAAAAATCCGTTATTTTGCCCTTATTGGACATATCTGATTGTTGTCGAAAAAATCCGTTATTTTGTGATTTTTGAACGTATCTGATTTTCGTTGAAAAATCCGTTATTATGTAATTTTTGGATATATTTTTGATTTTTGTCAGAATAATCGCTATTTTTGCCATTTTTGCACATATCTGATTTTCGTCGAAAAATTCGTTATTTTGTCATTTTTGGACATATCTGATTTTTGTCGGAATAACCGCTATTTTTGCCAGCTTTTCCCATATCTGATTCTTGTCGGAAAAATCCGTTATTTTGTCATTTTTGTACATATCTGATTTTTGTCGGAATAACCGCTATTTTTGCCATTTTTTCCCATATCTGATTCTTGTCGGAAAAATACGTTTATTTGTAATTTTATTTTTTTTATTTGTAAATTATTAATTAAATTTTTATTATGTAAATTTGGATATATTTTTATTTTTGTCGGAATAACCGCTATTTTGTCATTTTTTACATATCTGATTTTCGTCGAAAAATCCGTTATTTTGCCATTATTGGACATATCTGATTGTTGTCGAAAAAATCCGTTGTTTTGTGATTTTTGAACGTAGCTATATTTTTGATTTTTGTCGGAATAACCGCTATTTTTGCCATTTTTGCACATATCTGATTTTCGTCGAAAAATTCGTTATTTTGTCCTTTTTGGACATATCGGATTTTTGTCGGAATAACCGCTATTTTTGCCATTTTTCCCATATCTGATTCTTGTCGGAAAAATCCTTTATTTTGTCGTTTTTGTACATATCTGATTTTTTGTCGGAATAACCGCTATTTTTGCCATTTTTTCCCATGTCTGATTCTTGTCGGAAAAATACGTTATTTTGTCATTTTTGTACATATCTGATTTTTGTCGGAATAACCGCTATTTTTGCCATTTTTTCCCATATCTGATTCTCGTCGGAAAAATCCGTTATTTTGTCATTTTTGTACATATCTGATTTTCGTCGAAAAATCCGTTATTTTGCCCTTATTGGACATATCTGATTGTTGTCGAAAAATCCGTTATTTTGTGATTTTTGAACGTATCTGATTTTCGTTGAAAAATCCGTTATTATGTAATTTTTGGATATATTTTTGATTTTTGTCAGAATAATCGCTATTTTTGCCATTTTTGCACATATCTGATTTTCGTCGAAAAATTCGTTATTTTGTCATTTTTGGACATATCTGATTTTTGTCGGAATAACCGCTATTTTTGCCAGCTTTTCCCATATCTGATTCTTGTCGAAAAAATACGTTATTTTGTCATTTTTGTACATATCTGATTTTCGGCGAAAAAACCGTTATTTTGCAATTTTTGGACATATCTGATTTTTGTCGGAATAACCGCTGTTTTTACCAGCTTTTCCCATATCTGATTCTTGTCGAAAAAATACGTTATTTTGCCATTTTTGTACATATCTGATTTTCGGCGAAAAATTCGTTATTTTGCAATTTTTGGACATATCTGATTGTTGTCGAAAAAATCCGTTATTTTGTGATTTTTGAACGTAACTGATTTTCGTTGAAAAATCCGTTATTTTGTCATTTTTGTACATATCTGATTTTCGTCAAAAAAATCCGTTATTTTGCCCTTATTGGACATATCTGATTGTTGTCGAAAAATCCGTTATTTTGTGATTTTTGAACGTATCTGATTTTCGTTTAAAAATCCGTTATTATGTAATTTTTGGATATATTTTTGATTTTTGTCAGAATAATCGCTATTTTTGCCATTTTTGCACATATCTGATTTTCGTCGAAAAATTCGTTATTTTGTCATTTTTGGACATATCTGATTTTTGTCGGAATAACCGCTATTTTTGCCAGCTTTTCCCATATCTGATTCTTGTAGGAAAAATCCGTTATTTTGAGATTTTTGAACGTATCTGATTTTCGTTGAAAAATCCGTTATTATGTAATTTTTGGATATACTTTAGATTTTTGTCAGAATAATCGCAATTTTTGCCATTTTTGCACATATCTGATTTTCGTCGAAAAATACGTTATTTTGTCATTTTTGGACATATCTGATTTTTGTCGGAATAACCGCTATTTTTGCCATTTTTTCCCATATCTGATTCTTGTCGGAAAAATCCGTTATATTGTCATTTTTGTACATATCTGATTTTTGTCGGAATAACCGCTATTTTTGCCTTTTTTTCCCATATCTGATTCTTGTCGAAAAATACGTTATTTTGTCATTTTTGTACATATCTGATTTTCGGCGAAAAATCCGTTATTTTGCAATTTTTGGACATATCTGATTTTTTGTCGGAATAACCGCTGTTTTTGCCATTTTTTCCCATATCTGTTTCTTGTCGGAAAAATACGTTATTTTGCCATTTTTGTACATATCTGATTTTTGTCGGAATAACCGCTATTTTTGCCATTTTTTCCCATATCTGATTCTTGTCGGAAAAATCCTTTATTTTGTCGTTTTTGTACATATCTGATTTTTTCGGAATAACCGCTATTTTTGCCATTTTTTCCCATATCTGATTCTTGTCGGAAAAATACGTTATTTTGTCATTTTTGTACATATCTGATTTTTGTCGGAATAACCGCTATTTTTGCCATTTTTTCCCATATCTGATTCTCGTCGGAAAAATCCGTTATTTTGTCATTTTTGTACGTATATGATTTTCGTCGAAAAATCCGTTATTTTGCCCTTATTGGACATATCTGATTGTTGTCGAAAAAATCCGTTATTTTGTGATTTTTGAACGTATCTGATTTTCGTTGAAAAATCCGTTATTATGTAATTTTTGGATATATTTTTGATTTTTGTCAGAATAATCGCTATTTTTGCCATTTTTGCACATATCTGATTTTCGTCGAAAAATTCGTTATTTTGTCATTTTTGGACATTTTTGTCGGAATAACCGCTATTTTTGCCATTTTTTCCCATATCTGATTCTTGTCGGAAAAATCCGTTATATTGTCATTTTTGTACATATCTGATTTTTGTCGGAATAACCGCTATTTTTGCCATTTTTTCCCATATCTGATTCTTGTCGAAAAAATACGTTATTTTGTCATTTTTGTACATATCTGATTTTCGGCGAAAAATCCGTTATTTTGAAATTTTTGGACATATCTGATTTTTGTCGGAATAACCGCTGTTTTTGCCATTTTTTCCCATATCTGTTTCTTGTCGGAAAAATACGTTATTTTGCCATTTTTGTACATATCTGATTTTCGGCGAAAAATTCGTTATTTTGCAATTTTTGGACATATCTGATTGTTGTCGAAAAAATCCGTTATTTTGTGATTTTTGAACGTAACTGATTTTCGTTGAAAAATCAGTTATTTTGTCATTTTTGTACATATCTGATTTTCGTCGAAAAATCCGTTATTTTGCCCTTATTGGACATATCTGATTGTTGTCGAAAAAATCCGTTATTTTGTGATTTTTGAACGTATCTGATTTTCGTTTAAAAATCCGTTATTATGTAATTTTTGGATATATTTTTGATTTTTGTCAGAATAATCGCTATTTTTGCCATTTTTGCACATATCTGATTTTCGTCGAAAAATTCGTTATTTTGTCATTTTTGGACATATCTGATTTTTGTCGGAATAACCGCTATTTTTGCCAGCTTTTCCCATATCTGATTCTTGTAGGAAAAATCCGTTATTTTGTCATTTTTGTACATATCTGATTTTTGTCGGAATAACCGCTATTTTTGCCATTTTTTCCCATATCTGATTCTTGTCGGAAAAATACGTTTTTTTGTAATTTTATTTTTTTATTTGTAAATTATTAATTAAATTTTTATTATGTAAATTTGGATATATTTTTGATTTTTGTCGGAATAACCGCTATTTTGTCATTTTTTACATATCTGATTTTCGTCGAAAAATCCGTTATTTTGCCATTATTGGACATATCTGATTGTTGTCGAAAAAATCCGTTATTTTCTCGTTTTTGTACATATCTGATTTTCGTCGAAAAATCCGTTATTTTGTTATTTTTGGACATATCTGATTTTTGTCGGAATAACCGCTATTTTTGCCATTTTTTCCCATATCTGATTCTCATCGGAAAAATCCGTTATTTTGTCATTTTTGTACATATCTGATTTTCGTCGAAAAATCCGTTATTTTGCCATTATTGGACATATCTGATTGTTGTCGAAAAAATCCGTTATTTTCTCGTTTTTGTACATATCTGATTTTCGTCGAAAAATCCGTTATTTTGTTATTTTTGGACATATCTGATTTTTGTCGGAATAACCGCTGTTTTTGCCATTTTTTCCCATATCTGTTTCTTGTCGGAAAAATACGTTATTTTGTCATTTTTGTACATATCTGATTTTCGGCGAAAAATCCGTTATTTTGCAATTTTTGGACATATCTGATTGTTGTCGAAAAAATCCGTTATTTTGTGATTTTTGAACGTATCTGATTTTCGTTGAAAAATCCGTTATTATGTAATTTTTGGATATATTTTTGATTTTTGTCGGAATAACCGCTATTTTGTCATTTTTTTACATATCTGATTTTCGTCAAAAAATCCGTTATTTTGCAATTTTTGGACATATCTGATTGTTGTCGAAAAAATCCGTTGTTTTGTGATTTTTGAACGTAGCTATATTTTTGATTTTTGTCGGAATAACCGCTATTTTTGCCATTTTTGCACATATCTGATTTTCGTCGAAAAATTCGTTATTTTGTCCTTTTTGGACATATCGGATTTTTGTCGGATTAACCGCTATTTTTGCCATTTTTTCCCATATCTGATTCTTGTCGGAAAAATCCTTTATTTTGTCGTTTTTGTACATATCTGATTTTTGTCGGAATAACCGCCATTTTTGCCATTTTTCCCCATATCTGATTCTTGTCGGAAAAATACGTTATTTTGCCATTTTTGTACATATCTGATTTTTGTCGGAATAACCGCTATTTTTGCCATTTTTTCCCATATCTGATTCTTGTCGGAAAAATCCTTTATTTTGTCGTTTTTGTACATATCTGATTTTTTCGGAATAACCGCTATTTTTGCCATTTTTTCCCATATCTGATTCTTGTCGGAAAAATACGTTATTTTGTCATTTTTGTACATATCTGATTTTTGTCGGAATAACCGCTATTTTTGCCATTTTTTCCCATATCTGATTCTTGTCGGAAAAATCCTTTATTTTGTCGTTTTTGTACATATCTGATTTTTTTCGGAATAACCGCTATTTTTGCCATTTTTTCCCATATCTGATTCTTGTCGGAAAAATACGTTATTTTGTCATTTTTGTACATATCTGATTTTTGTCGGAATAACCGCTATTTTTGCCATTTTTTCCCATATCTGATTCTCGTCGGAAAAATCCGTTATTTTGTCATTTTTGTACGTATATGATTTTCGTCGAAAAATCCGTTATTTTGCCCTTATTGGACATATCTGATTGTTGTCGAAAAAATCCGTTATTTTGTGATTTTTGAACGTATCTGATTTTCGTTGAAAAATCCGTTATTATGTAATTTTTGGATATATTTTTGATTTTTGTCAGAATAATCGCTATTTTTGCCATTTTTGCACATATCTGATTTTCGTCGAAAAATTCGTTATTTTGTCATTTTTGGACATATCTGATTTTTGTCGGAATAACCGCTATTTTTGCCATTTTTTCCCATATCTGATTCTTGTCGGAAAAATCCGTTATATTGTCATTTTTGTACATATCTGATTTTTGTCGGAATAACCGCTATTTTTGCCATTTTTTTCCCATATCTGATTCTTGTCGAAAAAATACGTTATTTTGTCATTTTTGTACATATCTGATTTTCGGCGAAAAATCCGTTATTTTGCAATTTTTGGACATATCTGATTTTTGTCGGAATAACCGCTGTTTTTGCCATTTTTTCCCATATCTGTTTCTTGTCGGAAAAATACGTTATTTTGCCATTTTTGTACATATCTGATTTTCGGCGAAAAATTCGTTATTTTGCAATTTTTGGACATATCTGATTGTTGTCGAAAAAATCCGTTATTTTGTGATTTTTGAACGTAACTGATTTTCGTTGAAAAATCAGTTATTTTGTCATTTTTGTACATATCTGATTTTCGTCGAAAAATCCGTTATTTTGCCCTTATTGGACATATCTGATTGTTGTCGAAAAAATCCGTTATTTTGTGATTTTTGAACGTATCTGATTTTCGTTTAAAAATCCGTTATTATGTAATTTTTGGATATATTTTTGATTTTTGTCAGAATAATCGCTATTTTTGCCATTTTTGCACATATCTGATTTTCGTCGAAAAATTCGTTATTTTGTCATTTTTGGACATATCTGATTTTTGTCGGAATAACCGCTATTTTTGCCAGCTTTTCCCATATCTGATTCTTGTAGGAAAAATCCGTTATTTTGTCATTTTTGTACATATCTGATTTTTGTCGGAATAACCGCTATTTTTGCCATTTTTTCCCATATCTGATTCTTGTCGGAAAAATACGTTTTTTTGTAATTTTATTTTTTTATTTGTAAATTATTAATTAAATTTTTATTATGTAAATTTGGATATATTTTTGATTTTTGTCGGAATAACCGCTATTTTGTCATTTTTTACATATCTGATTTTCGTCGAAAAATCCGTTATTTTGCCATTATTGGACATATCTGATTGTTGTCGAAAAAATCCGTTATTTTCTCGTTTTTGTACATATCTGATTTTCGTCGAAAAATCCGTTATTTTGTTATTTTTGGACATATCTGATTTTTGTCGGAATAACCGCTATTTTTGCCATTTTTTCCCATATCTGATTCTCATCGGAAAAATCCGTTATTTTGTCATTTTTGTACATATCTGATTTTCGTCGAAAAATCCGTTATTTTGCCATTATTGGACATATCTGATTGTTGTCGAAAAAATCCGTTATTTTCTCGTTTTTGTACATATCTGATTTTCGTCGAAAAATCCGTTATTTTGTTATTTTTGGACATATCTGATTTTTGTCGGAATAACCGCTGTTTTTGCCATTTTTTCCCATATCTGTTTCTTGTCGGAAAAATACGTTATTTTGTCATTTTTGTACATATCTGATTTTCGGCGAAAAATCCGTTATTTTGCAATTTTTGGACATATCTGATTGTTGTCGAAAAAATCCGTTATTTTGTGATTTTTGAACGTATCTGATTTTCGTTGAAAAATCCGTTATTATGTAATTTTTGGATATATTTTTGATTTTTGTCGGAATAACCGCTATTTTGTCATTTTTTTACATATCTGATTTTCGTCAAAAAAATCCGTTATTTTGCAATTTTTGGACATATCTGATTGTTGTCGAAAAAATCCGTTATTTTCTCGTTTTTGTACATATCTGATTTTCGTCGAAAAATCCGTTATTTTGTTATTTTTGGACATATCTGATTTTTGTCGGAATAACCGCTGTTTTTGCCATTTTTTCCCATATCTGATTCTCATCGGAAAAATCCGTTATTTTGTCATTTTTGTACATATCTGATTTTCGTCGAAAAATCCGTTATTTTGCCATTATTGGACATATCTGATTGTTGTCGAAAAAATCCGTTATTTTCTCGTTTTTGTACATATCTGATTTTCGTCGAAAAAATCCGTTATTTTGTTATTTTTGGACATATCTGATTTTTTGTCGGAATAACCGCTGTTTTTGCCATTTTTTCCCATATCTGTTTCTTGTCGGAAAAATACGTTATTTTGTCATTTTTGTACATATCTGATTTTCGGCGAAAAATCCGTTATTTTGCAATTTTTGGACATATCTGATTGTTGTCGAAAAATCCGTTATTTTGTGATTTTTGAACGTATCTGATTTTCGTTGAAAAATCCGTTATTATGTAATTTTTGGATATATTTTTGATTTTTGTCGGAATAACCGCTATTTTTGCCATTTTTGCACATATCTGATTTTCGTCGAAAAATTCGTTATTTTGTCCTTTTTGGACATATCGGATTTTTGTCGGATTAACCGCTATTTTTGCCATTTTTTCCCATATCTGATTCTTGTCGGAAAAATCCTTTATTTTGTCGTTTTTGTACATATCTGATTTTTGTCGGAATAACCGCCATTTTTGCCATTTTTCCCCATATCTGATTCTTGTCGGAAAAATACGTTTTTTTGTAATTTTATTTTTTTATTTGTACATTATTAATTAAATTTTTATTATGTAAATATGGATATATTTTTGATTTTTGTCGGAATAACCGCTATTTTGTCATTTTTTACATATCTGATTTTCGTCGAAAAATCCGTTATTTTGCCATTATTGGACATATCTGATTGTTGTCGAAAAAATCCGTTATTTTCTCGTTTTTGTACATATCTGATTTTCGTCGAAAAATCCGTTATTTTGTTATTTTTGGACATATCTGATTTTTGTCGGAATAACCGCTATTTTTGCCATTTTTTCCCATATCTGATTCTCATCGGAAAAATCCGTTATTTTGTCATTTTTGTACATATCTGATTTTCGTCGAAAAATCCGTTATTTTGCCCTTATTGGACATATCTGATTGTTGTCGAAAAAATCCGTTATTTTGTGATTTTTGAACGTATCTGATTTTCGTTTAAAAATCCGTTATTATGTAATTTTTGGATATATTTTTGATTTTTGTCAGAATAATCGCTATTTTTGCCATTTTTGCACATATCTGATTTTCGTCGAAAAATTCGATATTTTGTCATTTTTGGACATATCTGATTTTTGTCGGAATAACCGCTATTTTTGCCAGCTTTTCCCATATCTGATTCTTGTCGGAAAAATCCGTTATTTTGTCATTTTTGTACATATCTGATTTTTGTCGGAATAACCGCTATTTTTGCCATTTTTTCCCATATCTGATTCTTGTCGAAAAAATACGTTATTTTGTCATTTTTGTACATATCTGATTTTCGGCGAAAAATCCGTTATTTTGCAATTTTTGGACATATCTGATTTTTGTCGGAACAACTGCTATTTTTGCCATTTTTTCCCATATCTGATTCTTGTCGGAAAAATCCGTTACTTTGTCGTTTTGTACATATCTGATTTTTGTCGGAATAACCGCTGTTTTTGCCATTTTTTCCCATATCTGTTTCTTGTCGGAAAAATACGTTATTTTGCCATTTTTGTACATATCTGATTTTCGGCGAAAAATCCGTTATTTTGCAATTTTTGGACATATCTGATTGTTGTCGAAAAAATCCGTTATTTTGTGATTTTTGAACGTAACTGATTTTCGTTGAAAAATCCGTTATTATGTAATTTTTGGATATATTTTTGATTTTTGTCGGAATAACCGCTATTTTTGCCATTTTTTCCCATATCTGATTCTTGTCGGAAAAATACGTTATTTTGCCATTTTTTCCCATATCTGATTCTCGTCGGAAAAATCCGTTATTTTGTCATTTTTGTACATATCTGATTTTCGTCGAAAAATTCGTTATTTTGTCATTTTTGGACATATCTGATTTTTTGTCGGAATAACCTCTACTTTTGCCATTTTTTCCCATATCTGATTCTTGTCGGAAAAATCCGTTATTTTGTCATTTTTGTACATATCTGATTTTTGTCGGAATAACCGCTATTTTTCCCATATCTGATTCTTGTCGGAAAAATACGTTTTTTTGTAATTTTATTTTTTTATTTGTAAATTATTAATTAAATTTTTATTATGTAAATTTGATTTTTGATTTTTTGTCGGAATAACCACTATTTTGTCATTTTTTACTTATCTGATTTTCGTCGAAAAATCCGTTATTTTGCCATTATTGCACATATCTGATTGTTGTCGGAAAAATACGTTATTTTGCCATTTTTGTACATATCTGATTTTCGGCGAAAAATCCGTTATTTTGCAATTTTTGGACATATCTGATTGTTGTCGAAAAAATCCGTTATTTTGTGATTTTTGAACGTAACTGATTGTTGTCGAAAAAATACGTTGTTTTGTGATTTTTAAACGTAGATATATTTCTGATTTTTGTCGGAATAACCGCTATTTTTGCCGTTTTTGCACATATCTGATTTTCGTCGAAAATTTCGTTATTTTGTCATTTTTGGACATATCGGATTTTTGTCGGAATAACCACTATTTTTGCCATTTTTTCCCATATCTGATTCTTGTCGGAAAAATACGTTATTTTGTCATTTTTGTACATATCTGATTTTCGGCGAAAAATCCGTTATTTTGCAATTTTTGGACATATCTGATTGTTGTCGAAAAAATCCGTTATTTTGTGATTTTTGAACGTAACTGATTTTCGTTGAAAAATCCGTTATTATGTAAATTTGGATATATTTTTGATTTTTGTCGGAATAACCGCTATTTTGTCATTTTTTACATATCTGATTTTCGTCGAAAAATCCGTTATTTTGCCATTATTGGAAATATCTGATTGTTGTCGGAAAAATACGTTATTTTGCCATTTTTGTACATATCTGATTTTCGGCGAAAAATTCGTTATTTTGCAATTTTTGGACAAATCCGTTATTATGTAATTTTTGGATATATTTTTGATTTTTGTCGGAATAACCGCTATTTTGTAATTTTTTTACATATCTGATTTTCGTCAAAAAATCCGTTATTTTGCAATTTTTGGACATATCTGATTGTTGTCGAAAAAATCCGTTGTTTTGTGATTTTTGAACGTAGTTATATTTTTGATTTTTGTCGGAATAACCGCTATTTTTGCCATTTTTGCACATATCGTCGGATGATTCTCGTCGGAAAAATCCGTTATTTTGTCATTTTTGTACATATCTGATTGTTATCGAAAAAATCCGTTATTTTGTGATTTTTGAACGTAACTGATTTTCGTTGAAAAATCCGTTATTATGTAATTTTTGGATATATTTTTGATTTTTGTCGGAATAACCGCTATTTTTGCCATTTTTTCCCATATCTGATTCTTGTCGGAAAAATACGTTATTTTGCCATTTTTTCCCATATCTGATTCTCGTCGGAAAAATCCGTTATTTTGTCATTTTTGTACATATCTGATTTTCGTGAAAAAAATCCGTTATTTTGCCATTATTGGACATATCTGATTATTGCAATCTGATTATTTACAATTTTTGGACATACCTGATTGTTGTCGAAAAAATCCGTTATTTTGTGATTTTTTAACGTATCTGATTTTTGTCGGAATAACCGCTATTTTTGCCATTTTTTCCCATATCTTATTCTTGTCGGAAAAATCCGTTATTTTGTCATTTTTGTACATATCTGATTTTTGTCGGAATAACCGCTATTTTTGCCATTTTTTCCCATATCTGATTCTTGTCGGAAAAATACGTTTTTTTGTAATTTTATATTTTTATTTGTAAATTATTAATTAAATTTTTATTATGTAAATTTGATTTTTGATTTTTGTCGGAATAACCGCTATTTTGTCATTTTTTACTTATCTGATTTTCGTCGAAAAATCCGTTATTTTGCCATTATTGCACATATCTGATTGTTGTCGGAAAAATACGTTATTTTGCCATTTTTGTACATATCTGATTTTCGGCGAAAAATCCGTTATTTTGCAATTTTTGGACATATCTGATTGTTGTCGAAAAAATCCGTTATTTTGTGATTTTTGAACGTAACTGATTTTCGTTGAAAAATCCGTTATTATGTAATTTTTGGATATATTTTTGATTTTTGTCGGAATAACCGCTATTTTGTCATTTTTTTACATATCTGATTTTTGTCAAAAAAATTCGTTATTTTGCAATTCTTAGACATATCTGATTGTTGTCGAAAAAATCCGTTGTTTTGTGATTTTTAAACGTAGGTATATTTTTGATTTTTTGTCGGAATAACCGCTATTTTTGCCGTTTTTGCACATATCTGATTTTCGTCGAAAATTTCGTTATTTTGTCATTTTTGGACATATCGGATTTTTGTCGGAATAACCACTATTTTTGCCATTTTTTCCCATATCTGATTGTTGTCGGAAAAATCCGTTATTTTGTCGTTTTTGTACATATCTGATTTTTGTCGGAATGACCGCTATTTTTGCCATTTTTTCCCGTATCTGATTCTTGTCGGAAAAATACGTTATTTTGTCATTTTTGTACATATCTGATTTTCGGCGAAAAATCCGTTATTTTGCAATTTTTGGACATATCTGATTGTTGTCGAAAAAATCCGTTATTTTGTGATTTTTGAACGTAACTGATTTTCGTTGAAAAATCCGTTATTATGTAATTTTTGAATATATTTTTGATTTTTGTCGGAATAACCGCTATTTTGTCATTTTTTTACATATCTGATTTTTGTCAAAAAAATCCGTTATTTTGCAATTCTTGGACATATCTGATTGTTGTCGAAAAAATCCGTTGTTTTGTGATTTTTAAACGTAGGTATATTTTTGATTTTTGTCGGAATAACCGCTATTTTTGCCGTTTTTGCACATATCTGATTTTCGGCGAAAAATTCGTTATTTTGCAATTTTTGGACATATCTGATTGTTGTCGAAAAAATCCGTTATTTTGTGATTTTTGAACGTAACTGATTTTCGTTGAAAAATCCGTTATTATGTAATTTTTGGATATATTTTTGATTTTTGTCGGAATAACCGCTATTTTGTAATTTTTTTACATATCTGATTTTCGTCAAAAAGTCCGTTATTTTGCAATTTTTGGACATATCTGATTGTTGTCGAAAAAATCCGTTGTTTTGTGATTTTTAAACGTAGGTATATTTTTGATTTTTGTCGGAATAACCGATATTTTTGCCGTTTTTGCACATATCTGATTTTCGTCGAAAATTTCGTTATTTTGTCATTTTT
Organism: Drosophila funebris; assembly: GCA_018901825.1. NCBI lineage: Eukaryota > Metazoa > Arthropoda > Insecta > Diptera > Drosophilidae > Drosophila > Drosophila funebris. Next base: position 71,847 of record JAEIFK010000462.1, on the reverse strand, counting down.
GGACATATCGGATTTTTGTCGGAATAACCACTATTTTTGCCATTTTTTCCCATATCTGATTCTTGTCGGAAAAATCCGTTATTTTGTCGTTTTTGTACATATCTGATTTTTGTCGGAATGACCGCTATTTTTGCCATTTTTTCCCATATCTGATTCTTGTCGGAAAAATACGTTATTTTGTCATTTTTGTACATATCTGATTTTCGGCGAAAAATCCGTTATTTTGTCGTTTTTGTACATATCTGATTTTTGTCGGAATAACCGCTATTTTTGCCATTTTTTCCCATATCTTATTCTTGTCGGAAAAATCCGTTATTTTGTCATTTTTGTACATATCTGATTTTTTGTCGGAATAACCGCTATTTTTGCCATTTTTTCCCATATCTGATTCTTGTCGGAAAAATACGTTTTTTTTGTAATTTTATATTTTTATTTGTAAATTATTAATTAAATTTTTATTATGTAAATTTGATTTTTGATTTTTGTCGGAATAACCGCTATTTTGTCATTTTTTACTTATCTGATTTTCGTCGAAAAATCCGTTATTTTGCCATTATTGCACATATCTGATTGTTGTCGGAAAAATACGTTATTTTGCCATTTTTGTACATATCTGATTTTCGGCGAAAAATCCGTTATTTTGCAATTTTTTGACATATCTGATTGTTGTCGAAAAAATCCGTTATTTTGTGATTTTTGAACGTAACTGATTTTCGTTGAAAAATCCGTTATTATGTAATTTTTGGATATATTTTTGATTTTTGTCGGAATAACCGCTATTTTGTCATTTTTTTACATATATGATTTTTGTCAAAAAAATTCGTTATTTTGCAATTCTTAGACATATCTGATTGTTGTCGAAAAAATCCGTTGTTTTGTGATTTTTAAACGTAGGTATATTTTTGATTTTTGTCGGAATAGCCGCTATTTTTGCCGTTTTTGCACATATCTGATTTTCGTCGAAAATTTCGTTATTTTGTCATTTTTGGACATATCGGATTTTTGTCGGAATAACCACTATTTTTGCCATTTTTTCCCATATCTGATTGTTGTCGGAAAAATCCGTTATTTTGTCGTTTTTGTACATATCTGATTTTTTGTCGGAATGACCGCTATTTTTGCCATTTTTTCCCGTATCTGATTCTTGTCGGAAAAATACGTTATTTTGTCATTTTTGTACATATCTGATTTTCGGCGAAAAATCCGTTATTTTGCAATTTTTGGACATATCTGATTGTTGTCGAAAAAATCCGTTATTTTGTGATTTTTGAACGTAACTGATTTTCGTTGAAAAATCCGTTATTATGTAATTTTTGGATATATTTTTGATTTTTGTCGGAATAACCGCTATTTTGTCATTTTTTTACATATCTGATTTTTGTCAAAAAAATCCGTTATTTTGCAATTCTTGGACATATCTGATTGTTGTCGAAAAAATCCGTTGTTTTGTGATTTTTAAACGTAGGTATATTTTTGATTTTTGTCGGTATGACCGCTATTTTTGCCGTTTTTGCACATATCTGATTTTCGTCGAAAATTTCGTTATTTTGTCATTTTTGGACATATCGGATTTTTGTCGGAATAACCACTATTTTTGCCATTTTTTCCCATATCTGATTCTTGTCGGAAAAATCCGTTATTTTGTCGATTTTGTACATATCTGATTTTTGTCGGAATGACCGCTATTTTTGCCATTTTTTCCCATATCTGATTCTTGTCGGAAAAATACGTTATTTTGTCATTTTTGTACATATCTGATTTTCGGCGAAAAATCCGTTATTTTGCAATTTTTGGACATATCTGATTGTTGTCGAAAAAATCCGTTATTTTGCCATTATTGGAAATATCTGATTGTTGTCGGGAATATACGTTATTTTGTGATTTTTGAACGTAACTGATTTTCGTTGAAAAATCCGTTATTATGTAATTTTTGGATATATTTTTGATTTTTGTCGGAATAACCGCTATTTTGTAATTTTTTTACATATCTGATTTTTGTCAAAAAGTCCGTTATTTTGCAATTTTTGGACATATCTGATTGTTGTCGAAAAAATCCGTTGTTTTGTGATTTTTGAACATAGCTATATTTTTGATTTTTGTCGGAATAACCGCTATTTTTGCCATTTTTGCACATATCGTCGGATGATTCTCGTCGGAAAAATCCGTTATTTTGTCATTTTTGTACATATCTGATTTTTGTCGGAATAACCGCTATTTTTGCCATTTTTTCCCATATCTGATTCTTGTCGAAAAAATACGTTATTTTGTCATTTTTGTACATATCTGATTTTCGGCGAAAAATCCGTTATTTTGCAATTTTTGGACATATCTGATTTTTGTCGGAATAACCGCTATTTTTGCCATTTTTTCCCATATCTGATTCTTGTCGGAAAAATCCATTACTTTGTCGTTTTTGTACATATCTGATTTTTGTCGGAATAACCGCTATTTTTGCCATTTTTTCCCATATCTGATTCTTGTCGGAAAAATACGTTATTTTGTCATTTTTGTACATATCTGATTTTCGTTGAAAAATCCGTTATTATGTAATTTTTGGATATATTTTTGATTTTTGTCGGAATAACCGCTATTTTTGCCATTTTTTCCCATATCTGATTCTTGTCGGAAAAATACGTTATTTTGCCATTTTTCCCCATATCTGATTCTCGTCGGAAAAATCCGTTATTTTGTCATTTTTGTACATATCTGATTTTCGTCGAAAAATCCGTTATTTTGCCATTATTGGACATATCTGATTATTGCAATCTGATTATTTACAATTTTTGGACATACCTGATTGTTGTCGAAAAAATCCGTTATTTTGTGATTTTTTAACGTATCTGATTTTCGTTGAAAAATCCGTTATTATGTAATTTCTGGATATACTTTTGATTTTTGTCGGAATAACCGCTATTTTTGCCATTTTTGCACATATCTGATTTTCGTCGAAAAATTCGTTATTTTGTCATTTTTGGACATATCTGATTTTTGTCGGAATAACCGCTACTTTTGCCATTTTTTCCCATATCTGATTCTTGTCGGAAAAATCCGTTATTTTGTCATTTTTGTACATATCTGATTTTTTGTCGGAATAACCGCTATTTTTGCCATTTTTTCCCATATCTGATTCTTGTCGGAAAAATACGTTTTTTTGTAATTTTATTTTTTTATTTGTAAATTATTAATTAAATTTTTATTATGTAAATTTGATTTTTGATTTTTGTCGGAATAACCGCTATTTTGTCATTTTTTACTTATCTGATTTTCGTCGAAAAATCCGTTATTTTGCCATTATTGCACATATCTGATTGTTGTCGGAAATATACGTTATTTTGCCATTTTTGTACATATCTGATTTTCGGCGAAAAATCCGTTATTTTGCAATTTTTGGACATATCTGATTGTTGTCGAAAAAATCCGTTATTTTGTAATTTTTGAACGTAACTGATTTTCGTTGAAAAATCCGTTATTATGTAATTTTTGGATATATTTTTGATTTTTGTCGGAATAACCGCTATTTTGTCATTTTTTTACATATCTGATTTTTGTCAAAAAAATCCGTTATTTTGCAATTCTTGGACATATCTGATTGTTGTCGAAAAAATCCGTTGTTTTGTGATTTTTAAACTAGGTATATTTTTGATTTTTGTCGGAATAACCGCTATTTTTGCCGTTTTTGCACATATCTGATTTTCGTCGAAAATTTCGTTATTTTGTCATTTTTGGACTTATCGGATTTTTGTCGGAATAACCACTATTTTTGCCATTTTTTCCCATATCTGATTCTCGTCGGAAAAATCCGTTATTTTGTCATTTTTGTACATATCTGATTTTCGTCGAAAAATCCGTTATTTTGCCATTATTGGACATATCTGATTATTGCAATCTGATTATTTACAATTTTTGGACATACCTGATTGTTGTCGAAAAAATCCGTTATTTTGTGATTTTTTAACATATCTGATTTTCGTTGAAAAATCCGTTATTATGTAATTTCTGGATATATTTTTGATTTTTGTCGGAATAACCGCTATTTTTCCCATTTTTGCACATATCTGATTTTCGTCGAAAAATTCGTTATTTTGTCATTTTTGGACATATCTGATTTTTGTCGGAATAACCGCTACTTTTGCCATTTTTTCCCATATCTGATTCTTGTCGGAAAAATCCGTTATTTTGTCATTTTTGTACATATCTGATTTTTGTCGGAATAACCGCTATTTTTGCCATTTTTTTCCCATATCTGATTCTTGTCGGAAAAATACGTTTTTTTGTAATTTTATATTTTTATTTGTAAATTATTAATTAAATTTTTATTATGTAAATTTGATTTTTGATTTTTGTCGGAATAACCGCTATTTTGTAATTTTTTACTTATCTGATTTTCGTCGAAAAATCCGTTATTTTGCCATTATTGCACATATCTGATTGTTGTCGGAAAAATACGTTATTTTGCCATTTTTGTACATATCTGATTTTCGGCGAAAAATCCGTTATTTTGCAATTTTTGGACATATCTGATTGTTGTCGAAAAAATCCGTTATTTTGTGATTTTTGAACGTAACTGATTTTCGTTGAAAAATCCGTTATTATGTAATTTTTGGATATATTTTTGATTTTTGTCGGAATAACCGCTATTTTGTCATTTTTTTACATATCTGATTTTTTCAAAAAAAATCCGTTATTTTGCAATTCTTGGACATATCTGATTGTTGTCGAAAAAAATCCGTTGTTTTGTGATTTTTAAACTAGGTATATTTTTGATTTTTGTCGGAATAACCGCTATTTTTGCCGTTTTTGCACATATCTGATTTTCGTCGAAAATTTCGTTATTTTGTCATTTTTGGACATATCGGATTTTTGTCGGAATAACCACTATTTTTGCCATTTTTTCCCATATCTGATTCTTGTCGGAAAAATCCGTTATTTTGTCGTTTTTGTACATATCTGATTTTTGTCGGAATGACCGCTATTTTTGCCATTTTTTCCCATATCTGATTCTTGTCGGAAAAATACGTTATTTTGTCATTTTTGTACATATCTGATTTTCGGCGAAAAATCCGTTATTTTGCAATTTTTGGACATATCTGATTGTTGTCGAAAAAATCCGTTATTTTGTGATTTTTGAACGTAACTGATTTTCGTTGAAAAATCCGTTATTATGTAAATTTGGATATATTTTTGATTTTTGTCGGAATAACCGCTATTTTGTCATTTTTTACATATCTGATTTTCGTCGAAAAATCCGTTATTTTGCCATTATTGGAAATATCTGATTGTTGTCGGAAAAATACGTTATTTTGCCATTTTTATACATATCTGATTTTCGGCGAAAAATTCGTTATTTTGCAATTTTTGGACATATCTGATTGTTGTCGAAAAAATCCGTTATTTTGTGATTTTTGAACGTAACTGATTTTCGTTGAAAAATCCGTTATTATGTAATTTTTGGATATATTTTTGATTTTTGTCGGAATAACCGCTATTTTGTAATTTTTTTACATATCTGATTTTCGTCAAAAAATCCGTTATTTTGCAATTTTTGGACATATCTGATTGTTGCCGAAAAAATCCGTTGTTTTGTGATTTTTGAACGTAGCTATATTTTTGATTTTTGTCGGAATAACCGCTATTTTTGCCATTTTTGCACATATCTGATTTTCGTCGAAAAATTCGTTATTTTGTCATTTTTGGACATATCTGATTTTTTGTCGGAATAACCGCTACTTTTGCCATTTTTTCCCATATCTGATTCTTGTCGGAAAAATCCGTTATTTTGTCATTTTTGTACATATCTGATTTTCGGCGAAAAATCCGTTATTTTGCAATTTTTGGACATATCTGATTGTTGTCGAAAAAATACGTTATTTTGTGATTTTTGAACGTAACTGATTTTCGTTGAAAAATCCGTTAATATGTAATTTTTGGATATATTTTTGATTTTTGTCAGAATAATCGCTATTCTTGCCATTTTTGCACATTTCTGATTTTCGTCGAAAAATTTGTTATTTTGTCATTTTTGGACATATCTGATTTTTGTCGGAATAACCGCTATTTTTGCCATTTTTTTCCCATATCTGATTCTTGTCGGAAAAATCCATTACTTTGTCGTTTTTGTACATATCTGATTTTTGTCGGAATAACCGCTATTTTTGCCATTTTTTCCCATATCTGATTCTTGTCGGAAAAATACGTTATTTTGTCATTTTTGTACATATCTGATTTTCGGCGAAAAATCCGTTATTTTGTCATTTTTGTACATATCTGATTTTCGGCGAAAAATCCGTTATTTTGCAATTTTTGGACATATCTGATTGTTGTCGAAAAATCCGTTATTTTGTGATTTTTGAACGTAACTGATTTTCGTTGAAAAATCCGTTATTATGTAAATTTGGATATATTTTTGATTTTTGTCGGAATAACCGCTATTTTGTCATTTTTTACATATCTGATTTTCGTCGAAAAATCCGTTATTTTGCCATTATTGGAAATATCTGATTGTTGTCGGAAAAATACGTTATTTTGCCATTTTTATACATATCTGATTTTCGGCGAAAAATTCGTTATTTTGCAATTTTTGGACATATCTGATTGTTGTCGAAAAAATCCGTTATTTTGTGATTTTTGAACGTAACTGATTTTCGTTGAAAAATCCGTTATTATGTAATTTTTGGATATATTTTTGATTTTTTGTCGGAATAACCGCTATTTTGTAATTTTTTTACATATCTGATTTTCGTCAAAAAATCCGTTATTTTGCAATTTTTGGACATATCTGATTGTTGCCGAAAAAATCCGTTGTTTTGTGATTTTTGAACGTAGCTATATTTTTGATTTTTGTCGGAATAACCGCTATTTTTGCCATTTTTGCACATATCTGATTTTCGTCGAAAAATTCGTTATTTTGTCATTTTTGGACATATCTGATTTTTGTCGGAATAACCGCTACTTTTGCCATTTTTTCCCATATCTGATTCTTGTCGGAAAAATCCGTTATTTTGTCATTTTTGTACATATCTGATTTTCGGCGAAAAATCCGTTATTTTGCAATTTTTGGACATATCTGATTGTTGTCGAAAAAATACGTTATTTTGTGATTTTTGAACGTAACTGATTTTCGTTGAAAAATCCGTTAATATGTAATTTTTGGATATATTTTTGATTTTTGTCAGAATAATCGCTATTCTTGCCATTTTTGCACATTTCTGATTTTCGTCGAAAAATTTGTTATTTTGTCATTTTTGGACATATCTGATTTTTGTCGGAATAACCGCTATTTTTGCCATTTTTTCCCATATCTGATTCTTGTCGGAAAAATACATTACTTTGTCGTTTTTGTACATATCTGATTTTTGTCGGAATAACCGCTATTTTTGCCATTTTTTCCCATATCTGATTCTTGTCGGAAAAATACGTTATTTTGTCATTTTTGTACATATCTGATTTTCGGCGAAAAATCCGTTATTTTGTCATTTTTGTACATATCTGATTTTTGTCGGAATAACCGCTATTTTTGCCATATTTTCCCATATCTGATTCTTGTCGGAAAAATCCGTTATTTTGTCATTTTTGTACATATCTGATTTTCGTCGAAAAATCCGTTATTTTGCCATTATTGGACATATCTGATTGTTGTCGAAAAAATCCGTTATTTTCTGATTTTTGAACATATCTGAATTTCGTTGAAAAATCCGTTATTAGGTAATTTTTGGATATATTTTTGATTTTTGTCGGAATGACCGTTATTTTTGCCATTTTTGCACATATCTGATTTTCGTCGAAAAATCTGTTATTTTGCAAATTTTGGACATATCTGATTTTTGTCGGAATAACCGCTATTTTTGCCATTTTTTCCCATATCTGATTCTTTTCGGAAAAATCCGTTATTTTGTCATTTTTGGACATATCTGATTTTTGTCGAAAAATCCGTTATATTGTCATTTTTGGACATATCTGATTTTCGTCGAAAAATTCGTTATTTTGCCATTTTTCACAAATCTGATTTTTGTCGAAAATCCGTTATTTTGTTATTTTTGGACATATCTGATTTTCGTCGAAAAATCCGTTATTATGTTATTTTTGGATATATTTTTGATGTTTGTTGGAATAACCGCTATTTTTGCCATTTTTTCCCATATCTGATTCTTGTCGGAAAAATACGTTATTTTGTCATTTTTGTACATATCTGATTTTCGGCGAAAAATCCGTTATTTTGTCATTTTTGTACATATCTGATTTTTGTCGGAATAACCGCTATTTTTGCCATTTTTTCCCATATCTGATTCTCGTCGGAAAAATCCGTTATTTTGTCATTTTTGTACATATCTGATTTTCGTCGAAAAATCCGTTATTTTGCCCTTATTGGACATATCTGATTGTTGTCGAAAAAATCCGTTATTTTGTGATTTTTGAACGTAACTGATTTTCGTTGAAAAATCCGTTATTATGTAAATTTTGGATATATTTTTGATTTTTGTCGGAATAACCGCTATTTTTGCCATTTTTTCCCATATCTGATTCTTGTCGGAAAAATACGTTATTTTGCCATTTTTTCCCATATCTGATTCTCGTCGGAAAAATCCGTTATTTTGTCATTTTTGTACATATCTGATTTTCGTCGAAAAATCCGTTATTTTGCCATTATTGGACATATCTGATTATTGCAATCTGATTATTTACAATTTTTGGACATACCTGATTGTTGTCGAAAAAATCCGTTATTTTGTGATTTTTTAACGTATCTGATTTTCGTTGAAAAATCCGTTATTATGTAATTTCTGGATATATTTTTGATTTTTGTCGGAATAACCGCTATTTTTGCCATTTTTGCACATATCTGATTTTCGTCGAAAAATTCGTTATTTTGTCATTTTTGGACATATCTGATTTTTGTCGGAATAACCGCTACTTTTGCCATTTTTTCCCATATCTGATTCTTGTCGGAAAAATCCGTTATTTTGTCATTTTTGTACATATCTGATTTTTGACGGAATAACCGCTATTTTTGCCATTTTTTCCCATATCTGATTCTTGTCGGAAAAATACGTTTTTTTGTAATTTTATTTGTAAATTATTAATTAAATTTTTATTATGTAAATTTGATTTTTGATTTTTGTCGGAATAACCGCTATTTTGTCATTTTTTACTTATCTGATTTTCGTCGAAAAATCCGTTATTTTGCCATTATTGCACATATCTGATTGTTGTCGGAAAAATACGTTATTTTGCCATTTTTGTACATATCTGATTTTCGGCGAAAAATCCGTTATTTTGCAATTTTTGGACATATCTGATTGTTGTCGAAAAAATCCGTTATTTTGTGATTTTTGAACGTAACTGATTTTCGTTGAAAAATCCGTTATTATGTAATTTTTGGATATATTTTTGATTTTTGTCGGAATAACCGCTATTTTGTCATTTTTTTACATATCTGATTTTTTCAAAAAAATCCGTTATTTTGCAATTCTTGGACATATCTGATTGTTGTCGAAAAAATCCGTTGTTTTGTGATTTTTAAACTAGGTATATTTTTGATTTTTGTCGGAATAACCGCTATTTTTGCCGTTTTTGCACATATCTGATTTTCGTCGAAAATTTCGTTATTTTGTCATTTTTGGACATATCGGATTTTTTGTCGGAATAACCACTATTTTTGCCATTTTTTCCCATATCTGATTCTTGTCGGAAAAATCCGTTATTTTGTCGTTTTTGTACATATCTGATTTTTGTCGGAATGACCGCTATTTTTGCCATTTTTTCCCATATCTGATTCTTGTCGGAAAAATACGTTATTTTGTCATTTTTGTACATATCTGATTTTCGGCGAAAAATCCGTTATTTTGCAATTTTTGGACATATCTGATTGTTGTCGAAAAAATCCGTTATTTTGTGATTTTTGAACGTAACTGATTTTCGTTGAAAAATCCGTTATTATGTAAATTTGGATATATTTTTGATTTTTGTCGGAATAACCGCTATTTTGTCATTTTTTACATATCTGATTTTCGTCGAAAAAATCCGTTATTTTGCCATTATTGGAAATATCTGATTGTTGTCGGAAAAATACGTTATTTTGCCATTTTTATACATATCTGATTTTCGGCGAAAAATTCGTTATTTTGCAATTTTTGGACATATCTGATTGTTGTCGAAAAAATCCGTTATTTTGTGATTTTTGAACGTAACTGATTTTCGTTGAAAAATCCGTTATTATGTAATTTTTGGATATATTTTTGATTTTTGTCGGAATAACCGCTATTTTGTAATTTTTTTACATATCTGATTTTCGTCAAAAAATCCGTTATTTTGCAATTTTTGGACATATCTGATTGTTGCCGAAAAAATCCGTTGTTTTGTGATTTTTGAACGTAGCTATATTTTTGATTTTTGTCGGAATAACCGCTATTTTTGCCATTTTTGCACATATCTGATTTTCGTCGAAAAATTCGTTATTTTGTCATTTTTGGACATATCTGATTTTTGTCGGAATAACCGCTACTTTTGCCATTTTTTCCCATATCTGATTCTTGTCGGAAAAATCCGTTATTTTGTCATTTTTGTACATATCTGATTTTCGGCGAAAAATCCGTTATTTTGCAATTTTTGGACATATCTGATTGTTGTCGAAAAAATCCGTTATTTTGTGATTTTTGAACGTAACTGATTTTCGTTGAAAAATCCGTTAATATGTAATTTTTGGATATATTTTTGATTTTTGTCAGAATAATCGCTATTCTTGCCATTTTTGCACATTTCTGATTTTCGTCGAAAAATTTGTTATTTTGTCATTTTTGGACATATCTGATTTTTGCCGGAATAACCGCTATTTTTGCCATTTTTTCCCATATCTGATTCTTGTCGGAAAAATCCATTACTTTGTCGTTTTTGTACATATCTGATTTTTGTCGGAATAACCGCTATTTTTGCCATTTTTTCCCATATCTGATTCTTGTCGGAAAAATACGTTATTTTGTCATTTTTGTACATATCTGATTTTCGGCGAAAAATCCGTTATTTTGTCATTTTTGTACATATCTGATTTTTGTCGGAATAACCGCTATTTTTGCCATATTTTCCCATATCTGATTCTTGTCGGAAAAATCCGTTATTTTGTCATTTTTGTACATATCTGATTTTCGTCGAAAAATCCGTTATTTTGCCATTATTGGACATATCTGATTGTTGTCGAAAAAATCCGTTATTTTCTGATTTTTGAACATATCTGAATTTCGTTGAAAAATCCGTTATTAGGTAATTTTTGGATATATTTTTGATTTTTGTCGGAATGACCGTTATTTTTGCCATTTTTGCACATATCTGATTTTCGTCGAAAAATCCGTTATTTTGCAAATTTTGGACATATCTGATTTTTGTCGGAATAACCGCTATTTTTGCCATTTTTTCCCATATCTGATTCTTTTCGGAAAAATCCGTTATTTTGTCATTTTTGGACATATCTGATTTTTGTCGAAAAATCCGTTATATTGTCATTTTTGGACATATATGATTTTCGTCGAAAAATTCGTTATTTTGCCATTTTTCACAAATCTGATTTTTGTCGAAAATCCGTTATTTTGTTATTTTTGGACATATCTGATTTTCGTCGAAAAATCCGTTATTATGTTATTTTTGGATATATTTTTGATGTTTGTTGGAATAACCGCTATTTTTGCCATGTTTTCCCATATCTGATTCTTGTCGGAAAAATACGTTATTTTGTCATTTTTGTACATATCTGATTTTCGGCGAAAAATCCGTTATTTTGTCATTTTTGTACATATCTGATTTTTGTCGGAATAACCGCTATTTTTGCCATTTTTTTCCCATATCTGATTCTCGTCGGAAAAATCCGTTATTTTGTCATTTTTGTACATATCTGATTTTCGTCGAAAAATCCGTTATTTTGCCCTTATTGGACATATCTGATTGTTGTCGAAAAAATCCGTTATTTTGTGATTTTTGAACGTAACTGATTTTCGTTGAAAAATCCGTTATTATGTAATTTTTGGATATATTTTTGATTTTTGTCGGAATAACCGCTATTTTGTAATTTTTTTACATATCTGATTTTCGTCAAAAAATCCGTTATTTTGCAATTTTTTGACATATCTGATTGTTGTCGAAAAAATCCGTTGTTTTGTGATTTTTGAACGTAGCTATATTTTTGATTTTTGTCGGAATAACCGCTATTTTTGCAATTTTTGCACATATCGTCGGATGATTCTCGTCGGAAAAATCCGTTATTTTGTCATTTTTGTACATATCTGATTTTCGTCGAAAAATCCGTTATTTTGCCCTTATTGGACATATCTGATTGTTGTCGAAAAAATCCGTTATTTTGTGATTTTTGAACGTATCTGATTTTCGTTTAAAAAATCCGTTAATATGTAATTTTTGGATATATTTTTGCTTTTTGTCAGAATAATCGCTATTTTTGCCATTTTTGCACATATCTGATTTTCGTCGAAAAATTTGTTATTATGTCATTTTTGGACATATCTGATTTTTGTCGGAATAACCGCTATTTTTGCCATTTTTCCCATATCTGATTCTTGTCGGAAAAATCCGTTATTTTGTCATTTTTGTACATATCTGATTTTTGTCGGAATAACCGCTATTTTTGCCATTTTTTCCCATATCTGATTCTTGGCGAAAAAATACGTTATTTTGTCATTTTTGTACATATCTGATTTTCGGCGAAAAATCCGTTATTTTGCAATTTTTGGACATATCTGATTTTTGTCGGAATAACCGCTATTTTTGCCATTTTTTCCCATATCTGATTCTTGTCGGAAAAATCCGTTACTTTGTCGTTTTTGTACATATCTGATTTTTGTCGGAATAACTGCTATTTTTGCCATTTTTTTCCCATATCTGATTCTTGACGGAAAAATACGTTATTTTGTCATTTTTGTACATATCTGATTTTCGTCGAAAAATCCGTTATTTTGCCATTATTGGACATATCTGATTGTTGTCGAAAAAATCCGTTATTTTCTGATTTTTGAACGTATCTGAATTTCGTTGAAAAATCCGTTATTATGTAATTTTTGGATATATTTTTGATTTTTGTCGGAATGACCGCTATTTTTGCCATTTTTGCACATATCTGATTTTCGTCGAAAAATCCGTTATTTTGCAATTTTTGGACATATCTGATTTTTGTCGGAATAACCGCTATTTTTGCCATTTTTTCCCATATCTGATTCTTTTCGGAAAAATCCGTTATTTTGTCATTTTTGGACATATCTGATTTTTGTCGAAAAATCCGTTATATTGTCATTTTTGGACATATCTGATTTTCGTCAAAAAATTCGTTATTTTGCCATTTTTTACAAATCTGATTTTTGTCGAAAATCCGTTATTTTGTTATTTTTGGACATATCTGATTTTCGTCGAAAAATCCGTTATTATGTTATTTTTGGATATATTTTTGATGTTTGTTGGAATAACCGCTATTTTTGCCATTTTTTCCCATATCTGATTCTTGTCGGAAAAATACGTTATTTTGTCATTTTTGTACATATCTGATTTTCGGCGAAAAATCCGTTATTTTGTCATTTTTGTACATATCTGATTTTTGTCGGAATAACCGCTATTTTTGCCATTTTTTCCCATATCTGATTCTCGACGGAAAAATCCGTTATTTTGTCATTTTTGTACATATCTGATTTTCGTCGAAAAATCCGTTATTTTGCCCTTATTGGACATATCTGATTGTTGTCGAAAAAATCCGTTATTTTGTGATTTTTGAATGTAACTGATTTTCGTTGAAAAATCCGTTATTATGTAATTTTTGGATATATTTTTGATTTTTGTCGGAATAACCGCTATTTTGTAATTTTTTTACATATCTGATTTTCGTCAAAAAATCCGTTATTTTGCCATTATTGGACATATCTGATTTTCGTCGAAAAATCCGTTATTTTGTCATTTTTGGACATATCTGATTTTTATCGGAATAACCGCTATTTTTGCCATTTTTGCACATATCTGATTTTCGTCGAACAATTCGTTATTTTGTCCTTTTTGGACATATCGGATTTTTATCGGAATAACCGCTATTTTTGGCATTTTTTCCCATATCTGATTCTTGTAGGAAAAATCCGTTATTTTGTCATTTTTGTACATATCTGATTTTCGTCGAAAAAATCCGTTATTTTGCCATTATTGGACATCTGATTGTTGTCGAAAAAATCCGTTATTTTGTGATTTTTGAACGTATCTGATTTTCGTTTAAAAATCCGTTAATATGTAATTTTTGGATATATTTTTGATTTTTGTCAGAATAATCGCTATTTTTGCCATTTTTGCACATATCTGATTTTCATCGAAAAATTTGTTATTTTGTCATTTTTGGACATATCTGATTTTTGTCGGAATAACCGCTATTTTTGCCATTTTTCCCATATCTGTTTCTTGTCGGAAAAATCCGTTATTTTGTCATTTTTGTACATATCTGATTTTTGTCGGAATAACCGCTATTTTTGCCATTATTTCCCATATCTGATTCTTGTCGAAAAAATACGTTATTTTGTCATTTTTGTACATATCTGATTTTCGGCGAAAAATCCGTTATTTTGCAATTTTTGGACATATCTGATTTTTGTCGGAATAACCGCTATTTTTGCCATTTTTTCCCATATCTGATTCTTGTCGGAAAAATCCGTTACTTTGTCATTTTTGGACATATTTGATTTTTGTCGGAATAACCACTATTTTTGCCATTTTTTCCCATATCTGATTCTTGCGGAAAAATACGTTATTTTGTCATTTTTGTACATATCTGATTTTCGGCGAAAAATCCGTTATTTTGCAATTTTTGGACATATCTGATTTTTGTCGGAATAACCGCTATTTTTGCCATTTTTTCCCATATCTGATTCTTGTCGGAAAAATCCGTTATTTTGTCATTTTTGTACATATCTGATTTTCGTCGAAAAATCCGTTATTTTGCCATTATTGGACATATCTGATTTTTATCGGAATAACCGCTATTTTTGCCATTTTTTCCCACATCTGATTCTCGTCGGAAAAATCCGTTATTTTGTCATTTTTGTACATATCTGATTTTCGTCGAAAAATCCGTTATTTTGCCATTATTGGACATATCTGATTGTTGTCGAAAAAATCATCTGATTGTTGTCGAAAAAATCCGTTATTTTCTGATTTTTGAACGTATCTGAATTTCGTTGAAAAATCCGTTATTATGTAATTTTTGGATATATTTTTGATTTTTGTCGGATTGACCGCTATTTTTGCCATTTTTGCACATATCTGATTTTCCTCGAAAAATTCGTTATTTTGTCATTTTTGGACATATCTGATTTTTATCGGAATAACCGCTATTTTTGCCATTTTTTCCCATATCTGATTCTTGTAGGAAAAATCCGTTATTTTGTCATTTTTGTACATATCTGATTTTCGTCGAAAAATCCGTTATTTTGCAATTTATGGACATATCTGATTTTTGTCGGAATAACCGCTATTTTTGCTATTTTTTCCCATATCTGATTCTTTTCGGAAAAATCCGTTATTTTGTCATTTTTGGACATATCTGATTTTTGACGAAAAATCCGTTATATTGTCATTTTTGGACATATCTGATTTTCGTCGAAAAATTCGTTATTTTGCCATTTTTCACAAATCTGATTTTCGTCGAAATTCCGTTATTTTGTTATTTTTGGACATATCTGATTTTCGTCGAAAAATCCGTTATGTTATTTTTGGATATATTTTTGATGTTTGTTGGAATAACCGCTATTTCTGCCATTTTTTTCCCATATCTGATTCTTGTCGGAAAAATCCGATATCTTGTCGTTTTTGTACATATCTGATTTTTGTCGGAATAACCGCTATTTTTGCCATTTTTTCCAATATCTGATTCTTGTCGGAAAAATACGTTATTTTGTCATTTTTGTACATATCTGATTTTCGGCGAAAAATCCGTTATTTTGTCATATTTGTACATATCTGATTTTTGTCGGACTAACCGCTATTTTTGCCATTTTTTCCAATATCTGATTCTCATCGGAAAAATCCGTTATTTTGTCATTTTTGTACATATCTGATTTTCGTCGAAAAATCCGTTATTTTGCCATTATTGGACATATCTGATTGTTGCCGAAAAAATCCGTTATTTTCTCGTTTTTGTACATATCTGATTTTCGTCGAAAAATCCGTTATTTTGTTATTTTTGGACATATCTGATTTTTGTCGGAATAACCGCTGTTTTTGCCATTTTTTCCCATATCTGTTTCTTGTCGGAAAAATACCTTATTTTGCCATTTTTGTACATATCTGATTTTCGACTAAAAATCCGTTATTTTGCAATTTTTGGACATATCTGATTGTTGTCGAAAAAATCCGTTATTTTGTGATTTTTGAACGTAACTGATTTTCGTTGAAAAATCCGTTATTATGTAATTTTTGGATATATTTTTGATTTTTGTCGGATTGACCGCTATTTTTGCCATTTTTGCACATATCTGATTTTCATCGAAAAATTCGTTATTTTGTCATTTTTGGACATATCTGATTTTTATCGGAATAACCGCTATTTTTGCCATTTTTTCCCATATCTGATTCTTGTAGGAAAAATCCGTTATTTTGTCATTTTTGTACATATCTGATTTTCGTCGAAAAATCCGTTATTTTGCAATTTATGGACATATCTGATTTTTGTCGGAATAACCGCTATTTTTGCTATTTTTTCCCATATCTGATTCTTGTCGGAAAAATACGTTATTTTGTCATTTTTGTACATATCTGATTTTCGGCGAAAATTCCGTTATTTTGTCATATTTGTACATATCTGATTTTTGTCGGACTAACCGCTATTTTTGCCATTTTTTCCAATATCTGATTCTCATCGGAAAAATCCGTTATTTTGTCATTTTTGTACATATCGGATTTTCGTCGAAAAATCCGTTATTTTGCCATTATTGGACATATCTGATTTTCGTCGAAAAATCCGTTATTTTGTTATTTTTGGACATATCTGATTTTTGTCGGAATAACCGCTGTTTTTGCCATTTTTTCCCATATCTGTTTCTTGTCGGAAAAATACCTTATTTTGCCATTTTTGTACATATCTGATTTTCGACTAAAAATCCGTTATTTTGCAATTTTTGGACATATCTGATTGTTGTCGAAAAAATCCGTTATTTTGTGATTTTTGAACGTAACTGATTTTCGTTGAAAAATCCGTTATTATGTAATTTTTGGATATATTTTTGATTTTTGTCGGATTGACCGCTATTTTTGCCATTTTTGCACATATCTGATTTTCGTCGAAAAATTCGTTATTTTGTCATTTTTGGACATATCTGATTTTTATCGGAATAACCACTATTTTTGCCATTTTTTCCCATATCTGATTCTCGTCGGAAAAATCCGTTATTTTGTCATTTTTGTACATATCTGATTTTCGTCGAAAAATCCGTTATTTTGCCATTATTGGACATATCTGATTGTTGTCGAAAAAATCCGTTATTTTCTGATTTTTGAACGTATCTGAATTTCGTTGAAAAATCCGTTATTATGTAATTTTTGGATATATTTTTGATTTTTGTCGGATTGACCGCTATTTTTGCCATTTTTGCACATATCTGATTTTCATCGAAAAATTCGTTATTTTGTCATTTTTGGACATATCTGATTTTTATCGGAATAACCGCTATTTTTGCCATTTTTTCCCATATCTGATTCTTGTCGGAAAAATACGTTATTTTGTCATTTTTGTACATATCTGATTTTCGGCGAAAATTCCGTTATTTTGTCATATTTGTACATATCTGATTTTTGTCGGACTAACCGCTATTTTTGCCATTTTTTCCAATATCTGATTCTCATCGGAAAAATCCGTTATTTTGTCATTTTTGTACATATCGGATTTTCGTCGAAAAATCCGTTATTTTGCCATTATTGGACATATCTGATTTTCGTCGAAAAATCCGTTATTTTGTTATTTTTGGACATATCTGATTTTTGTCGGAATAACCGCTGTTTTTGCCATTTTTTCCCATATCTGTTTCTTGTCGGAAAAATACGTTATTTTGCCATTTTTGTACATATCTGATTTTCGGCTAAAAATCCGTTATTTTGCAATTTTTGGACATATCTGATTGTTGTCGAAAAAATCCGTTATTTTGTGATTTTTTGAACGTAACTGATTTTCGTTGAAAAATCCGTTATTATGTAATTTTTGGATATATTTTTGATTTTTGTCGGAATAACCGCTATTTTGTCATTTTTTTACATAGCTGATTTTCGTCAAAAAAATCCGTTATTTTGCAATTTTTGGACATATCTGATTGTTGTCGAAAAAAATCCGTTGTTTTGTGATTTTTGAACGTAGCTATATTTTTGATTTTTGTCGGAATAACCGCTATTTTTGCCATTTTTGCACATATCTGATTTTCGTCGAAAAATTCGTTATTTTGTCATTTTTGGACATATCGGATTTTTGTCGGAATAACCGCTATTTTTGCCATTTTTTCCCATATCTGATTCTTGTCGGAAAAATCCTTTATTTTGTCGTTTTTGTACATATCTGATTTTTTGTCGGAATAACCGCTATTTTTGCCATTTTTTCCCATATCTGATTCTTGTCGGAAAAATACGTTATTTTGTCATTTTTGTACATATCTGATTTTTGTCGGAATAACCGCTATTTTTGCCATTTTTTCCCATATCTGATGCTCGTCGGAAAAATCCGTTATTTTGTCATTTTTGTACATATCTGATTTTCGTCGAAAAATCCGTTATTTTGCCCTTATTGGACATATCTGATTGTTGTCGAAAAAATCCGTTATTTTGTGATTTTTGAACGTATCTGATTTTCGTTGAAAAATCCGTTATTATGTAATTTTTGGATATATTTTTTATTTTTGTCAGAATAATCGCTATTTTTGCCATTTTTGCACATATCTGATTTTCGTCGAAAAATTCGTTATTTTGTCATTTTTGTACATATCTGAATTTTGTCGGATTGACCGCTATTTTTGCCATTTTTTCCCATATCTGATTCTTGTCGGAAAAATCCGTTATTTTGTCATTTTTGTACATATCTGATTTTTGTCGGAATAACCGCTATTTTTGCTATTTTTTCCCATATCTGATTCTTTTCGGAAAAATCCGTTATTTTGTCATTTTTGGACATATCTGATTTTTTGTCGAAAAATCCGTTATATTGTCATTTTTGGTCATATCTGATTTTCGTCGAAAAATTCGTTGTTTTGCCATTTTTCACAAATCTGATTTTCGTCGAAAATCCGTTATTTTGTTATTTTTGGACATATCTGATTTTCGTCGAAAAATCCGTTATGTTATTTTTGGATATATTTTTGATGTTTGTTGGAATAACCGCTATTTCTGCCATTTTTTCCCATATCTGATTCTTGTCGGAAAAATCCGATATCTTGTCGTTTTTGTACATAACATAACATAACATAACATTTTTGTCGGAATAACCGCTATTTTTGCCATTTTTTCCCATATCTGATTCTTGTCGGAAAAATACGTTATTTTGTCATTTTTGTACATATCTGATTTTCGGCGAAAAATCCGTTATTTTGTCATATTTGTACATATCTGATTTTTGTCGGACTAACCGCTATTTTTGCCATTTTTTTCCAATATCTGATTCTCATCGGAAAAATCCGTTATTTTGCCATTATTGGACATATCTGATTTTCGTCGAAAAATCCGTTATTTTGCCATTATTGGACATATCTGATTGTTGTCGAAAAAATCCGTTATTTTCTCGTTTTTGTACATATCTGATTTTCGTCGAAAAATCCGTTATTTTGTTTTTTTGGGACATATCTGATTTTTGTCGGAATAACCGCTGTTTTTGCCATTTTTTCCCATATCTGTTTCTTGTCGGAAAAATACCTTATTTTGCCATTTTTGTACATATCTGATTTTCGGCTAAAAATCCGTTATTTTGCAATTTTTGGACATATCTGATTGTTGTCGAAAAAAATCCGTTATTTTGTGATTTTTGAACGTATCTGATTTTCGTTGAAAAATCCGTTATTATGTAATTTTTGGATATATTTTTGATTTTTGTCAGAATAATCGCTATTTTTGCCATTTTTGCACATATCTGATTTTCGTCGAAAAATTCGTTATTTTGTCATTTTTTGACATATCTGATTTTTGTCGGAATAACCGCTATTTTTGCTATTTTTTCCCATATCTGATTCTTTTCGGAAAAATCCGTTATTTTGTCATTTTTGGACATATCTGATTTTTGTCGAAAATCCGTTATTTTGTTATTTTTGGACATATCTGATTTTCGTCGAAAAATCCGTTATGTTATTTTTTGGATATATTTTTGATGTTTGTTGGAATACCCGCTATTTTTGCCATTTTTTCCCATATCTGATTCTTGTCGGAAAAATCCGATATCTTGTCGTTTTTGTACATATCTGATTTTTGTCGGAATAACCGCTATTTTTGCCATTTTTTCCCATATCTGATTCTTGTCGGAAAAATACGTTATTTTGTCATTTTTGTACATATCTGATTTTCGTCGAAAAATCCGTTATTTTGCCCTTATTGGACATATCTGATTGTTGTCGAAAAAATCCGTTATTTTGTGATTTTTGAACGTATCTGATTTTCGTTGAAAAATCCGTTATTATGTAATTTTTGGATATATTTTTGATTTTTGTCAGAATAATCGCTATTTTTGCCATTTTTGCACATATCTGATTTTCGTCGAAAAATTCGTTATTTTGTCATTTTTTTGACATATCTGAGTTTTGTCGGAATAACCGCTATTTTTGCCATTTTTTCCCATATCTGATTCTTGTCGGAAAAATCCGTTATTTTGTCATTTTTGTACATATCTGATTTTTGTCGGAATAACCGCTATTTTTGCTATTTTTTCCCATATCTGATTCTTTTCGGAAAAATCCGTTATTTTGTCATTTTTGGACATATCTGATTTTTGTCGAAAAATCCGTTATATTGTCATTTTTGGTCATATCTGATTTTCGTCGAAAAATTCGTTGTTTTGCCATTTTTCACAAATCTGATTTTCGTCGAAAAATTCGTTATTTTGTCATTTTTGGACATATCGGATTTTTGTCGGAATAACCGCTATTTTTGCCATTTTTTCCCATATCTGATTCTTGTCGGAAAAATCCTTTATTTTGTCGTTTTTGTACATATCTGATTTTTGTCGGAATAACCGCTATTTTTGCCATTTTTTCCCATATCTGATTCTTGTCGGAAAAATACGTTATTTTGTCATTTTTGTACATATCTGATTTTTGTCGGAATAACCGCTATTTTTGCCATTTTTTCCCATATCTGATGCTCGTCGGAAAAATCCGTTATTTTGTCATTTTTGTACATATCTGATTTTCGTCGAAAAATCCGTTATTTTGCCCTTATTGGACATATCTGATTGTTGTCGAAAAAATCCGTTATTTTGTGATTTTTGAACGTATCTGATTTTCGTTGAAAAATCCGTTATTATGTAATTTTTGGATATATTTTTTATTTTTGTCAGAATAATCGCTATTTTTGCCATTTTTGCACATATCTGATTTTCGTCGAAAAATTCGTTATTTTGTCATTTTTGTACATATCTGAATTTTGTCGGAATAACCGCTATTTTTGCCATTTTTTCCCATATCTGATTCTTGTCGGAAAAATCCGTTATTTTGTCATTTTTGTACATATCTGATTTTTGTCGGAATAACCGCTATTTTTGCTATTTTTTCCCATATCTGATTCTTTTCGGAAAAATCCGTTATTTTGTCATTTTTGGACATATCTGATTTTTTGTCGAAAAATCCGTTATATTGTCATTTTTGGTCATATCTGATTTTCGTCGAAAAATTCGTTGTTTTGCCATTTTTCACAAATCTGATTTTCGTCGAAAAATCCGTTATTTTGTTATTTTTGGACATATCTGATTTTCGTCGAAAAATCCGTTATGTTATTTTTGGATATATTTTTGATGTTTGTTGGAATAACCGCTATTTCTGTCATTTTTTCCCATATCTGATTCTTGTCGGAAAAATCCGATATCTTGTCGTTTTTGTACATAACATAACATAACATAACATTTTTGTCGGAATAACCGCTATTTTTGCCATTTTTTCCCATATCTGATTCTTGTCGGAAAAATACGTTATTTTGTCATTTTTGTACATATCTGATTTTCGGCGAAAAATCCGTTATTTTGTCATATTTGTACATATCTGATTTTTGTCGGACTAACCGCTATTTTTGCCATTTTTTTCCAATATCTGATTCTCATCGGAAAAATCCGTTATTTTGCCATTATTGGACATATCTGATTTTCGTCGAAAAATCCGTTATTTTGTTTTTTTGGGACATATCTGATTTTTGTCGGAATAACCGCTGTTTTTGCCATTTTTTCCCATATCTGTTTCTTGTCGGAAAAATACCTTATTTTGCCATTTTTGTACATATCTGATTTTCGGCTAAAAATCCGTTATTTTGCAATTTTTGGACATATCTGATTGTTGTCGAAAAAATCCGTTATTTTGTGATTTTTGAACGTAACTGATTTTCGTTGAAAAATCCGTTATTATGTAATTTTTGGATATATTTTTGATTTTTGTCGGATTGACCGCTATTTTTGCCATTTTTGCACATATCTGATTTTCATCGAAAAATTCGTTATTTTGTCATTTTTGGACATATCTGATTTTTATCGGAATAACCGCTATTTTTGCCATTTTTTCCCATATCTGATTCTTGTAGGAAAAATCCGTTATTTTGTCATTTTTGTACATATCTGATTTTCGTCGAAAAATCCGTTATTTTGCAATTTATGGACATATCTGATTTTTTGTCGGAATAACCGCTATTTTTGCTATTTTTTTCCCATATCTGATTCTTTTCGGAAAAATCCGTTATTTTGTCATTTTTGGACATATCTGATTTTTGTCGAAAATCCGTTATTTTGTTATTTTTGGACATATCTGATTTTCGTCGAAAAATCCGTTATGTTATTTTTGGATATATTTTTGATGTTTGTTGGAATACCCGCTATTTTTGCCATTTTTTCCCATATCTGATTCTTGTCGGAAAAATCCGATATCTTGTCGTTTTTGTACATATCTGATTTTTGTCGGAATAACCGCTATTTTTGCCATTTTTTCCCATATCTGATTCTTGTCGGAAAAATCCGTTATTTTGTCATTTTTGTACATATCTGATTTTCGTCGAAAAATCCGTTATTTTGCCCTTATTGGACATATCTGATTGTTGTCGAAAAAATCCGTTATTTTGTGATTTTTGAACGTATCTGATTTTCGTTGAAAAATCCGTTATTATGTAATTTTTGGATATATTTTTGATTTTTGTCAGAATAATCGCTATTTTTGCCATTTTTGCACATATCTGATTTTCATCGAAAAATTCGTTATTTTGTCATTTTTGGACATATCTGATTTTTATCGGAATAAGCGCTATTTTTGCCATTTTTTCCCATATCTGATTCTTGTAGGAAAAATCCGTTATTTTGTCATTTTTGTACATATCTGATTTTCGTCGAAAAATCCGTTATTTTGCAATTTATGGACATATCTGATTTTTGTCGGAATAACCGCTATTTTTGCTATTTTTTCCCATATCTGATTCTTTTCGGAAAAATCCGTCATTTTGTCATTTTTGGACATATCTGATTTTTGTCGAAAATCCGTTATTTTGTTATTTTTTGGACATATCTGATTTTCGTCGAAAAATCCGTTATGTTATTTTTGGATATATTTTTGATGTTTGTTGGAATACCCGCTATTTTTGCCATTTTTTCCCATATCTGATTCTTGTCGGAAAAATCCGATATCTTGTCGTTTTTGTACATATCTGATTTTTGTCGGAATAACCGCTATTTTTGCCATTTTTTTCCCATATCTGATTCTTGTCGGAAAAATACGTTATTTTGTCATTTTTGTACATATCTGATTTTCGTCGAAAAATCCGTTATTTTGCCCTTATTGGACATATCTGATTGTTGTCGAAAAAATCCGTTATTTTGTGATTTTTGAACGTATCTGATTTTCGTTGAAAAATCCGTTATTATGTAATTTTTGGATATATTTTTGATATTTGTCAGAATAATCGCTATTTTTGCCATTTTTGCACATATCTGATTTTCGTCGAAAAATTCGTTATTTTGTCATTTTTTGACATATCTGAGTTTTGTCGGAATAACCGCTATTTTTGCCATTTTTTCCCATATCTGATTCTTGTCGGAAAAATCCGTTATTTTGTCATTTTTGTACATATCTGATTTTTGTCGGAATAACCGCTATTTTTGCTATTTTTTCCCATATCTGATTCTTGTAGAAAAAATACGTTATTTTGTCATTTTTGTACATATCTGATTTTCGGCGAAAAATCCGTTATTTTGCAATTTTTGGACATATCTGATTTTTGTCGGAATAACCGCTATTTTTGCCATTTTTTTCCCATATCTGATTCCTGTCGGAAAAATCCGTTACTTTGTCGTTTGTGTACATATCTGATTTTTGTCGGAATAACCGCTATTTTTGCCATTTTTTCCCATATCTGATTCTTGTCGGAAAAATACGTTATTTTGTCATTTTTGTACATATCTGATTTTCGGCGAAAAATTCGTTATTTTGTCATTTTTGTACATATCTGATTTTTTGTCGGAATAACCGCTATTTTTGCCATTTTTTTCCCATATCTGATTCTTGTCGGAAAAATCCGATATTTTGTCATTTTTGTACATATCTGATTTTCGTCGAAAAATCCGTTATTTTGCCATTATTGGACATATCTGATTGTTGTCGAAAAAATCTGTTATTTTGTGATTTTTGAACGTATCTGATTTTCGTTGAAAAATCCGTTATTATGTAATTTTTGGATATATTTTTGATTTTTTGTCGGAATGACCGCTATTTTTGCCATTTTTGCACATATCTGATTTGCGTCGAAAAATTCGTTATTTTGTCATTTTTGGAAATATCTGATTTTTGTCGGAATAACAGCTATTTTGGCCATTTTTTCCCATATCTGATTCTTGTCGGAAAAATCCGTTATTTTGTCATTTTTGTACATATCTGATTTTTGTCGGAATAACCGCTATTTTTGCCATTTTTTCCCATATCTGATTCTTGTCGGAAAAATCCGTTATTTTGTCATTTTTGGACATATCTGATTTTTGTCGAAATTACTTTGTCATTTTTTTACATATCTGATTTTCGTCGAAAAATCCGTTAATATGTAATTTTTGGATATATTTTTTATGTTTGTCGGAATAACCTCTATTTTTTGCCATTTTTGCACATATCTGATTTTCGTCGAAAAATTCGTTATTTTGTTATTTTTGTACATATCTGATTTTTGTCGGAATAACCGCTATTTTTGCCATTTTTCCCCATATCTGATTCTTTTCGAAAAAATCCGTTATTTTGTCATTTTTGGACATATCTGATTTTCGTCGAAATATCCGTTATTATGTAATTTTTTGATATATTTTTGATGTTTGTCGGAATAACCGCTATTTTTGCCATTTTTTCCCATATCTGATTCTTGTCGGAAAAATCCGTTATTTTGTCGTTTTTGTACATATCTGATTTTTGTCGGAATAACCGCTATTTTTGCCATTTTTTTCCCATATCTGTTTCTCGTCGGAAAAATCCGTTATTTTGTGATTTTTGTACATATCTGATTTTCGTCGAAAAATCCGTTATTATGTAATTTTTGGATATATTTTTGATTTTTGTCGGAATAACCGCTATTTTTGCCATTTTTTCCCATATCTGATTCTTGTCGGAAAAATCCGTCATTTTGTCGTTTTTGTACATATCTGATTTTTGTCGGAATAACCGCTATTTTTGCCATTTTTTCCCATATCTGATTCTTGTCGGAAAAATACGTTATTTTGTCATTTTTGTACATATTTAATTTTCGGCGAAAAATCCGTTATTTTGTCGTTTTTGTACATATCTGATTTGTGTCGGAATAACCGCTATTTTTGCCATTTTTTCCCATATCTGATTCTCGTCGGAAAAATCCATTATTTTGTCATTTTTGTACATATCTGATTTTTTGTCGGAATAACCGCTATTTTTGCTATTTTTTCCCATATCTGATTGTTGTCGAAAAAATCCGTTGTTTTGTGATTTGTGAACGTAGCTATATTTTTTATTTTTGTCCGAATAACCGCTATTTTTGCCATTTTTGCACATATCTGATTCTTGTCGGAAAAATCCGTTATTTTGTCGTTTTTGTACAAATCTGATTTTTGTCGTAATAACCGCTATTTTTGCCATTTTTTCCCATATCTGATTCTTATCGGAAAAATCCGTTATTTTGTCGTTTTTATACAAATCTGATTTTTGTCGGAATAACCGCTATTTTTGCCATTTTTTCCCATATCTGATTCTTGTCGGAAAAATACATTATTTTGTCATTTTTGTACATATCTGATTTTCGGCGAGAAATCCGTTATTTTGTCATTTTTGTACATATCTGATTTTTGTCGGAATAACCGCTATTTTTGCCATTTTTTTCCCATATCTGTTTCTCGTCAGAAACATCCGTTATTTTGTGATTTTTGTACATATCTGATTTTTGTCGAAAATTCCGTTATTATGTAATTTTTGGATATATTTTTGATTTTTGTCGGAATAACCGCTATTTTTGCCATTTTTTCCCATATCTGATTCTCGTCGGAAAAATCCATTATTTTGTCATTTTTGTACATATCTGATTTTTGTCGGAATAACCGCTATTTTTGCCGTTTTTTCCCATATCTGATTGTTGTCGAAAAAATCCGTTGTTTTGTGATTTTTGAACGTAGCTATATTTTTCATTTTTTCCGTTATTTTCTCATTTTTGTACATATCTGATTTTCGGCGAAAAATCCGTTATTTTGCAATTTTTGGACATATCTGATTTTTGTCGGAATAACCGCTATTTTTGCCATTTTTTCCCATATCTGATTTTTGTCGGAATAACCGCTATTTTTGCCATTTTTTCCCATATCTGATTCTTGTCGGAAAAATACGTTATTTTGCCATTTTTGTACATATCTGATTTTCGTCAAAAAATCCGTTATTTTGCAATTTTTGGACATATCTGATTCTTGTCGGAAAAATCCGTTATTTTGTCATTTTTGTACATATCTGATTTTCGTCGAAAAATCCGTTATTTTGCCCTTATTGGACATATCTGATTGTTGTCGAAAAAATCCGTTTTTTGTTTGATTTTTGAACGTATCTGATTTTCGTTGAAAAATCCGTTATTATGTAATTTTTGGATATATTTTTGATTTTTGTCAGAATAATCGCTATTTTTGCCATTTTTGCACATATCTGATTCTTGTCGGAAAAATCCGTTATTTTGTCATTTTTGGACATATCTGATTTTTGTCGGAATAACCGCTATTTTTGCCATATTTTCCCATATCTAATACTTGTCGAAAAAATACGTTATTTTGTCATTTTTGTACATATCTGATTTTCGGCGAAAAATCCGTTATTTTGCAATTTTTGGACATATCTGATTTTTGTCGGAATAACCGCTATTTTTGCCATTTTTTCCCATATCTGATTCTTGTTGGAAAAATACGTTATTTTGTCATTTTTGTACATATCTGATTTTCGGCGAAAAATTCGTTATTTTTGCCATTTTTTCCCATATCTGATTCTCGTCGGAAAAATCCGTTATTTTGTCATTTTTGTACATATCTGATTTTCGTCGAAAAATCCGTTATTTTGCCATTATTGGACATATCTGATTGTTGTCGAAAAAATCCGTTATTTTGTGATTTTTGTCGGAATGGCCGCTATTTTTGCCATTTTTGCACATATCTGATTTTCGTCGAAAAATTCGTTATTTTGTCATTTTTGGACATATCTGATTTTTGTCGGAATAACCGCTATTTTTGCCATTTTTTCCCATATCTGATTCTTGTCGGAAAAATCCGTTATTTTGTCATTTTTGGACATATCTGATTTTTGTCGAAATTATTTTGTCATTTTTTTTACATATCTGATTTTCGTCAAAAAATCCGTTATTTTGTCATTTTGGTACATATCTGATTTTTGTCGGAATAACCGCTATTTTTGCCATTTTTCCCCATATCTGATTCTTTTCGAAAAAATCCGTTATTTTGTCATTTTTGGACATATCTGATTTTTGTCGAAAAATCCGTTATATTGTCATTTTTGGACATATCTGATTTTCGTCGAAAAATTCGTTACTTTGCCATTTTTCACAAATCTGATTTTCGTCGAAAAATCCGTTATTTTGTTATTTTTGGACATATCTGATTTTCGTCGAAAAATCCGTTATTATGTAATTTTTTGATATATTTTTGATGTTTGTCGGAATAACCGCTATTTTTGCCATTTTTTGGCCATATCTGATTCTTGTCGGAAAAATACGTTATTTTGTCATTTTTGTACATATCTGATTTTCGGCGAAAAATCCGTTATTTTGTCATTTTTGTACATATCTGATTTTTGTCGGAATAACCGCTATTTTTGCCATTTTTTCCCATATCTGATTCTCGTCGGAAAAATCCATTATTTTGTCATTTTTGTACATATTTGATTTTTGTCGGAATAACCGCTATTTTTGCCATTTTTTCCCATATCTGATTCTTGTCGGAAAAATACGTTATTTTGTCATTTTTGTGCATATCTGAATTTCGTCGAGAAATCCGTTATATTGTCATTTTTGTACTTATCTGGTTTTTGTCGGAATAACCGCTATTTTTGCCATTTTTCCCCATATCTGATTCTTTTCGAAAAAATCCGTTATTTTGTCATTTTTGGACATATCTGATTTTTTGTCGAAAAATCCGTTATATTGTCATTTTTGGACATATCTGATTTTCGTCGAAAAATTCGTTATTTTGCCATTTTTCACAAATCTGATTTTCGTCGAAAAATCCATTATTTTGTTATTTTTGGACATATCTGATTTTCGTCGAAAAATCCGTTATTATGTAATTTTTTTTATATATTTTTGATGTTTGTCGGAATAACCGCTATTTTTGCCATTTTTTCCCATATCTGATTCTTGTCGGAAAAATCCGTTATTTTGTCGTTTTTGTACATATCTGATTTTTGTCGGAATAACCGCTATTTTTGCCATTTTTCCCCATATCTGATTCTTGTCGGAAAAATCCGTTATTTTGTCGTTTTTGTACATATCTGATTTTCGGCGAAAAATCCGTTATTTGGCATTTTTGTACATATCTGATTTTTGTCGGAATAACCGCTATTTTTGCCATTTTTTTCCCATATCTGATTCTCGTCGGAAAAATCCATTATTTTGTCATTTTTGTACATATCTGATTTTTGTCGGAATAACCGCTATTTTTGCCATTTTTTCCCATATCTGATTCTTGTCGGAAAAATCCGTTATTTTGTCGTTTTTGTACATATCTGATTTTCGTCGGAATAACCGCTATTTTGCCTTTTTAACAAACCAGCGCAACGATTCGCAAAAACTATGCATACAACGATTTGAAACCCATTCATAAAGTATTTTACATATTGATTTTTGTCGGAATAACCGCTCCTTTTTCCCATATCTGATTCTTGTCGGAAAAATCCGTTATTTTGTCGTTTTTGTACATATCTGATTTTTGTCGGAATAACCGCTATTTTTGCCTTTTTTCCCCATATCTGATTCTTGTCGGAAAAATCCGTTATTTTGTCGTTTTTGTACATATCTGATTTTCGGCGAAAAATCCGTTATTTTGTCATTTTTGTACATATCTGATTTTTGTCGGAATAACCGCTATTTTTGCCATTTTTTCCCATATCTGATTCTCGTCGGAAAAATCCATTATTTTGTCATTTTTGTACATATCTGATTTTTGTCGGAATAACCGCTATTTTTGCCATTTTTCCCCATATCTGATTCTTGTCGGAAAAATCCGTTATTTTGTCGTTTTTGTACATATCTGAATTTCGTCGAGAAATCCGTTATATTGTCATTTTTGTACATATCTGATTTTTGTCGGAATAACCGCTATTTTTGCCATTTTTCCCCATATCTGATTCTTTTCGAAAAAAATCCGTTATTTTGTCATTTTTGGACATATCTGATTTTTGTCGAAAAATCCGTTATATTGTCATTTTTGGACATATCTGATTTTCGTCGAAAAATTCGTTATTTTGCCATTTTTCACAAATCTGATTTTCGTCGAAAAATCCATTATTTTGTTATTTTTTGGATATATCTGATTTTCGTCGAAAAATCCGTTATTATGTAATTTTTTTATATATTTTTGATGTTTGTCGGAATAACCGCTATTTTTGCCATTTTTTCCCATATCTGATTCTTGTCGGAAAAATCCGTTATTTTGTCGTTTTTGTACATATCTGATTTTTGTCGGAATAACCGCTATTTTTGCCATTTTTTCCCATATCTGATTCTTGTCGGAAAAATCCATTATTTTGTCATTTTTGTACATATCTGATTTTTGTCGGAATAACCGCTATTTTTGCCATTTTTTCCCATATCTGATTGTTGTCGAAAAAATCCGTTGTTTTGTGATTTGTGAACGTAGCTATATTTTTTATTTTTGTCCGAATAACCGCTATTTTTGCCATTTTTTCCCATATCTGATTCTTGTCGGAAAAATCCATTATTTTGTCATTTTTGTACATATCTGATTTTTGTCGGAATAACCGCTATTTTTGCCATTTTTTCCCATATCTGATTCTTGTCGGAAAAATCCGTTATTTTGTCGTTTTTATACAAATCTGATTTTTGTCGGAATAACCGCTATTTTTGCTATTTTTTCCCATATCTGATTCTTCCGAATATCTGAATCCGTTGTTTTGTGATTTGTGAACGTAGCTATATTTTTTATTTTTTGTCCGAATAACCGCTATTTTTGCCATTTTTGCACATATCTGATTCTTGTCGGAAAAATCCGTTATTTTGTCGTTTGTGTACAAATCTGATTTTTGTCGGAATAACCGCTATTTTTGCCATTTTTTCCCATATCTGATTCTTGTCGGAAAAATCCGTTATTTTGTCGTTTTTATACAAATCTGATTTTTGTCGGAATAACCGCTATTTTTGCCATTTTTTCCTATATCTGATTCTTGTCGGAAAAATACATTATTTTGTCATTTTTGTACATATCTGATTTTCGGCGAGAAATCCGTTATTTTGTCATTTTTGTACATATCTGATTTTTGTCGGAATAACCGCTATTTTTGCCCTTATTGGACATATCTGATTGTTGTCGAAAAAATCCGTTATTTTGTGATTTTTGTACATATCTGATTTTCGTCGAAAAATCCGTTATTATGTAATTTTTGGATATATTTTTGATTTTTGTCGGAATAACCGCTATTTTTGCCATTTTTTCCCATATCTGATTCTCGTCGGAAAAATCCATTATTTTGTCATTTTTGTACATATCTGATTTTTGTCGGAATAACCGCTATTTTTGCCGTTTTTTCCCATATCTGATTCTTGTCGGAAAAATACGTTAATTTGCCTATTTTGTACATATCTGATTTTCGTCAAAAAATCCGTTATTTTGCAATTTTTGGACATATCTGATTTTTGTCGGAATAACCGCTATTTTTGCCATTTTTTCGCATATCTGATTTTTGTCGGAATAACCGCTATTTTTGTCATTTTTTCCCATATCTGATTCTTGTCGGAAAAATACGTTATTTTGCCATTTTTGTACATATCTGATTTTCGTCAAAAAATCCGTTATTTTGCAATTTTTGGACATATCTGATTCTTGTCGGAAAAATCCGTTATTTTGTCATTTTTGGACATATCTGATTTTCGTCGAAAAATCCGTTATTTTGCCCTTATTGGACATATCTGATTGTTGTCGAAAAAATCCGTTTTTTTGTGATTTTTGAACGTATCTGATTTTCGTTGAAAAATCCGTTATAATGTAATTTTTGGATATATTTTTGATTTTTGTCAGAATAATCGCTATTTTTGCCATTTTTGCACATATCTGATTTTCGTCGAAAAATTCGTTATTTTGTCATTTTTGTACATATCTGATTTTTGTCGGAATAACCGCTATTTTTGCCATTTTTTCCCATATCTGATTCTTGTCGAAAAAATTCGTTATTTTGTCATTTTGTACATATCTGATTTTCGTCGAAAAATCCGTTATTTTGCCATTATTGGACATATCTGATTCTTGTCGGAAAAATCCGTTATTTTGTCATTTTTGTACATATCAGATTTTTGTCGGAATAACCGCTATTTTTGCCATTTTTTCCCATATCTGATTCTTATCGGAAAAATCCGTTATTTTGTCATTTTTGGACATATCTGATTTTTGTCGAAAAATCCGTTATATTGTCATTTTTGGACATATCTGATTTTCGTCGAAAAATTCGTTATTTTGCCATTTCTCACAAATCTGATTTTCGTCGAAAAATCCGTTATTTTGTTATTTTTGGACATATCTGATTTTCGTCGAAAAATCCGTTATTATGTAAGTTTTGGATATATTTTTGGTGTTTGTCGGAATAACCGCTATTTTTGCCATTTTTGCACATATTTGATTTTCGTCGAAAAATTCGTTATTTTCTCATTTTTGGACATATCTGATTTTTGTCGGAATAACCGCTATTTTTGCCATTTTTGGCCATATCTGATTCTTGTCGGAAAAATACGTTATTTTGTCGTTTTTATACAAATCTGATTTTTGTCGGAATAACCGCTATTTTTGCCATTTTTTCCCATATCTGATTCTCGTCGGAAAAATCCGTTATATTGTCATTTTTGGACATATCTGATTTTCGTCGAAAAATTCGTTATTTTGCCATTTTTCACAAATCTGATTTTCGTCGAAAAATCCATTATTTTGTTATTTTTGGACATATCTGATTTTCGTCGAAAAATCCGTTATTATGTAATTTTTTATATATTTTTTGATGTTTGTCGGAATAACCGCTATTTTTGCCATTTTTTCCCATATCTGATTCTTGTCGGAAAAATCCGTTATTTTGTCGTTTTTGTACATATCTGATTTTTGTCGGAATAACCGCTATTTTTGCCATTTTTTCCCATATCTGATTCTTGTCGGAAAAATCCATTATTTTGTCATTTTTGTACATATCTGATTTTAGTCGGAATAACCGCTATTTTTGCCATTTTTTCCCATATCTGATTGTTGTCGAAAAAATCCGTTGTTTTGTGATTTGTGAACGTAGCTATATTTTTTATTTTTGTCCGAATAACCGCTATTTTTGCCATTTTTGCACATATCTGATTCTTGTCGGAAAAATACGTTATTTTGTCATTTTTGTACATATCTGAATTTCGTCGAGAAATCCGTTATATTGTCATTTTTGTACATATCTGATTTTTGTCGGAATAACCGCTATTTTTGCCATTTTTTCCCCATATCTGATTCTTTTCGAAAAAATCCGTTATTTTGTCATTTTTGGACATATCTGATTTTTGTCGAAAAATCCGTTATATTGTCATTTTTGGACATATCTGATTTTCGTCGAAAAATTCGTTATTTTGCCATTTTTCACAAATCTGATTTTCGTCGAAAAATCCATTATTTTGTTATTTTTGGATATATCTGATTTTCGTCGAAAAATCCGTTATTATGTAATTTTTTTATATATTTTTGATGTTTGTCGGAATAACCGCTATTTTTGCCATTTTCTCCCATATCTGATTCTTGTCGGAAAAATCCGTTATTTTGTCGTTTTTGTACATATCTGATTTTTGTCGGAATAACCGCTATTTTTGCCATTTTTTCCCATATC
This sequence comes from Drosophila funebris, assembly GCA_018901825.1. NCBI lineage: Eukaryota > Metazoa > Arthropoda > Insecta > Diptera > Drosophilidae > Drosophila > Drosophila funebris. Next base: position 38,080 of record JAEIFK010000462.1, on the reverse strand, counting down.
TGATTCTTGTCGGAAAAATCCATTATTTTGTCATTTTTGTACATATCTGATTTTTGTTGGAATAACCGCTATTTTTGCCATTTTTTCCCATATCTGATTGTTGTCGAAAAAATCCGTTGTTTTGTGATTTGTGAACGTAGCTATATTTTTTATTTTTGTCCGAATAACCGCTATTTTTGCCATTTTTGCACATATCTGATTCTTGTCGGAAAAATCCGTTATTTTGTCGTTTTTGTACAAATTTGATTTTTTGTCGGAATAACCGCTATTTTTGCCATTTTTTCCCATATCTGATTCTTGTCGGAAAAATCCGTTATTTTGTCGTTTTTATACAAATCTGATTTTTGTCGGAATAACCGCTATTTTTGCTATTTTTTCCCATATCTGATTCTTCCGAATATCTGAATCCGTTGTTTTGTGATTTGTGAACGTAGCTATATTTTTTATTTTTGTCCGAATAACCGCTATTTTTGCCATTTTTGCACATATCTGATTCTTGTCGGAAAAATCCGTTATTTTGTCGTTTGTGTACAAATCTGATTTTTGTCGGAATAACCGCTATTTTTGCCATTTTTTCCCATATCTGATTCTTGTCGGAAAAATCCGTTATTTTGTCGTTTTTATACAAATCTGATTTTTGTCGGAATAACCGCTATTTTTGCCATTTTTTCCTATATCTGATTCTTGTCGGAAAAATACATTATTTTGTCATTTTTGTACATATCTGATTTTCGGCGAGAAATCCGTTATTTTGTCATTTTTGTACATATCTGATTTTTGTCGGAATAACCGCTATTTTTGCCCTTATTGGACATATCTGATTGTTGTCGAAAAAATCCGTTATTTTGTGATTTTTGTACATATCTGATTTTCGTCGAAAAATCCGTTATTATGTAATTTTTGGATATATTTTTGATTTTTGTCGGAATAACCGCTATTTTTGCCATTTTTTCCCATATCTGATTCTCGTCGGAAAAATCCATTGTTTTGTCATTTTTGTACATATCTGATTTTTGTCGGAATAACCGCTATTTTTGCCGTTTTTTCCCATATCTGATTCTTGTCGGAAAAATACGTTATTTTGCCTATTTTGTACATATCTGATTTTCGTCAAAAAAATCCGTTATTTTGCAATTTTTGGACATATCTGATTTTTGTCGGAATAACCGCTATTTTTGCCATTTTTTCCCATATCTGATTTTTGTCGGAATAACCGCTATTTTTGTCATTTTTTCCCATATCTGATTCTTGTCGGAAAAATACGTTATTTTGCCATTTTTGTACATATCTGATTTTCGTCAAAAAATCCGTTATTTTGCAATTTTTGGACATATCTGATTCTTGTCGGAAAAATCCGTTATTTTGTCATTTTTGGACATATCTGATTTTCGTAGAAAAATCCGTTATTTTGACCTTATTGGACATATCTGATTGTTGTCGAAAAAATCCGTTTTTTTTGTGATTTTTGAACGTATCTGATTTTCGTTGAAAAATCCGTTATAATGTAATTTTTGGATATATTTTTGATTTTTGTCAGAATAATCGCTATTTTTGCCATTTTTGCACATATCTGATTTTCGTCGAAAAATTCGTTATTTTGTCATTTTTGTACATATCTGATTTTTTGTCGGAATAACCGCTATTTTTGCCATTTTTTCCCATATCTGATTCTTGTCGAAAAAATACGTTATTTTGTCATTTTTGTACATATCTGATTTTCGGCGAAAAATCCGTTATTTTGCAATTTTTGGACATATCTGATTTTTGTCGGAATAACCGCTATTTTTGCCATTTTTTCCCATATCTGATTCTTGTCGGAAAAATCCGTTACTTTGTCGTTTGTGTACATATCTGATTTTTGTCGGAATAACCGCTATTTTTGCCATTTTTTCCCATATCTGATTCTTGTTGGAAAAATACGTTATTTTGTCATTTTTGTACATATCTGATTTTCGGCGAAAAATTCGTTATTTTGTCATTTTGTACATATCTGATTTTCGTCGAAAAATCCGTTATTTTGCCATTATTGGACATATCTGATTCTTGTCGGAAAAATCCGTTATTTTGTCATTTTTGTACATATCAGATTTTTGTCGGAATAACCGCTATTTTTGCCATTTTTTCCCATATCTGATTCTTGTCGGAAAAATCCGTTATTTTGTCATTTTTGGACATATCTGATTTTTGTCGAAAAATCCGTTTTATTGTAATTTTTGGACATATCTGATTTTCGTCGAAAAATTCGTTATTTTGCCATTTCTCACAAATCTGATTTTCGTCGAAAAATCCGTTATTTTGTTATTTTTGGACATATCTGATTTTCGTCGCAAAATCCGTTATTATGTAAGTTTTGGATATATTTTTGGTGTTTGTCGGAATAACCGCTATTTTTGCCATTTTTGCACATATTTGATTTTCGTCGAAAAATTCGTTATTTTCTCATTTTTGGACATATCTGATTTTTTGTCGGAATAACCGCTATTTTTGCCATATTTGGCCATATCTGATTCTTGTCGGAAAAATACGTTATTTTGTCGTTTTTATACAAATCTGATTTTTGTCGGAATACCCGCTATTTTTGCCATTTTTTCCCATATCTGATTCTCGTCGGAAAAATCCGTTATTTTGTCAATTTTGTACATATCTGATTTTCGTCGAAAAATTCGTTATTTTGCCATTTTTCACAGATCTGATTTTCGTCGAAAAATCCGTTATTTTGTTATTTTTGGAAATATCTGATTTTCGTTGAAAAATCCGTTATTATGTAATTTTTGGATATATTTTTGATTTTGTCGGAATAACCGCTATTTTTGCACATATCTGATTTTCGTCGAAAAATTCGTTATTTTGTCATTTTTGGACATATCTGATTTTTGTCGGAATAACCGCTATTTTTGCCATTTTTTCCCATATCTGATTCTTGTCGGAAAAATACGTTATTTTGTCATTTTTGTACATATCTAATTTTCGGCGAAAAAATCCGTTATTTTGTCATTTTTGTATATATATTGATTTTTGTCGGAATAACCGCTATTTTTGCCATTTTTGCACATATCTGATTCTTGTCGGAAAAATCCGTTATTTTGTCGTTTTTGTACAAATCTGATTTTTGTCGGAATAACCGCTATTTTTGCCATTTTTTCCCATATCTGATTCTTGTCGGAAAAATCCGTTATTTTGTCGTTTTTATACAAATCTGATTTTTGTCGGAATAACCGCTATTTTTGCCATTTTTTCCCATATCTGATTCTTCCGAATATCTGAATCCGTTGTTTTGTGATTTGTGAACGTAGCTATATTTTTTATTTTTGTCCGAATAACCGCTATTTTTGCCATTTTTGCACATATCTGATTCTTGTCGGAAAAATCCGTTATTTTGTCGTTTTTGTACAAATCTGATTTTTGTCGGAATAACCGCTATTTTTGCCATTTTTTCCCATATCTGATTCTTGTCGGAAAAATCCGTTATTTTGTCGTTTTTATACAAATCTGATTTTTGTCGGAATAACCGCTATTTTTGCCATTTTTTCCTATATCTGATTCTTGTCGGAAAAATACATTATTTTGTCATTTTTGTACATATCTGATTTTCGGCGAGAAATCCGTTATTTTGTCATTTTTGTACATATCTGATTTTGTCGGAATAACCGCTATTTTTGCCATTTTTTCCCATATCTGTTTCTCGTCGGAAAAATCCGTAATTTTGTGATTTTTGTACATATCTGATTTTCGTCGAAAAATCCGTTATTATGTAATTTTTGGATATATTTTTGATTTTTGTCGGAATAACCGCTATTTTTGCCATTTTTTCCCATATCTGATTCTCGTCGGAAAAATCCATTATTTTGTCATTTTTGTACATATCTGATTTTTGTCGGAATAACCGCTATTTTTGCCGTTTTTTCCCATATCTGATTCTTGTCGGAAAAATACGTTATTTTGCCATTTTTGTACATATCTGATTTTCGTCAAAAAATCCGTTATTTTGCAATTTTTGGACATATCTGATTTTTGTCGGAATAACCGCTATTTTTGCCATTTTTTCCCATATCTGATTTTTGTCGGAATAACCGCTATTTTTGCCATTTTTTCCCATATCTGATTCTTGTCGGAAAAATACGTTATTTTGCCATTTTTGTACATATCTGATTTTCGTCAAAAAATCTGTTATTTTGCAATTTTTGGACATATCTGATTCTTGTCGGAAAAATCCGTTATTTTGTCATTTTTGTACATATCTGATTTTCGTCGAAAAATCCGTTATTTTGCCCTTATTGGACATATCTGATTGTTGTCGAAAAATCCGTTTTTTGTGATTTTTGAACGTATCTGATTTTTGTTGAAAAATCCGTTATAATGTAATTTTTGGATATATTTTTGATTTTTGTCAGAATAATCGCTATTTTTGCCATTTTTGCACATATCTGATTTTCGTCGAAAAATTCGTTATTTTGTCATTTTTGGACATATCTGATTTTTTGTCGGAATAACCGCTATTTTTGCCATTTTTTCCCATATCTGATTCTTGTCGGAAAAATCCGTTATTTTGTCATTTTTGTACATATCTGATTTTTGTCGGAATAACCGCTATTTTTGCCATTTTTTCCCATATCTGATTCTTGTCGAAAAAATACGTTATTTTGTCATTTTTGTACATATCTGATTTTCGGCGAAAAATTCGTTATTTTGTCATTTTGTACATATCTGATTTTCGTCGAAAAATCCGTTATTTTGCCATTATTGGACATATCTGATTGTTGTCGAAAAAATCCGTTATTTTGTGATTTTTGTACATATCTGATTTTCGTCGAAAAATCCGTTATTATGTAATTTTTGGATATATTTTTGATTTTTGTCGGAATAACCGCTATTATTGCCATTTTTGCACATATCTGATTCTTGTCGGAAAAATCCGTTATTTTGTGATTTTTGTACATATCTGATTTTCGTCGAAAAATCCGTTATTATGTAATTTTTGGATATATTTTTGATTTTTGTCAGAATAACCGCTATTTTTGCCATTTTTTCACATATCTGATTCGTTATTTTGTCATTTTTGGACATATCTGATTTTTGTCGGAATAACCGATTTTGTTGCCATTTTTTCCCATATCTGATTCTTGTCGGAAAAATCCGTTATTTTGTCATTTTTGTACATATCAGATTTTTGTCGGAATAACCGCTATTTTTGCCATTTTTTCCCATATCTGATTCTTGTCGGAAAAATACGTTATTTTGTCATTTTTGTACATATCTGATTTTCGGCGAAAAATCCGTTATTTTGCAATTTTTGGACATATCTGATTTTTGTCGGAATAACCGCTATTTTTGCCATTTTTTCCCATATCTGATTCTTGTCGGAAAAATCCGTTATTTTGTCATTTTTGGACATATCTGATTTTTGTCGAAAAATCCGTTATATTGTAATTTTTGGACATATCTGATTTTCGTCGAAAAATTCGTTATTTTGCCATTTCTCACAAATCTGATTTTCGTCGAAAAATCCGTTATTTTGTTATTTTTGGACATATCTGATTTTCGTCGCAAAATCCGTTATTATGTAAGTTTTGGATATATTTTTGATGTTTGTCGGAATAACCGCTATTTTTGCCATTTTTGCACATATTTGATTTTCGTCGAAAAATTCGTTATTTTGTCATTTTTGGACATATCTGATTTTTGTCGGAATAACCGCTATTTTTGCCATTTTTTGGCCATATCTGATTCTTGTCGGAAAAATACGTTATTTTGTCATTTTTGTACATATCTGATTTTCGGCGAAAAATCCGTTATTTTGTCACTTTTGTACATATCTGATTTTTGTCGGAATAACCGCTATTTTTGCCATTTTTTCCCATATCTGATTCTCGTCGGAAAAATCCGTTATTTTGTCAATTTTGTACATATCTGATTTTCGTCGAAAAATTCGTTATTTTGCCATTTTTCACAGATCTGATTTTCGTCGAAAAATCCGTTATTTTGTTATTTTTGGAAATATCTGATTTTCGTTGAAAAATCCGTTATTATGTAATTTTTGGATATATTTTTGATTTTGTCGGAATAACCGCTATTTTTGCACATATCTGATTTTCGTCGAAAATTTCGTTATTTTGTCATTTTTGGACATATCTGATTTTTGTCGAAATATTTTGTCATTTTTTTACATATCTGATTTTCGTCAAAAAATCCGTTTTTTGTCATTTGTGTACAAACTATTTTTGTCGGAATAACCCATTTGTGGAAAAATCCGTTATTTTGTCATTTTGGACATATCGATTTTGTCGAAAAATCCGTTATTTGTTATTTTTGGACACTGATTTTCGGCGAAAAACCGTTATTATGTAATTATATTTTTTGTCAAAAACTTTTTTGCCATTTTTGCACATATCTGATTTTCGTCGAAAAATTCGTTATTTTGTTATTTTTGGACATATTTAATTTTTGTCGGAATAACCGCTATTTTGCCATTTTTCCCATATCTGATTCTGTCGGAAAAATCGATATTTTGTCGTTTTACATATCTGATTTTTGTCGGAATAACCGCTATTTTTGCCATTTTTTCCCATATCTGATTCTTGTCGGAAAAATACGTTGTTTGTCATTTTTGCACATATCCGATTTTCGTCGAAAAATTCGTTATTTTGTCATTTTTGGACATATCTGTTTTTTGTCGAAATTACTTTGTCATTTTTTTACATATCTGATTTTCGTCAAAAAATCCGTTTTTTTGTCATTTGTGTACATAACTGATTTTTGTCGGAATAACCGCTATTTGTCGGAAAAATCCGTTATTTTGTCATTTTTGGACATATCTGATTTTTGTCGAAAAATCCGTTATTTTGTTATTTTTGGACATATCTGATTTTCGGCGAAAAATCCGTATTAGTAATTTTGGATATATTTTTGATGTTTGTCAGAATAACCGCTATTTTGCCATTTTTGCACATATCTGATTTTCGTCGAAAAATTCGTTATTTTGTTATTTTTGGACATATTTAATTTTTGTCGGAATAACCGCTATTTTTGCCATTTTTTCCCATATCTGATTCTTGTCGGAAAAATCCGATATTTTGTCGTTTTTGTACATATCTGATTTTTGTCGGAATAACCGTTCCATTTTTTCCCATATCTGATTCTTGTCGGAAAAATACGTTATTTTGTCATTTTTGTACATATCTGATTTTTGTCTGAATAACCGCTGAGCCATTTTTTCCCATATCTGATTCTTGTCGGAAAAATACATTATTTTGTAATTTTTGTACATATCTGATTTTCGGCGAAAAATCCGTTATTTTGTCATTTTTGTACATATCTCATTTTTGTCGGAATAACCGCTATTTTTGCCATTTTTTCCGATATCTGATTCTCGTCGGAAAAATCCGTTATTTTGTGATTTTTGTACATATCTGATTTTCGTCGAAAAATCCGTTATTATGTAATTTTTGGATATATTTTTGATTTTTGTCGGAATAACCGCTATTTTTGCCATTTTTGCACATATTTGATTCGTTATTTTGTCATTTTTGGACATATCTGATTTTTGTCGGAATAACCGCTATTTTTGCCATTTTTTCCCATATCTGATTCTTGTCGGAAAAATCCGTTATTTTGTCATTTTTGTACATATCTGATTTTTGTCGGAATAACCGCTATTTTTGCCATTTTTTCCCATATCTGATTCTTGTCGGAAAAATACGTTATTTTGTCATTTTTGTACATATCTGATTTTCGGCGAACAATCCGTTATTTTGCAATTTTTGGAGAAATCTGATTTTTGTCGGAATAACCGCTATTTTTGCCATTTTTTCCCATATCTGATTCTTGTCGGAAAAATCCGTTATTTTGTCGTTTTTGTACATATCTGATTTTTGTCGGAATAACCGTTATTTTGCCATTATTGGACATATCTGATTGTTGTCGAAAAAATCCGTTATTTTGTGATTTTTGAACGTATCTGATTTTCGTTGAAAAATCCGTTATTATGTAATTTTTGGATATATTTTTGATTTTTGTCGGAATAACCGCTATTTTTGCCATTTTTGCACATATCTGATTCTTGTCGGAAAAATCCGTTATATTGTGATTTTTGTACATATCTTATTTTCGTCGAAAAATCCGTTATTATGTAATTTTTTGGATATATTTTTGATTTTTGTCGGAATAACCGCTATTTTTGCCATTTTTGCAAATATCTGATTCGTTATTTTGTCATTTTTGGACATATCTGATTTTTGTCGGAATAACCGCTATTTTTGCAATTTTTTTCCCATATCTGATTCTCGTCGGAAAAATCCGTTATTTTGTGATTTTTGTACATATCTGATTTTCGTCGAAAAATCCGTTATTATGTAATTTTTGGATATATTTTTGATTTTTGTCGGAATAACCGCTATTTTTGCCATTTTTGCACATATCTGATTCGTTATTTTGTCATTTTTGGACATATCTGATTTTTGTCGGAATAACCGCTATTTTTGCCATTTTTTCCCATATCTGATTCTTGTCGGAAAAATCCGTTATTTTGTCATTTTTGTACATATCTGATTTTTGTCGGAATAACCGCTATTTTTGCCATTTTTTCCCATATCTGATTCTTGTCGGAAAAATACGTTATTTTGTCATTTTTGTACATATCTGATTTTCGGCGAACAATCCGTTATTTTGCAATTTTTGGAGAAATCTGATTTTTGTCGGAATAACCGCTATTTTTGCCATTTTTTCCCATATCTGATTCTTGTCGGAAAAATCCGTTACTTTGTCGTTTTTGTACATATCTGATTTTTGTCGGAATAACCGTTATTTTGCCATTATTGGACATATCTGATTGTGGTCGAAAAAATCCGTTATTTTGTGATTTTTGAACGTATCTGATTTTCGTTGAAAAATCCGTTATTATGTAATTTTTTGATATATTTTTGATTTTTGTCGGAATAACCGCTATTTTTGCCATTTTTGCACATATCTGATTCTTGTCGGAAAAATCCGTTATATTGTGATTTTTGTACATATCTGATTTTCGTCGAAAAATCCGTTAATATGTAATTTTTGGATATATTTTTGATTTTTGTCGGAATAACCGCTATTTTTGCAATTTTTGCACATATCTGATTCGTTATTTTGTCATTTTTGGACATATCTGATTTTTGTCGGAATAACCGCTATTTTTGCCATTTTTTCCCATATCTGATTCTTGTCAGAAAAATCCGTTATTTTGTCATTTTTGGACATATCTGATTATTGTCGGAATAACCGCTATTTTTGACATTTTTTCCCATATCTGATTCTTGTCGGAAAAATCCGTTATTTTGTCATTTTTGTACATATCGGATTTTTGTCGGAATAACCGCTATTTTTGCCATTTTTCCCATATCTGATTCTTGTCGGAAAATTACGTTATTTTGTCATTTTTGTACATATCTGATTTTCGGCGAAAAATCCGTTATTTTGCAATTTTTAGACATATCTGATTTTTGTCGGAATTACTTTGTCATTTTTTTACATATCTGATTTTCGTCAAAAAATCCGTTATTTTGTCATTTTTGTATATATCTGATTTTTTGTCGGAATAACCGCTATTTTTGCCATTTTTTCTCATATCTGATTCTTGTCGGAAAAATTCGTTATTTTGTCGCTTTTGTACATATCTGATTTTTGTCGGAATAACCGCTATTTTTGCCATTTTTTCCCATATCTGATTCTTGTCGGAAAAATACGTTATTTTGTCATTTTTGTACATATCTGATTTTCGTCGAAAAATCCGTTATTTTGCCATTATTGGACATATCTGATTGTTGTCGAAAAAATCCGTTTTTTTGTAATTTTTGAACGTATCTGATTTTCGTTGAAAAATCCGTTATTATGTAATTTTTGGATATATTTTTGATTTTTGTCGGAATAACCGCTATTTTTGCCATTTTTGCACATATCTGATTCGTTATTTTGTCATTTTTGGACATATCTGATTTTTGTCGGAATAACCGATTTTGTTGCCATTTTTTCCCATATCTGATTCTTGTCGGAAAAATCCGTTATTTTGTCATTTTTGTACATATCAGATTTTTGTCGGAATAACCGCTATTTTTGCCATTTTTGCACATATCTGATTCGTTATTTTGCCATTATTGGACATATCTGATTGTTGTCGAAAAAATCCGTTATTTTGTGATTTTTGAACGTATCTGATTTTCGTTGAAAAATACGTTATTATGTAATTTTTGGATATATTTTTGATTTTTGTCGGAATAACCGCTATTTTTGCCATTTTTGCACATATCTGATTCGTTATTTTGTCATTTTTGGACATATCTGATTTTTGTCGGAATAACCGATTTTGTTGCCATTTTTTCCCATATCTGATTCTTGTCGGAAAAATCCGTTATTTTGTCATTATTGTACATATCAGATTTTTGTCGGAATAACCGCTATTTTTGCCATTTTTGCACATATCTGATTCGTTATTTTGCCATTATTGGACATATCTGATTCTTGTCGGAAAAATCCGTTATATTGTGATTTTTGTACACATCTGATTTTCGTCGAAAAATCCGTTATTATGTAATTTTTGGATATATTTTTGATTTTTGTCGGAATAACCGCTATTTTTGCAATTTTTGCAAATATCTGATTCGTTATTTTGTCATTTTTGGACATATCTGATTTTTGTCGGAATAACCGCTATTTTTGCAATTTTTTCCCATATCTGATTCTCGTCGGAAAAATCCGTTATTTTGTGATTTTTGTACATATCTGATTTTCGTCGAAAAATCCGTTATTATGTAATTTTTGGATATATTTTTGATTTTTGTCGGAATAACCGCTATTTTTGCCATTTTTGCAAATATCTGATTCGTTATTTTGTCATTTTTGTACATATCTGATTTTTGTCGAAAAATCCGTTATTATGTAATTTTTGGATATATTTTTGATTTTTGTCGGAATAACCGCTATTTTTGCCATTTTTGCAAATATCTGATTCGTTATTTTGTCATTTTTGTACATATCTGATTTTTGTCGGAATAACCGCTATTTTTGCCATTTTTTCCCATATCTGATTCTTGTCGGAAAAATCCGTTATTTTGTCATTTTTGTACATATCTGATTTTCAACGAAAAATCCGTTATTTTGCAATTTTTGGACATATCTGATTTTTGTCGGAATAACCGCTATTTTTGCCATTTTTTCCCATATCTGATTCTTGTCGGAATAACCGCTATTTTTGCCATTTTTGCACATATCCGATTTTCGTCGAAAAATTCGTTATTTTGTCATTTTTGGACATATTTGATTTTTGTCGAAATTATTTTGTCATTTTTTTACATATCTGATTTTCGTCAAAAAATCGTTATTTTGTCATTTTTGTACATATCTGATTTTTGTCGGAATAACCGCTATTTGTCGGAAAAATCCGTTATTTTGTCATTTTTGGACATATCTGATTTTTGTCGAAAAATCCGTTATTTTGTTATTTTTGGACATATCTGATTTTCGGCGAAAAATCCGTTATTATGTAATTTTTGGATATATTTTTGATGTTTGTCGGAATAACCGCTATTTTTGCAATTTTTGCAAATATCTGATTCGTTATTTTGTCATTTTTGGACATATCTGATTTTTGTCGGAATAACCGCTATTTTTGCAATTTTTTCCCATATCTGATTCTCGTCGGAAAAATCCGTTATTTTGTGATTTTTGTACATATCTGATTTTCGTCGAAAAATCCGTTATTATGTAATTTTTGGATATATTTTTGATTTTTGTCGGAATAACCGCTATTTTTGCCATTTTTGCACATATCTGATTTTCGTCGAAAAATCGTTATTTTGTCATTTTGGACATATTTAATTTTGTCGGAATAACCCTATTTGCCATTTTTCCCATATCTGATTCTTGTCGGAAAAATCCGATATTTGTCATTTTACATATCTGATTTTTGAAAAATCCGTTATTTTGTTATTTTTGGACATATCTGATTTTCGGCGAAAAATCCGTTATTATGTAATTTTTGGATATATTTTTGATGTTTGTCGGAATAACCGCTATTTTTGCCATTTTTGCACATATCTGATTTCCGTCGAAAAATTCGTTATTTTGTCATTTTTGGACATATTTAATTTTTGTCGGAATAACCGCTATTTTTGCCATTTTTTCCCATATCTGATTCTTGTCGGAAAAATCCGATATTTTGTCATTTTTGTACATATTTGATTTTTGTCGGAATAACCGCTATTTTTGCCATTTTTTCCCATATCTGATTCTTGTCGGAAAAATACGTTGTTTTGTCATTTTTGCACATATCTGATTTTCGTCGAAAAAATCGTTATTTTGTCATTTTTGGACATATCTGATTTTTGTCGGAATAACCGCTATTTTTGCCATTTTTTCCCATATCTGATTCTTGTCGGAAAAATCCGTTATTTTGTCATTTTTTGACATATCTGATTTTTGTCGGAAAAATCCGTTATATTGTAATTTTTGGACATATCTGATTTTCGTCGAAAAATTCGTTATTTTGCCATTTCTTGGACAAATCTGATTTTCGTCGAAAAATCCGTAATTTTGTTATTTTTGGACATATCTGATTTTTGTCGGAAAAATCCGTTATTATGTAATTTTTGGATATATTTTTGATGTTTGTCGGAATAACCGCTTTTTTTGCCATTTTTGCCCATATCTGATTTTTGTCGGAAAAATTCGTTATTTTGTCATTTTTGGACATATCTGATTTTTGTCGGAATAACCGCTATTTTTGCCATTTTTTCCCATATCTGATTCTGTCGGAAAAATCAGATATTTTGTCGTTTTTGTACATATCTGATTTTTGTCGGAATAACCGCTATTTTTGCCATTTTTTCCCATATCTGATTCTTGTCGGAAAAATACGTTATTTTGTAATTTTTGCACATATCTGATTTTCGTCGAAAAATTCGTTATTTTGTCATTTTTGGACATATCTGATTTTTGTCGAAATTACTTTGTCATTTTTTTACATATCTGATTTTCGTCAAAAAATCCGTTATTATGTAATTTTTGGATATATTTTTTATGTTTGTCGGAAAAACCTCTATTTTTGCCATTTTTGCACATATCTGATTTTTGTCGGAAAAATCCGTTATTTTGTCATTTTTGGACATATCTGATTTTCGTCGAAAAATCCGTTAATATTGTAATTTTTGGACATATCTGATTTTCGTCGAAAAATTCGTTATTTTGCCATTTCTTACAAATCTGATTTTCGTCGAAAAATCCGTTATTTTGTTATTTTTGGACATATCTGATTTTCGTCGAAAAATCCGTTATTATGTAATTTTTGGATATATTTTTGATGTTTGTCGGAATAACCGCTTTTTTTTGCCATTTTTGCACATATCTGATTTTCGTCGAAAAATTCGTTATTTTGTCATTTTTGGACATATCTGATTTTTGTCGGAATAACCGCTATTTTTGCCATTTTTTCCCATATCTGATTCTTGTCGGAAAAATCAGATATTTTGTCGTTTTTGTACATATCTGATTTTTGTCGGAATAACCGCTATTTTTGCCATTTTTTCCCATATCTGATTCTTGTCGGAAAAATACGTTATTTTGTCATTTTTGCACATATCTGATTTTCGTCGAAAAATTCGTTATTTTGTCATTTTTGGACATATCTGATTTTTGTCGAAATTACTTTGTCATTTTTTTACATATCTGATTTTCGTCGAAAAATCCGTTAATATGTAATTTTTGGATATATTTTTTATGTTTGTCGGAATAACCTCTATTTTTGCCATTTTTGCACATATCTGATTTTCGTCGAAAAATCCGTTATTTTGTAATTTTTGGACATATCTGATTTTCGTCGAAAAATCCGTTAATTTGCCATTTCTTGGACACTCTAAAATCTGATTTTCGTCGAAAAATCCGTTATTTTGTTATTTTTGGACATATCTGATTTTCGTCGAAAAATCCGTTATTATGTAATTTTTGGATATATTTTTGATGTTTGTCGGAATAACCGCTTTTTTTGCCATTTTTGCACATATCTGATTTTCGTCGAAAAATTCGTTATTTTGTCATTTTTGGACATATCTGATTTTTGTCGGAATAACTGCTATTTTTGACATTTTTTCCCATATCTGATTCTTGTCGGAAAAATCCGTTATTTTGTCATTTTTGTAGATATCTGATTTTTGTCGGAATAACCGCTATTTTTGCCATTTTTTCCCATATCTGATTCTTGTCGGAAAAATACGTTATTTTGTCATTTTTGTACATATCTGATTTTCGTCGAAAAATTCGTTATTTTGTCATTTTTGTACATATTTGATGTTTTGTCGGAATAACCGCTATTTTTCCATTTTTCCATATCTGATTCTCGTCGGAAAAATACGTTATTTTGTCATTTTTGCACATATCTGATTTTCGTCGAAAAATTCGTTATTTTGTCATTTTTGGACATATCTGATTTTTGTCGAAATTACTTTGTCATTTTTTTTACATATCTGATTTTCGTCAAAAAATCCGTTGTTTTGTGATTTTTGAACGTAGCTGTATTTTTGATTTTTGTCGGAATATCCGCTATTTTTGCCATTTTTTCCCATATCTGATTCTTGTCGGAAAAATCCGTTATTTTGTCGTTTTTGTACATATCTGATTTTTGTCGGAATAACCGCTATTTTTGCCATTTTTTCCCATATCTGATTCTTGTCGGAAAAATACATTATTTTGTCATTTTTGTACATATCTGATTTTCGGCGAAAAATCCGTTATTTTGTCATTTTTGTACATATCTGATTTTTGTCGGAATAACCGCTATTTTTGCCATTTTTTCCCATATCTGATTCTCGTCGAAAAGTTATTTTGTGATTTTTGTACATATCTGATTTTCGTCAAAAATCCGTTATTATGTAATTTTTGGATATATTTTTGATTTTTGTCGGAATAACCGCTATTTTTGCCATATTTGCACATATCTGATTCGAAACGTTATTTTGTCATTTTTGGACATATCTGATTTTTGTCGGAATAACCGCTATTTTTGCCATTTTTTCCCATATCTGATTCTTGTCGGAAAAATCCGTTATTTTGTGATTTTTGTACATATCTGATTTTCGGCAAAAAATCCGTTATATTGTAATTTTTGGATATATTTTTGATTTTTGTCGGAATAACCGCTATTTTTGCCATATTTGCACATATCTGATTCGTTATTTTGTCATTTTTGGACATATCTGATTATTGTCGGAATAACCGCTATTTTTGCCATTTTTTCCCATATCTGATTCTTGTCGGAAAAATCCGTTATTTTGTCATTTTTGTACATATCTGATTTTTGTCGGAATAACCGCTATTTTTGCCATTTTTCCCATATCTGATTCTTGTCGGAAAAATACGCTATTTTTCTCATTTTTGTACATATCTGATTTTCGGCGAAAAATCCGTTATATTGCAATTTTTGGACATATCTGATTTTTGTCGGAATAATCGCTATTTTTGCCATTTTTTCCCATATCTGATTCTTGTCGGAATAACCGCTATTTTTGCCATTTTTGCACATATCTGATTTTCGTCGAAAAATTCGTTATTTTGTCATTTTTGGACATATCTGATTTTTGTCGAAATTACTTTGTCATTTTTTACATATCTGATTTTCGTCAAAAAATCCGTTATTTTGCAATTTTTGGAGAAATCTGATTTTTGTCGGAATAACCGCTATTTTTGCCATTTTTTTCCCATATCTGATTCTTGTCGGAAAAATCCGTTATTTTGTCATTTTTGTACATATCTCATTTTTGTCGGAATAACCGCTATTTTTGGCATTTTTTCCCATATCTGATTCTCGTCGGAAAAATCCGTTATTTTGTGATTTTTGTACATATCTGATTTTCGTCGAAAAATCCGTTATTTTGTAATTTTTGGATATATTATTGATTTTTGTCGGATTAACCGCTATTTTTGCCATTTTTGCACATATCTGATTCGTTATTTTGTCATTTTTGGACATATCTGATTTTTGTCGGAATAACCGCTATTTTTGCCATTTTTTCCCATATGTGATTCTTGTCGGAAAAATCCGTTATTTTGTCATTTTTGTACATATCTGATTTTTGTCGGAATAACCGCTATTTTTACCATTTTTTCCCATATCTGATTCTTGTCGGAAAAATACGTTATTTTGTCATTTTTGTACATATCTGATTTTCGGCAAAAAATCCGTTATTTTGTCAATTTTTGGAGAATTCTGATTTTTGTCGGAATAACCGCTATTTTTGCCATTTTTTCCCATATCTGATTCTTGTCGGAAAAATCCGTTATTTTGTCATTTTTGGACATATCTGATTTTTGTCGAAAAATCCGTTATATTGTAATTTTTGGACATATCTGATTTTCGTCGAAAAATTCGTTATTTTGCCATTTCTTACAAATCTGATTTTCGTCGAAAAATCCGTTATTTTGTTATTTTTGGACATATCTGATTTTCGTCGAAAAATCCGTTATTATGTAATTTTTGGATATATTTTTGATGTTTGTCGGAATAACCGCTTTTTTTTGCCATTTTTGCACATATCTGATTTTCGTCGAAAAATTAGTTATTTTGTCATTTTTGGACATATCTGATTTTTGTCGGAATAACCGCTATTTTTGCCATTTTTTCCCATATCTGATTCTTGTCGGAAAAATCAGATATTTTGTCGTTTTTGTACATATCTGATTTTTGTCGGAATAACCGCTATTTTTGCCATTTTTTCCCATATCTGATTCTTGTCGGAAAAATACGTTATTTTGTCATTTTTGCACATATCTGATTTTCGTCGAAAAATTCGTTATTTTGTCATTTTTGGACATATCTGATTTTTGTCGCAATTACTTTGTCATTTTTTTACATATCTGATTTTCGTCGAAAAATCCGTTAATATGTAATTTTTGGATATATTTTTTATGTTTGTCGGAATAACCTCTATTTTTGCCATTTTTGCACATATCTGATTTTCGTCGAAAAATTCGTTATTTTGTCATTTTTGGACATATCTGATTTTCGTCGAAAAATCCGTTAATATGTAATTTTTGGATATATTTTTGATTTTTGTCGGAATAACCGCTATTTTTGCCATTTTTGCACATATCTGATTTTCGTCGAAAATTCGTTATTTTGTCATTTTTGGACATATCTGATTTTTGTCGAAAATTACTTTGTCATTTTTTTACATATCTGATTTTCGTCAAAAAATCCGTTGTTTTGTGATTTTTGAACGTAGCTATATTTTTGATTTTTGTCGGAATATCCGCTATTTTTGCCATTTTTTCCCATATCTGATTCTTGTCTGAAAAATCCGTTATTTTGTCGTTTTTGTACATATCTGATTTTTGTCGGAATAACCGCTATTTTTGCCATTTTTTCCCATATCTGATTCTTGTCGGAAAAATACATTATTTTGTCATTTTTGTACATATCTGATTTTCGGCGAAAAATCCGTTATTTTGTCATTTTTGTACATATCTGATTTTTGTCGGAATAACCGCTATTTTTGCCATTTTTTCCCATATCTGATTCTTGTCGGAAAAATACGTTATTTTGTCATTTTTGTACATATCTGATTTTCGGCGAAAAATCCGTTATATTGCAATTTTTGGACATATCTGATTTTTGTCGGAATAACCGCTATTTTTGCCATTTTTTCCCATATCTGATTCTTGTCGGAAAAACCGCTATTTTTGCCATTTTTGTACATATCTGATTTTCGTCGAAAAATTCGCTATTTTGTCATTTTTGGACATATCTGATTTTTGTCGGAAATTACTTTTTGTCATTTTTTTACATATCTGATTTTCGTCAAAAAATCCGTTATTTTGCAATTTTTTGGAGAAATCTGATTTTTGTCGGAATAACCGCTATTTTTGCCATTTTTTCCCATATCTGATTCTTGTCGGAAAAATCCGTTATTTTGTCATTTTTGTACATATCTCATTTTTGTCGGAATAACCGCTATTTTTGGCATTTTTTCCCATATCTGATTCTCGTCGGAAAAATCCGTTATTTTGTGATTTTTGTACATATCTGATTTTCGTCGAAAAATCCGTTATTATGTAATTTTTGGATATATTATTGATTTTTGTCGGAATAACCGCTATTTTTGCCATTTTTGCACATATCTGATTCGTTATTTTGTCATTTTTGGACATATCTGATTTTTGTCGGAATAACCGCTATTTTTACCATTTTTTCCCATATCTGATTCTTGTCGGAAAAATCCGTTATTTTGTCATTTTTGGACATATCTGATTTTCGTCGAAAAATCCGTTATTTTGTCATTTTTGTACATATCTGATTTTTTGTCGGAAAATCCGTGATTTTCGTCGAATAATCCGTTATTTTGTCATTTTTAGATATATTTAATTTTTGTCGGAATAACCGCTATTTTTGCCATTTTTTCCCATATCTGATTCTTGTCGGAAAAATCCGTTATTTTTGCCATTTTTGCAGATCTCTGATTTTCGTCGAAAAATTCGTTATTTTGTCATTTTTGGACATATCTGATTTTTGTCGAAATTACTTTGTCATTTTTTTACATATCTGATTTTCGTCAAAAAATCCGTTGTTTTGTGATTTTTGAACGTAGCTATATTTTTGATTTTTGTCGGAATATCCGCTATTTTTGCCATTTTTTCCCATATCTGATTCTTGTCGAAAAATCCGTTATTTTGTCATTTTTGTACATATCTGATTTTTGTCGGAATAACCGCTATTTTTGCCATTTTTGCACATATCTGATTTTCGTCGAAAATTCGTTATTTTGTCATTTTTGGACATATCTGATTTTCGTCAAAAAATCCGTTGTTTTGTGATTTTTGAACGTAGCTATATTTTTGATTTTTTGTCGGAATATCCGCTATTTTTGCCATTTTTTCCCATATCTGATTCTTGTCGGAAAAATCCGTTATTTTGTCGTTTTTGTACATATCTGATTTTTGTCGGAATAACCGCTATTTTTGCCATTTTTTCCCATATCTGATTCTTGTCGGAAAAATACATTATTTTGTCATTTTTGTACATATCTGATTTTCGGCGAAAAATCCGTTATTTTGTCATTTTTGTACATATCTGATTTTTGTCGGAATAACCGCTATTTTTGCCATTTTTTCCCATATCTGATTCTTGTCGGAAAAATACGTTATTTTGTCATTTTTGTACATATCTGATTTTCGGCGAAAAATCCGTTATTTTGTCATTTTTGGACATATCTGATTTTTGTCGGAATAACCGCTATTTTTGCCATTTTTTCCCATATCTGATTCTTGTCGGAATAACCGTTATTTTTGCCATTTTTGCACATATCTGATTTTCGTCGAAAAATCCGTTATTTTGTCATTTTTGGACATATCTGATTTTTGTCGAAATAACCTTTTTTGTCATTTTTTTACATATCTGATTTTCGTCAAAAAATCCGTTATTTTGTCATTTTTGGAGAAATCTGATTTTTGTCGGAATAACCGCTATTTTTGCCATTTTTTCCCATATCTGATTCTTGTCGGAAAAATCCGTTATTTTGTCATTTTTGTACATATCTCATTTTTGTCGGAATAACCGCTATTTTTGCCATTTTTTCCCATATCTGATTCTTGTCGGAAAAATCCGTTATTTTGTGATTTTTGTACATATCTGATTTTCGTCGAAAAATCCGTTATTATGTAATTTTTGGATATATTATTGATTTTTGTCGGAATAACCGCTATTTTTGCCATTTTTGCACATATCTGATTTTCGTCAAAAACCGTTATTTTGTCATTTTTGGACATATCTGATTTTTGTCGGAATAACCGCTATTTTTACCATTTTTTCCCATATCTGATTCTTGTCGGAAAAATCCGTTATTTTGTCATTTTTGGACATATCTGATTTTTGTCGAAAAATCCGTTATATTGTAATTTTTGGACATATCTGATTTTCGTCAAAAAATTCGTTATTTTGCCATTTCTTACAAATCTGATTTTCGTCGAAAAATCCGTTATTTTGTTATTTTTTGACATATCTGATTTTCGTCGAAAAATCCGTTATTATGTAATTTTTGGATATATTTTTGATGTTTGTCGGAATAACCGCTTTTTTTGCCATTTTTGCACATATCTGATTTTCGTCGAAAAATTCGTTATTTTGTCATTTTTGGACATATCTGATTTTTGTCGGAATAACCGCTATTTTTGCCATTTTTTCCCATATCTGATTCTTGTCGGAAAAATCCGTTATTTTGTCATTTTTGTACATATCTGATTTTTTGTCGGAATAACCGCTATTTTTGCCATTTTTTCCCATATCTGATTCTTGTCGGAAAAATACGTTATTTTGTCATTTTTGTACATATCTGATTTTCGTCGAAAAATCCGTTATTTTGTCATTTTTGTACGTATCTGATTTTTGTCGGAAAATCCGTGATTTTCGTCGAATAATCCGTTACTTTGTCATTTTTAGATATATTTAATTTTTGTCGGCATAACCGCTATTTTTGCCATTTTTTTCCCATATCTGATTCTTCGTCGGAAAAATCCGTTATTTTGCCATTTTTGCACATATCTGATTTTCGTCGAAAAATCCGTTATTTTGTAATTTTTGGACATATCTTGATTTTTGTCGAAATAACTTTTTTTGCCATTTTTGCACATATCTGATTTTCGTCAAAAAATCCGTTATTTTGTGATTTTTGAACGTAGCTATATCTTTGATTTTTGTCGGAATAACCGCTATTTTTGCCATTTTTTCCCATATCTGATTCTTGTCGGAAAAATCCGTTATTTTGTCGTTTTTGTACATATCTGATTTTTGTCGGAATAACCGCTATTTTTGCCATTTTTGCCCATATCTGATTTTTGTCGAAAAATACGTTATTTTGTCATTTTTGTACATATCTGATTTTCGTCGAAAAATCCGTTATTTTGTGATTTTTGAACGAGTATATCTTTGATTTTTGTCGGAATAACCGCTATTTTTGCCATTTTTTCCCATATCTGATTCTTGTCGGAAAAATCCGTTATTTTGTCATTTTTGGACATATCTGATTTTTGTCGAAAAATCCGTTATATTGTAATTTTTGGACATATCTGATTTTCGTCGAAAAATTCGTTATTTTGCCATTTCTTACAAATCTGATTTTCGTCGAAAAATCCGTTATTTTGTTATTTTTGGACATATCTGATTTTCGTCGAAAAATCCGTTATTATGTAATTTTTGGATATATTTTTGATGTTTGTCGGAATAACCGCTTTTTTTTTGCCATTTTTGCACATATCTGATTTTCGTCGAAAAATTAGTTATTTTGTCATTTTTGGACATATCTGATTTTTGTCGGAATAACCGCTATTTTTGCCATTTTTTCCCATATCTGATTCTTGTCGGAAAAATCAGATATTTTGTCGTTTTTGTACATATCTGATTTTTGTCGGAATAACCGCTATTTTTGCCATTTTTTCCCATATCTGATTCTTGTCGGAAAAATACGTTATTTTGTCATTTTTGCACATATCTGATTTTCGTCGAAAAATTCGTTATTTTGTCATTTTTGGACATATCTGATTTTTGTCGAAATTACTTTGTCATTTTTTTACATATCTGATTTTCGTCGAAAAATCCGTTAATATGTAATTTTTGGATATATTTTTTATGTTTGTCGGAATAACCTCTATTTTTGCCATTTTTGCACATATCTGATTTTCGTCGAAAAATTCGTTATTTTGTCATTTTTGGACATATCTGATTTTCGTCGAAAAATCCGTTAATATGTAATTTTTGGATATATTTTTGATTTTTGTCGGAATAACCGCTATTTTTGCCATTTTTGCACATATCTGATTTTCGTCGAAAATTCGTTATTTTGTCATTTTTGGACATATCTGATTTTTGTCGAAATTACTTTGTCATTTTTTTACATATCTGATTTTCGTCAAAAAATCCGTTGTTTTGTGATTTTTGAACGTAGCTATATTTTTGATTTTTGTCGGAATATCCGCTATTTTTGCCATTTTTTCCCATATCTGATTCTTGTCGGAAAAATCCGTTATTTTGTCGTTTTTGTACATATCTGATTTTTGTCGGAATAACCGCTATTTTTGCCATTTTTTCCCATATCTGATTCTTGTCGGAAAAATACATTATTTTGTCATTTTTGTACATATCTGATTTTCGGCGAAAAATCCGTTATTTTGTCATTTTTGTACATATCTGATTTTTTGTCGGAATAACCGCTATTTTTGCCATTTTTTCCCATATCTGATTCTCGTCGGAAAAATCCGTTATTTTGTGATTTTTGTACATATCTGATTTTCGTCAAAAAAATCCGTTATTATGTAATTTTTGGATATATTTTTGATTTTTGTCGGAATAACCGCTATTTTTGCCATATTTGCACATATCTGATTCGTTATTTTGTCATTTTTGGACATATCTGATTATTGTCGGAATAACCGCTATTTTTGCCATTTTTTCCCATATCTGATTCTTGTCGGAAAAATCCGTTATTTTGTCATTTTTGTACATATCTGATTTTTGTCGGAATAACCGCTATTTTTGCCATTTTTCCCATATCTGATTCTTGTCGGAAAAATACGTTATTTTCTCATTTTTGTACATATCTGATTTTCGGCGAAAAATCCGTTATATTGCAATTTTTGGACATATCTGATTTTTGTCGGGATAACCCGCTATTTTTGCCATTTTTTCCCATATCTGATTCTTGTCGGAATAACCGCTATTTTTGCCATTTTTGCACATATCTGATTTTCGTCGAAAAATTCGTTATTTTGTCATTTTTGGACATATCTGATTTTTGTCGAAATTACTTTGTCATTTTTTTACATATCTGATTTTCGTCAAAAAATCCGTTATTTTGCAATTTTTGGAGAAATCTGATTTTTGTCGGAATAACCGCTATTTTTGCCATTTTTTCCCATATCTGATTCTTGTCGGAAAAATCCGTTATTTTGTCATTTTTGTACATATCTCATTTTTGTCGGAATAACCGCTATTTTTGGCATTTTTTCCCATATCTGATTCTCGTCGGAAAAATCCGTTATTTTGTGATTTTTGTACATATCTGATTTTCGTCGAAAAATCCGTTATTATGTAATTTTTGGATATATTATTGATTTTTGTCGGAATAACCGCTATTTTTGCCATTTTTGCACATATCTGATTCGTTATTTTGTCATTTTTGGACATATCTGATTTTTGTCGGAATAACCGTTTTTTTTGCCATTTTTTCCCATATGTGATTCTTGTCGGAAAAATCCGTTATTTTGTCATTTTTGTACATATCTGATTTTTGTCGGAATAACCGCTATTTTTACCATTTTTTCCCATATCTGATTCTTGTCGGAAAAATCCGTTATTTTGTCATTTTTGGACATATCTGATTTTTGTCGAAAAATCCGTTATATTGTAATTTTTGGACATATCTGATTTTCGTCGAAAAATTCGTTATTTTGCCATTTCTTACAAATCTGATTTTCGTCGAAAAATCCGTTATTTTGTTATTTTTGGACATATCTGATTTTCGTCGAAAAATCCGTTATTATGTAATTTTTTGGATATATTTTTGATGTTTGTCGGAATAACCGCTTTTTTTGCCATTTTTGCACATATCTGATTTTCGTCGAAAAATTCGTTATTTTGTCATTTTTGGACATATCTGATTTTTGTCGGAATAACCGCTATTTTTGCCATTTTTTCCCATATCTGATTCTTGTCGGAAAAATCCGATATTTTGTCGTTTTTGTACATATCTGATTTTTGTCGGAATAACCGCTATTTTTGCCATTTTTTCCCATATCTGATTCTTGTCGGAAAAATACGTTATTTTGTCATTTTTGTACATATCTGATTTTCGTCGAAAGATCCGTTATTTTGTCATTTTTGTACGTATCTGATTTTTGTCGGAAAATCCGTGATTTTCGTCGAATAATCCGTTACTTTGTCATTTTTTAGATATATTTAATTTTTGTCGGCATAACCGCTATTTTTGCCATTTTTTCCCATATCTGATTCTTGTCGGAAAAATCCGTTTTTGCCATTTTTGCAGATCTCTGTTTTTCGTCGAAAAATTCGTTATTTTGTCATTTTTGGACATATCTGATTTTTGTCGAAATTACGTTATTTTGTCATTTTTTTACATATCTGATTTTCGTCGAAAAAATCCGTTGTTTTGTGATTTTTGAACGTAGCGATATTTTTGATTTTTGTCGGAATATCCGCTATTTTTGCCATTTTTTCCCATATCTGATTCTTGTCGGAAAAATCCGTTATTTTGTCATTTTTGTACATATCTGATTTTTGTCGGAATAACCGCTATTTTTGCCATTTTTGCACATATCTGATTTTCGTCGAAAAATCCGTTATTTTGTCATTTTTGGACATATCTGATTTTTGTCGAAAAATTACTTTGTCATTTTTTACATATCTGATTTTCGTCAAAAAATCCGTTGTTTTGTGATTTTTGAACGTAGCTATATTTTTGATTTTTTGTCGGAATATCCGCTATTTTTGCCATTTTTTCCCATATCTGATTCTTGTCGGAAAAATCCGTTATTTTGTCATTTTTGTACATATCTGATTTTTGTCGGAATAACCGCTATTTTTGCCATTTTTTCCCATATCTGATTCTTGTCGGAAAAATACGTTATTTTGTCATTTTTGTACATATCTGATTTTCGGCGAAAAATCCGTTATTTTGTCATTTTTGTACATATCTGATTTTTGTCGGAATAACCACTATTTTTGCCATTTTTTCCCATATCTGATTCTCGTCGGAAAAATCCGTTATTTTGTGATTTTTGTACATATCTGATTTTCGTCAAAAAATCCGTTATTATGTAATTTTTGGATATATTTTTGATTTTTGTCGGAATAACCGCTATTTTTGCCATTTTTGCACATATCTGATTTCGTTATTTTGTCATTTTTGGACATATCTGATTTTTGTCGGAATAACCGCTATTTTTGCCATTTTTTCCCATATCTGATTCTTGTCGGAAAAATCCGTTATTTTGTCATTTTTGTACATATCTGATTTTTGTCGGAATAACCGCTATTTTTGCCATTTTTCCCCATATCTGATTCTTGTCGGAAAAATACGTTATTTTGTCATTTTTGTACATATCTGATTTTCGGCGAAAAATCCGTTATATTGCAATTTTTGGACATATCTGATTTTTGTCGGAATAACCGCTATTTTTGCCATTTTTTCCCATATCTGATTCTTGTCGGAATAACCGCTATTTTTGCCATTTTTGCACATATCTGATTTTCGTCGAAAAATTCGTTATTTTGTCATTTTTGGACATATCTGATTTTTGTCGAAAAATCCGTTATTTTGTCATTTTTTTACATATCTGATTTTCGTCAAAAAATCCGTTATTTTGTCATTTTTGGAGATATCTGATTTTTGTCGGAATAACCGCTATTTTTGCCATTTTTTCCCATATCTGATTCTTGTCGGAAAAATCCGTTATTTTGCCATTTTTGTAGATCTCTGTTTTTCGTCGAAAAAACCGTTATTTTGCCATTTTTGTACATATCTGATTTTTGTCGGAAAAATCCGTTATTTTGTCATTTTTGTACATATCTGATTTTCGTCGAAAAATCCGTTATTTTGTAATTTTTGGATATATTTTTGATTTTTGTCGGAATAACCGCTATTTTTGCCATTTTTTCCCATATCTGACATTCTTGTCGAAAAAATCCGTTATTTTGTCATTTTTTTTACATATCTGATTTTCGTCGAAAAATCCGTTTTTTTGTCATTTTTAGGATATATTTGATTTTTGTCGGAATAACCGCTATTTTTGCAATTTTTTCCCATATCTGATTCTTGTCGGAAAAATCCGTTATTTTGCCCTTTTTGTACATATCTGATTTTCGTCGAAAAATCCGTTATTTTGTAATTTTTAGATATATTTGATTTTTGTCGGAATAACCGCTATTATTGCAATTTTTCCCATATCTGATTCTTATCGGAAAAACCGTTATTTTGTCATTTTTTTACATATCCGGTATATTTCAATTTTTGGACATATCTGATTTTTGTGAGAAAAACCGCTTATTTTGCCATTTTTGCCCATATCTGATTCTTTGTCGAAAAATCCGTTATTTTGTCATTTTTGTACGTATCTGATTTTCGTCGAAAAATCCGTTATTTTGTCATTTTTGGACATATCTGATTTTTGTCGGAATAAACCGCTATTATTGCCATTTTTTCACCATATCTGATTCTTGTCGGAAAAATCCGTTATTTTGTGATTTTTGAACGTATCTGATTTTCGTTGAAAAATCCGTTATTATGTAATTTTTGGATATATTTTTGATTTTTGTCAGAATAATCCGCTATTTTTGCCATTTTTGCACATATCTGATTTTCGTAAAAATCCGTTATTTTGTCATTTTTGGACATATCTGATTTTTGTCGGAATAACCGCTATTTTTGCCATTTTTTCCCATATCTGATTCTTGTCGGAAAAATCCGTTATTTTGTCATTTTTGTACATATCTGATTTTTGTCGGAATAACCGCTATTTTTGCCATTTTTTCCCATATCTGATTCTTGTCGGAAAAATACGTTATTTTGTCATTTTTGTACATATCTGATTTTCGTCGAAAAATCCGTTATTTTGCCATTTTTGGACATATCTGATTTTTGTCGAAAAAATCCGTTATTTTGTCATTTTTAACATATCTGATTTTCGTCGAAAAATCCGTTATTTTGTAATTTTTGGATATATTTTAATGTTTGTCGGAATAACCGCTATTTTTGCCATTTTTTCCCATATCTGATTTTTGTCGGAAAAATTCGTTATTTTGTCATTTTTGTACATATCTGATTTTCGTCGAAAAAACCGTTATTTTGTCATTTTTGGACATATCTGATTTTTGTCGGAATAACCGCTATTTTTGCCATTTTTTCCCATATCTGATTTTCGTCGAAAAATCCGTTATTTTGTCATTTTTGGACATATCTGATTTTTGTCGAAAAATCCGTTATTTTGTCATTTTTGGACATATCTGATTTTTGTCAAAAAAATCCGTTGTTTTGTGATTTTTGAACGTAGCTATATTTTTGATTTTTGTCGGAATAACCGCTATTTTTGCCATTTTTTCCCATATCTGATTCTTGTCTGGAAAAATCCGTTATTTTGTCATTTTTGTACATATCTGATTTTTGTCGGAATAACCGCTATTTTTGCCATTTTTTTCCCATATCTGATTCTTGTCGGAAAAATACGTTATTTTGTCATTTTTGTACATATCTGATTTTCGGCGAAAAATCCGTTATTTTGTCATTTTTGTACATATCTGATTTTTGTCGGAATAACCGCTATTTTTGCCATTTTTTTCCCATATCTGATTCTTGTCGGAAAAATCCGTTATTTTGTCATTTTTGTACATATCTGATTTTCGTCAAAAAATCCGTTATTATTTACATTTTTGGACATATCTTTGATTTTTGTCGGAATAAACCGCTATTTTTGTCATTTTTGCACATATCTGATTTTCGTTAAAGTTTTTTTGTCATTTTTGGACATATCTGATTATTGTCGGAATAACCGCTATTTTTGCCATTTTTTTCCCATATCTGATTCTTGTCGGAAAAATCCGTTATTTTGTCATTTTTGTACATATCTGATTTTTGTCGAAATAACCGCTATTTTTGCCATTTTTTCCATATCTGATTCTTGTCGGAAAAATACGTTATTTTGTCATTTTTGTACATATCTGATTTTCGGCGAAAAATCCGTTATATTGTCATTTTTGGACATATCTGATTTTTGTCGGAATAACCGCTATTTTTGCCATTTTTTCCCCATATCTGATTCTTGTCGGAAAAACCGTTATTTTTGCCATTTTTGTACATATCTGATTTTCGTCGAAAAATCCGTTATTTTGTCATTTTTGGACATATCTGATTTTTGTCGAAAAATCCTTATTTTGTCATTTTTTACATATCTGATTTTCGTCAAAAAATCCGTTATTTTGCCATTTTTGGAGAAATCTGATTTTTGTCGGAATAACCGCTATTTTTGCCATTTTTTCCCATATCTGATTCTTGTCGGAAAAATCCGTTATTTTGTCATTTTTGTACATATCTGATTTTTGTCGGAATAACCGCTATTTTTGCCATTTTTTCCCATATCTGATTCTCGTCGGAAAAATCCGTTATTTTGTGATTTTTGTACATATCTGATTTTCGTCGAAAAATCCGTTATTTTGTCATTTTTGGATATATCTTGATTTTTGTCGGAATAACCGCTATTTTGCCATTTTTGCACATATCTGATTTTCGTAAAAAACCGTTATTTTGTCATTTTTGGACATATCTGATTTTTGTCGGAATAACCGTTATTTTTGCCATTTTTTCCCATATGTGATTCTTGTCGGAAAAATCCGTTATTTTGTCATTTTTGTACATATCTGATTTTTGTCGGAATAACCGCTATTTTGTCATTTTTTCCCATATCTGATTCTTGTCGGAAAAATCCGTTATTTTGTCATTTTTGGACATATCTGATTTTTGTCGAAAAATCCGTTATTTTGTAATTTTTGGACATATCTGATTTTCGTCGAAAAATCCGTTATTTTGCCATTTTTTACATATCTGATTTTCGTCGAAAAATCCGTTATTTTGTTATTTTTGGACATATCTGATTTTCGTCGAAAAATCCGTTATTATGTAATTTTTGGATATATTTTTGATGTTTGTCGGAATAACCGCTTTTTTTGCCATTTTTGCACATATCTGATTTTCGTCGAAAAATTCGTTATTTTGTCATTTTTGGACATATCTGATTTTTGTCGGAATAACCGCTATTTTTGCCATTTTTTCCCATATCTGATTCTTGTCGGAAAAATCCGTTATTTTGTCGTTTTTGTACATATCTGATTTTTGTCGGAATAACCGCTATTTTTGCCATTTTTTCCCATATCTGATTCTTGTCGGAAAAATACGTTATTTTGTCATTTTTGTACATATCTGATTTTCGTCGAAAGATCCGTTATTTTGTCATTTTTGTACGTATCTGATTTTTGTCGGAAAATCCGTGATTTTCGTCGAATAATCCGTTACTTTGTCATTTTTAGATATATTAATTTTTGTCGGAATAACCGCTATTTTTGCCATTTTTTCCCATATCTGATTCTTGTCGGAAAAATCCGTTTTTTGCCATTTTTGCAGATCTCTGTTTTTCGTCGAAAAATTCGTTATTTTGTCATTTTTGGACATATCTGATTTTTGTCGAAATTACTTTGTCATTTTTTACATATCTGATTTTCGTCAAAAAATCCGTTGTTTTGTGATTTTTGAACGTAGCTATATTTTTGATTTTTTGTCGGAATATCCGCTATTTTTGCCATTTTTTCCCATATCTGATTCTTCGTCGGAAAAATCCGTTATTTTGTCGTTTTTGTACATATCTGATTTTTGTCGGAATAACCGCTATTTTTGCCATTTTTGCACATATCTGATTTTCGTCGGAAAAATTCGT
This sequence comes from Drosophila funebris, assembly GCA_018901825.1. Classification (NCBI taxonomy): domain Eukaryota; kingdom Metazoa; phylum Arthropoda; class Insecta; order Diptera; family Drosophilidae; genus Drosophila; species Drosophila funebris. Next base: position 8,587 of record JAEIFK010000462.1, on the reverse strand, counting down.
TATTTTGTCATTTTTGGACATATCTGATTTTTGTCGAAATTTTATTTTGTCATTTTTTTACATATCTGATTTTCGTCAAAAAATCCGTTGTTTTGTGATTTTTGAACGTAGCTATATTTTTGATTTTTGTCGGAATATCCGCTATTTTTGCCATTTTTTTCCCATATCTGATTCTTGTCGGAAAAATCCGTTATTTTGTCGTTTTTGTACATATCTGATTTTTGTCGGAATAACCGCTATTTTTGCCATTTTTTCCCATATCTGATTCTTGTCGGAAAAATACATTATTTTGTCATTTTTGTACATATCATATTTTCGGCGAAAAATCCGTTATTTTGTCATTTTTGTACATATCTGATTTTTTGTCGGAATAACCACTATTTTTGCCATTTTTTCCCATATCTGATTCTCGTCGGAAAAATCCGTTATTTTGTGATTTTTGTACATATCTGATTTTCGTCGAAAAAATCCGTTATAATGTAATTTTTGGATATATTTTTGATTTTTGTCGGAATAACCGCTATTTTTGCCATATTTGCACATATCTGATTTTCGTTATTTTGTCATTTTTGGACATATCTGATTATTGTCGGAATAACCGCTATTTTTGCCATTTTTTCCCATATCTGATTCTTGTCGGAAAAATCCGTTATTTTGTCATTTTTGTACATATCTGATTTTTGTCGGAATAACCGCTATTTTTGCCATTTTTCCCATATCTGATTCTTGTCGGAAAAATACGTTATTTTCTCATTTTTGTACATATCTGATTTTCGGCGAAAAATCCGTTATATTGCAATTTTTGGACATATCTGATTTTTGTCGGAATAACCGCTATTTTTGCCATTTTTTCCCATATCTGATTCTTGTCGGAATAACCGCTATTTTTGCCATTTTTGCACATATCTGATTTTCGTCGAAAAATTCGTTATTTTGTCATTTTTGGACATATCTGATTTTTGTCGAAATTACTTTGTCATTTTTTTACATATCTGATTTTCGTCAAAAAATCCGTTATTTTGCAATTTTTGGAGAAATCTGATTTTTGTAATAACCGCTATTTTTGCCATTTTTTCCCATATCTGATTCTTGTTGGAAAAATCCGTTTTGCCATTTTTGCAGATCTCTGTTTTTCGTCGAAAAAACCGTTATTTTGCCATTGTTGTACATGTCTGATTTTTGTCGGAAAAATCCGTTACTTTGTCATTTTTGTACGTATCTGATTTTCGTCGAAAAATCCGTTATTATGTCATTTTTGGATATATTTTTGATTTTTGTCGGAATAACCGCTGTTTTTGCCATTTTTCCCCATTCCGACATTCTTGTCGAAAAAATCCGTTATTTTGTCATTTTTTTTTATCTGATTTTCGTCGAAAAATCCGTTTTTATGTCAGTTTTAGATATATTTGATTTTTGTCGGAATAACCGCTATTTTTGCAATTTTTTCCCATATCTGATTCTTGTCGGAAAAATCCGTTATTTTGCCCCTTTTGTACATATCTGATTTTCGTCGAAAAATCCGTTATTTTGTAATTTTTAGATATATTTGATTTTTGTCGGAATAACCACTATTATTGCAATTTTTTCCCATATCTAATTCATTATCGGAAAACCCGTTATTTTGTCATTTTTTTTTACATATCCGGTATATTTCAATTTTTGGACATATCTTATTTTTGTGAGAATAACCGCTATTTTTGCCATTTTTTCCCATATCTGATTCTTGTCGAAAAATCCGTTATTTTGTCATTTTTGTACGTATCTGATTTTCGTCGAAAAATCCGTTTTTATGTCAGTTTTAGATATATTTGATTTTTGTCAGAATAAACGCTATAATTGCCATTTTTTCCCATGTCTGATTCTTGTCGGAAAAACCCGTTATTTTGTGATTTTTGAACGTATCTGATTTTCGTTGAAAAATCCGTTATTATGTAATTTTTGGATATATTTTTGATTTTTGTCAGAATAATCGCTATTTTTGCCATTTTTGCACATATCTGATTTTCGTCGAAAAATTCGTCATTTTGTCATTTGTGGACATATCTGATTTTTGTCGGAATAACCGCTATTTATGCCATTTTTTCCCATATCTGATTCTTCTCGGAAAAATCCGTTATTTTGTCATTTTTGTACATATCTGATTTTTGTCGGAATAACCGCTATTTTTGCCATTATTTGACATATCTGATTGTTGTCGAAAAAAATCCGTTATTTTGTGATTTTTGAACGTATCTGATTTTCGTTGAAAAATCCGTTATTATGTAATTTTTGGATATATTTTTGACTTTTGTCGGAATATCCGCTATTTTTGCCATTTTTGCACATATCTGATTTTCGTCGAAAAATCCGTTATTTTGTCATTTTTGTACGTATCTGATTTTCGTCGAAAAATCCGTTTTTATGTCAGTTTTAGATATATTTGATTTTTTGTCGGAATAACCGCTATTTTTGCAATTTTTTCCCATATCTGATTCTTGTCGGAAAAATCTTTTATTTTGTCATTTTTGTACATATCTGATTTTCGTCGAAAAATCCGTTATTTTGCCATTATTTGACATATCTGATTGTTGTCGAAAAAATCCGTTATTTTGTGATTTTTGAACATATCTGATTTTCGTTGAAAAATCCGTTATTATGTAATTTTTGGATATATTTTTGACTTTTGTCGGAATATCCGCTATTTTTGCCATTTTTGCACATATCTGATTTTCGTCGAAAAATTCGTTATTTTGTCATTTTTGGACATATCTGATTTTTGTCGGAATAACCGCTATTTATGCCATTTTTTCCCATATCTGATTCTTGTCGGAAAAATCCGTTATTTTGTCATTTTTGTACATATCTCATTTTTGTCGGAATAACCGCTATTTTTGCCATTTTTTCCCATATCTGATTGTTGTCGAAAAAAATCCGTTGTTTTGTGATTTTTGAACGTAGCTATATTTTTGATTTTTTGTCGGAATAACCGCTCTTTTTGCCATTTTTGCACATATCTGATTTTCGTCGAAAAATTCGTTATTTTGTTATGTTTTGGACATATCTGATTTTTGTCGGAATAACCGCTATTTTTGCCATTTTTTTCCCATATCTGATTCTTGTCGGAAAAATCCGTTATTTTGTCGTTTTTGTACATATCTGATTTTTGTCGGAATAACCGCTATTTTTGCCATTTTTTTCCCATATCTGATTGTTTTCGAAAAATCCGTTATTTTGTCATTTTTCTACATATCTGATTTTCGTCAAAAAGTCCGCTATTTTGCAATTTTTGGACATATCTGATTTTTATCGGAATAACCGCTATTTTTGCCATTTTTTCCCATATCTGATTCTTGTCGGAAAAATCCGTTATTTTGTCATTTTTGTACATATCTGATTTTTGTCGGAATAACCGCTATTTTTGCCATTTTTTCCCATATCTGAGTCTTATCGGAAAAATACGTTATATTGTCATTTTTGTACATATCTGATTTTCGGCGAAAAATCCGTTATTTTGCAATTTTTGGACATATCTGATTTTTGTCGGAATAACCGCTATTTTTGCCATTTTTTCCCATATCTGATTCTTGTCGGAAAAATACGTTATTTTGTCATTTTTGTACATATCTGATTTTCGGCGAAAAATCCGTTATTTTGATATTTTTGGACATATCTGATTTTTGTCGGAATAACCGCTATTTTTGCCATTTTTTCCCATATCTGATTCTTGTCGGAAAAATCCGTTATTTTGTAATTTTTTTAAATATCTGATTTTTGTCGGAATAACCGCTATTTTTGCCATTTTTGCACATATCTGATTTTTGTCGAAAAAATTTGTTATTTTGTCATTTTTGGACATATTTGATTTTTGTCGGAATAACTGCTATTTTTGACATTTTTTCCCATATCTGATTCTTGTCGGAAAAATCCGTTATTTTGTCATTTTTGTAGATATCTGATTTTTGTCGGAATAACCGCTATTTTTGCCATTTTTTCCCATATCTGATTCTTGTCGGAAAAATACGTTATTTTGTCATTTTTGTACATATCTGATTTTCGTCGAAAAATTCGTTATTTTGTCATTTTTGTACATATCCGATTTTTGTCGGAATTACCGCTATTTTTGCCATTTTTTTCCCATATCTGATTCTCGTCGGAAAAATCCGTTATTTTGTCATTTTTGTACATATCTGATTTTCGTCGAAAAATCCGTTATTTTGCCATTATTTGACACATCTGATTGTTGTCGAAAAAAATCCGTTATTTTGTGATTTTTGAACGTATCTGATTTTCGTTGAAAAATCCGTTATTATGTAATTTTTGGATATATTTTTGACTTTTGTCGGAATATCCGCTATTTTTGCCATTTTTGCACATATCTGATTTTCGTCGAAAAATTCATTATTTTGTCATTTTTGGACATATCTGATTTTTGTCGGAATAACCGCTATTTATGCCATTTTTTCCCATATCTGATTCTTGTCGGAAAAATCCGTTATTTTGTCATTTTTGTACATATCTGATTTTTGTCGGAATAACCACTATTTTTGCCATTTCTTCCCATATCTGATTGTTGTCGAAAAAATCCGTTGTTTTGTGATTTTTGAACGTAGCTATATTTTTGATTTTTGTCGGAATAACCGCTCTTTTTGCCATTTTTGCACATATCTGATTTTCGTCGAAAAATTCGTTATTTTGTTATGTTTGGACATATCTGATTTTTGTCGGAATAACCGCTATTTTTGCCATTTTTTCCCATATCTGATTCTTGTCGGAAAAATCCGTTATTTTGTCGTTTTTGTACATATCTGATTTTTGTCGGAATAACCGCTATTTTTGCCATTTTTTCCCATATCTGATTGTTTTCGAAAAATCCGTTATTTTGTCATTTTTCTACATATCTGATTTTCGTCAAAAAGTCCGCTATTTTGCAATTTTTGGACATATCTGATTTTTATCGGAATAACCGCTAGTTTTGCCATTTTTTCCCATATCTGATTCTTGTCGGAAAAATCCGTTATTTTGTCATTTTTGTACATATCTGATTTTTGTCGGAATAACCGCTATTTTTGCCATTTTTTTCCCATATCTGAGTCTTATCGGAAAAATACGTTATATTGTCATTTTTGTACATATCTGATTTTCGGCGAAAAATCCGTTATTTTGCAATTTTTGGACATATCTGATTTTTGTCGGAATAACCGCTATTTTTGCCATTTTTTCCCATATCTGATTCTTGTCGGAAAAATACGTTATTTTGTCATTTTTGTACATATCTGATTTTTGTCGGAATAACCACTATTTTTGCCATTTCTTCCCATATCTGATTGTTGTCGAAAAAATCCGTTGTTTTGTGATTTTTTGAACGTAGCTATATTTTTGATTTTTGTCGGAATAACCGCTCTTTTTGCCATTTTTGCACATATCTGATTTTTGTCGAAAAATTCGTTATTTTGTTATGTTTGGACATATCTGATTTTTGTCGGAATAACCGCTATTTTTGCCATTTTTGCACATATCTGATTTTTGTCGAAAAATTTGTTATTTTGTCATTTTTGGACATATTTGATTTTTGTCGGAATAACTGCTATTTTTGACATTTTTTCCCATATCTGATTCTTGTCGGAAAAAATCCGTTATTTTGTCATTTTTGTAGATATCTGATTTTTGTCGGAATAACCGCTATTTTTGCCATTTTTTCCCATATCTGATTCTTGTCGGAAAAATACGTTATTTTGTCATTTTTGTACATATCTGATTTTCGTCGAAAAATTCGTTAGTCATTTTTGTACATATCCGATTTTTTGTCGGAATTACCGCTATTCTTGCCATTTTTTCCCATATCTGATTCTCGTCGGAAAAATCCGTTATTTTGTCATTTTTGTACATATCTGATTTTCGTCGAAAAATCCGTTATTTTGCCATTATTTGACACATCTGATTGTTGTCGAAAAAAATCCGTTATTTTGTGATTTTTGAACGTATCTGATTTTCGTTGAAAAATCCGTTATTATGTAATTTTTGGATATATTTTTGACTTTTGTCGGAATATCCGCTATTTTTGCCATTTTTGCACATATCTGATTTTCGTCGAAAAATTCATTATTTTGTCATTTTTGGACATATCTGATTTTTGTCGGAATAACCGCTATTTATGCCATTTTTTCCCATATCTGATTCTTGTCGGAAAAATCCGTTATTTTGTCATTTTTGTACATATCTGATTTTTGTCGGAATAACCACTATTTTTGCCATTTCTTCCCATATCTGATTGTTGTCGAAAAAAATCCGTTGTTTTGTGATTTTTGAACGTAGCTATATTTTTGATTTTTGTCGGAATAACCGCTCTTTTTGCCATTTTTGCACATATCTGATTTTCGTCGAAAAATTCGTTATTTTGTTATGTTTGGACATATCTGATTTTTGTCGGAATAACCGCTATTTTTGCCATTTTTTCCCATATCTGATTCTTGTCGGAAAAATCCGTTATTTTGTCGTTTTTGTACATATCTGATTTTTGTCGGAATAACCGCTATTTTTGCCATTTTTTCCCATATCTGATTGTTTTCGAAAAATCCGTTATTTTGTCATTTTTCTACATATCTGATTTTCGTCAAAAAGTCCGCTATTTTGCAATTTTTGGACATATCTGATTTTTATCGGAATAACCGCTAGTTTTGCCATTTTTTCCCATATCTGATTCTTGTCGGAAAAATCCGTTATTTTGTCATTTTTGTACATATCTGATTTTTGTCGGAATAACCGCTATTTTTGCCATTTTTTCCCATATCTGAGTCTTATCGGAAAAATACGTTATATTGTCATTTTTGTACATATCTGATTTTCGGCGAAAAATCCGTTATTTTGCAATTTTTGGACATATCTGATTTTTGTCGGAATAACCGCTATTTTTGCCATTTTTTCCCATATCTGATTCTTGTCGGAAAGATACGTTATTTTGTCATTTTTGTACATATCTGATTTTCGGCGAAAAATCCGTTATTTTGATATTTTTGGACATATCTGATTTTTGTCGGAATAACCGCTATTTTTGCCATTTTTTCCCATATCTGATTCTTGTCGGAAAAATCCGTTATTTTGTAATTTTTTTAAATATCTGATTTTTGTCGGAATAACCGCTATTTTTGCCATTTTTGCACATATCTGATTTTTGTCGAAAAATTTGTTATTTTGTCATTTTTGGACATATTTGATTTTTGTCGGAATAACTGCTATTTTTGACATTTTTTCCCATATCTGATTCTTGTCGGAAAAATCCGTTATTTTGTCATTTTTGTAGATATCTGATTTTTGTCGGAATAACCGCTATTTTTGCCATTTTTTCCCATATCTGATTCTTGTCGGAAAAATACGTTATTTTGTCATTTTTGTACATATCTGATTTTCGTCGAAAAATTCGTTATTTTGTCATTTTTGTACATATCCGATTTTTGTCGGAATTACCGCTATTCTTGCCATTTTTTCCCATATCTGATTCTCGTCGGAAAAATCCGTTATTTTGTCATTTTTGTACATATCTGATTTTCGTCGAAAAATCCGTTATTTTGCCATTATTTGACACATCTGATTGTTGTCGAAAAAAATCCGTTATTTTGTGATTTTTGAACGTATCTGATTTTCGTTGAAAAATCCGTTATTATGTAATTTTTGGATATATTTTTGACTTTTGTCGGAATATCCGCTATTTTTGCCATTTTTGCACATATCTGATTTTCGTCGAAAAATTCATTATTTTGTCATTTTTGGACATATCTGATTTTTGTCGGAATAACCGCTATTTATGCCATTTTTTCCCATATCTGATTCTTGTCGGAAAAATCCGTTATTTTGTCATTTTTGTACATATCTGATTTTTGTCGGAATAACCACTATTTTTGCCATTTCTTCCCATATCTGATTGTTGTCGAAAAAAATCCGTTGTTTTGTGATTTTTGAACGTAGCTATATTTTTGATTTTTGTCGGAATAACCGCTCTTTTTGCCATTTTTGCACATATCTGATTTTCGTCGAAAAATTCGTTATTTTGTCATGTTTGGACATATCTGATTTTTGTCGGAATAACCGCTATTTTTTGCCATTTTTTCCCCATATCTGATTCTTGTCGGAAAAATCCGTTATTTTGTCGTTTTTGTACATATCTGATTTTTGTCGGAATAACCGCTATTTTTGCCATTTTTTCCCATATCTGATTGTTTTCGAAAAATCCGTTGTTTTGCCATTTTTGTACATATCTGATTTTCGTCGATACAACCGTTATTTTGCCATTTTTGCACATATCTGATTTTCGTCGGAAAATCCGTTACTTTGTAATTTATAGATATAATTGATTTGTGTCGGAGTATCCGCTATTTTTGCCATTTTTGCCATATCTGATTCTTGTCGGAAAAATCCGTTATTTTGCCATTTTTGCTGATATCTGATTTTCGTCGAAAAATCCGTTATTTTGTCATTTTTGGATATATTTGATTTTTGTCGGAATAACCACTATTTTTGCCATTTTTTCCCATATCTGATTTTTGTCGGACAAATCCGTTATTATGTCATTTTTTGTACATATCTGATTTTCGTCGAAAAATCCGTTATATTGCAA
>JAEIFK010000457.1:0-50682 GCA_018901825.1 Drosophila funebris | reverse complement strand
TTTTCGTTTTTTTTTTTTTTCCATTTTTTGACAAATCTGATTTTTGATGAAAAAATCTAATTTTGACAAAAAAACCGTTATTTTGCCATTTTTTGACAAATCTGATTTTTACGAAAAAAAAACGTTGTTTTGCCATTTTTTTGACAAATCTGGTTTTTGTTGAAAAAAAAACGTTATTTTGACATTTTTTGGCAAATCTGAATTTTTACGAAAAAACCGTTTGCCATTTTTGGACAAATCTGATTTTTGTCGAAAAAACCACTTATTTTGCCATTTGTTGACAAATCTGATTTTTGTCGAAAAAACCGTTATTTTGCCATTTTTTGACAAATCTGAATTTTGTTGAAAAAAAAACGGTATTTTACGACATTTTTTGGCAAATCTGATTTTTTGTCGAAAAAACCACTTATTTTGCCATTTTTGACAAATCTGATTTTTGTCGAAAAAAACACGTATTTTGCCATTTTTTTGACAAATCTGATTTTTGTTGAAAAAAAAACGTTATTTTGACATTTTTTGGCAAATCTGAATTTTTACGAAAAAACCGTTTGCCATTTTTGGACAAATCTGATGATTTTGTCGAAAAAAACCACGTATTTTGCCATTTTTTGACAAATCTGATTTTTGTTGAAAAAAAAAACGTTATTTTGACATTTTTTGACAAATCTGAATTTTTACGAAAAAACCGTTTGCCATTTTTGGACAAATCTGATTTTTGTCGAAAAAACCACTTATTTTGCCATTTGCTGACAAATCTAATTTTTTCGAAAAAAAACGTGTTTTTGCCATTTTTTTTTTTAAATGGACTTTTTTCGTTTTTTTTTCCATTTTTTGACAAATCTGATTTTTGATGATAAAAAAACGTTATTTTGACATTTTTTGGCAAATCTGAATTTTTACAAAAAAACCGTTATTTTGCCATTTTTTGACAAATCTGATTTTTACGAAAAAAAAACGTTGTTTTGCCATTTTTTTGACAAATCTGGTTTTTGTTGAAAAAAAAACGTTGTTTTGACATTTTTTGGCAAATCTGAATTTTTACGAAAAAACCGTTTGCCATTTTTGGACAAATCTGATTTTTGTCGAAAAAACCACTTATTTTGCCATTTGTTGAAAAATCTGATTTTGGTCGAAAAAACCGTTATTTTGCCATTTTTTGACAAATCTGAATTTTGTTGAAAAAAACAAATTTGAATCTGATTTTTACGAAAAAACCGTTTGCCATTTTTTGGACAAATCTGATTTTTGTCGAAAAAACCACTTATTTTGCTATTTTTTGACAAATCTGATTTTTGTCGAAAAAAACACGTATTTTGCCATTTTTTGACAAATCTGATTTTTGTTGAAAAAAAAAACGTTATTTTGACATTTTTTGACAAATCTGAATTTTTACGAAAAAACCGTTTGCCATTTTTGGACAAATCTGATTTTTGTCGAAAAAAACCACTTATTTTGCCATTGCTGACAAATCTAATTTTTTCGAAAAAAAAACGTGATTTTGCCATTTTTTTTTTTTGAAATGGACTTTTTTTTTTTTTTTTTTTCCATTTTTTGACAAATCTGATTTTTGATGAAAAAAAAACGTTATTTTGACATTTTTTGGCAAATCTGAATTTTTACGAAAAAACCGTTATTTTGCCATTTTTTGACAAATCTGATTTTTTTGAAAAAAAAAAACCGTTGTTTTGCCATTTTTTTGACAAATCTGATTTTTTTTTATTTAAAAAAACGTTGTTTTGACATTTTTTGGCAAATCTGAAATTTTACGCAAAAACCGTTTGCCATTTTTTGACAAATCTGATTTTTGTCGAAAAAAACCGTATTTTTTGCCATTTTTTGACAAATCTGATTTTTGTTGAAAAAAAAAACGTTATTTTGACATTTTTTGGCAAATCTGTATTTTTACGAAAAAACCGTTTGCCATTTTTGGACAAATCTGATTTTTGTCGAAAAAACCACTTATTTTGCTATTTTTTGACAAATCTGATTTTTATGTCGAAAAAATCACGTATTTTGCCATTTTTTGACAAATCTGATTTTTGTTGAAAAAAAAAAAACGTTATTTTGACATTTTTTGACAAATCTGAATTTTTACGAAAAAACCGTTTGCCATTTTTGGACAAATCTGATTTTTGTCGAAAAAACCACTTATTTTGCCATTTGCTGACAAATCTAATTTTTTCGAAAAAAACGTGTTTTTGCCATTTTTTTTTTTTAAATGGACTTTTTCGTTTTTTTTTTTTTCTTCCATTTTTTGACAAATCTGATTTTTGATGAAAAAAAAACGTTATTTTGACATTTTTTGGCAAATCTGAATTTTTACGAAAAAACCGTTATTTTGCCATTTTTTGACAAATCTGATTTTTTCGAAAAAAAAACGTTGTTTTGCCATTTTTTTGACAAATCTGGTTTTTGTTGAAAAAAAAACGTTGTTTTGACATTTTTTGGCAAATCTGAAATTTTACGCAAAAACCGTTTGCCATTTTTCGACAAATCTGATTTTTGTCGAAAAAACCACGTATTTTGCCATTTTTTGACAAATCTGATTTTTGTTGAAAAAAAAAACGTTATTTTGACATTTTTTGGCAAATCTGAATTTTTCCGAACAAACCGTTTGCAATTTTTGGGCAAATCTGATTTTTTGTCGAAAAAAACTGTATTTTGCCATTTTTTTTTGGAAAAATCTGATTTTTGTCGAAAAAACCACTTATTTTGCCATTTTTTGACAAATCTGAATTTTTACGTTTTCTTTTCTATTTTTTGACAAGTCTGATTTTTGTTGAAAAAAAACGTTATTTTGACATTTTTTGGCAAATCTGAATTTTTACGAAAAAACCGTTTGCCATTTTTGGACAAATCTGATTTTTGTCGAAAAAACCACTTATTTTGCCATTTGTTGACAAATCTGATTTTTGACGAAAAAACCGTTATTTTGCCATTTTTTGACAAATCTGAATTTTTACGTTTTCTTTTGCTATTTTTTGACAAGTCTGATTTTTGTTGAAAAAAAACGTTATTTTGACATTTTTGGCAAATCTGAATTTTTACGAAAAAACCGTTTGCCATTTTTGGACAAATCTGATTTTTGTCGAAAAAACCACTTATTTTGCCATTTGTTGACAAATCTGATTTTTGTCGAAAAAACCGTTATTTTGCCATTTTTTGACAAATCTGAATTTTTATGTTTTCTTTTGCTATTTTTTGACAAGTCTGATTTTTGTTGAAAAAAAAACGTTATTTTGACATTTTTGGCAAATCTGAATTTTTACGAAAAAACCGTTTGCCATTTTTGGACAAATCTGATTTTTGTCGAAAAAACCACTTATTTTGCCATTTGTTGACAAATCTGATTTTTGTCGAAAAAAACGAACCGTTATTTTGCCAAATCTGATTTTTGTTGAAAAAAAACGTTATTTTGACATTTTTTGGCAAATCTGAATTTTTACGAAAAAACCGTTTGCCATTTTTGGACAAATCTGATTTTTGTCGAAAAAACACGTTTTTGCCATTTTTTGACAAATCTGATTTTTGTTGAAAAAAAAAACGTTATTTTGACATTTTTTGGCAAATCTGAATTTTTACGAAAAAACCGTTTGCCATTTTTGGACAAATCTGATTTTTGTCGAAAAAACCACGTATTTTGCCATTTTTTGACAAATCTGATTTTTGTCTTTTTGCCATTTTTTGACAAATCTGATTTTTGTTGAAAAAAAAAACGTTATTTTGACATTTTTTGACAAATCTGAATTTTTACGAAAAAACCGTTTGCCATTTTTGGACAAATCTGATTTTTGTCGAAAAAAACCACTTATTTTGCCATTTGCTGACAAATCTAATTTTTTTCGAAAAAAAACGTGTTTTTGCCATTTTTTTTTTAAATGGACTTTTTTGTTTTTTTTTTTCCATTTTTTGACAAATCTGATTTTTGATGATAAAAAAAACGTTATTTTGACATTTTTTGGCAAATCTGAATTTTTACAAAAAAACCGTTATTTTGCCATTTTTTGACAAATCTGATTTTTACGAAAAAAAAACGTTGTTTTGCCATTTTTTTGACAAATCTGGTTTTTGTTGAAAAAAAAAACGTTGTTTTGACATTTTTTGGCAAATCTGAATTTTTACGAAAAAACCGTTTGCCATTTTTGGACAAATCTGATTTTTGTCGAAAAAACCACTTATTTTGCCATTTGTTGACAAATCTGATTTTTGGTCGAAAAAAACCGTTATTTTGCCATTTTTTGACAAATCTGAATTTTGTTGAAAAAAAAAAAAATTTACATTTTTGGCAAATCTGTATTTTTACGAAAAAACCGTTTGCCATTTTTGGACAAATCTGATTTTTGTCGAAAAAACCACTTATTTTGCTATTTTTCGACAAATCTGATTTTTGTCGAAAAAACACGTATTTTGCCATTTTTTGACAAATCTGATTTTTGTTGAAAAAAAAAACGTTATTTTGACATTTTTTGACAAATCTGAATTTTTACGAAAAAACCGTTTGCCATTTTTGGACAAATCTGATTTTTGTCGAAAAAACCACTTATTTTGCCATTGCTGACAAATCTAATTTTTTTCGAAAAAAAACGTGTTTTTGCCATTTTTTTTTTAAATGGACTTTTTCGTTTTTTTTTTTCCATTTTTTGACAAATCTGATTTTTGATGAAAAAAAAACGTTATTTTGACATTTTTTGGCAAATCTGAATTTTTACGAAAAAACCGTTATTTTGCCATTTTTTGACAAATCTGATTTTTTCGAAAAAAAAAACCGTTGTTTTGCCATTTTTTTGACAAATCTGGTTTTTGTTGAAAAAAAAAACGTTGTTTTGACATTTTTTGGCAAATCTGAAATTTTACGCAAAAACCGTTTGCCATTTTTCGACAAATTTTTCGAAAAAACCATTTTTTTGACAAATCTGATTTTTGTTGAAAAAAAAAACGTTATTTTGACATTTTTTGGCAAATCTGAATTTTTCCAAACCGTTTGCAATTTTTGGGCAAACTGATTTTTGTCGAAAAAAACTTTGCCATTTTTTTGGAAAAATCTGATTTTTGTCAAAAACTGCCATTTTTTGACAAATCTGAAAATTTAACGTTTTTTTGCCATTTTTTGACAAATCTGATTTTTGTTGAAAAAAAACAACGTTATTTTGACATTTTTTGGCAAATCTGAATTTTTACGAAAAAAACGTTTGCCATTTTTGGACAAATCTGATGATTTTGTCGAAAAAAACCACTTATTTTGCCATTTGTTGACAAATCTGATTTTTGTCGAAAAAAACCGTTATTTTGCCATTTTTTGACAAATCTGAATTTTTACGTTTATTCTTTTGCCATTTTTGACAAATCTGATTTTTGTTGAAAAAAAAACGTTATTTTGACATTTTTTGGCAAATCTGATTTTTTACGAAAAAACCGGCCATTTTTGACAAACGATTTTTTCGAAAAAACCATTTTTTGCCATTTTTTGACAAATCTGATTTTTGTCGAAAAAACCACGTATTTTTGCCATTTTTTGACAAATCTGATTTTTGTTGAAAAAAAAAAAACGTTATTTTGACATTTTTTGGCAAATCTGAATTTTTACGAAAAAACCGTTTGCCATTTTTGGACAAATCTGATTTTTGTCGAAAAAAACCACTTATTTTGCCATTTTTTGACAAATCTGATTTTTGTCGAAAAAAAAAACGTTATTTTGCCATTTTTTGACAAATCTGAATTTTTACGTTTTTTTTTTGCCATTTTTTGACAAGTCTGATTTTTGTTGAAAAAAAACGTTATTTTGACATTTTTTGGCAAATCTGAATTTTTACGAAAAAAAACGTTTTTGCCATTTTTGGACAAATCTGATTTTTGTCGAAAAAACCACTTATTTTGCCATTTTTGGACAAATCTGATTTTTGTCGAAAAAAACCGTTATTTTGCCATTTTTTGACAAATCTGATTTTTGTCGAAAAAAAAAACGTTATTTTGCCATTTTTTGGCAAATCTGAATTTTTACGTTATTTCTTTGCCATTTTTTGACAAATCTGATTTTTGTCGAAAAAAAAACGTTATTTTGCCATTTTTTGACAAATCTGATTTTTGTCGAAAAAAAAACGTTATTTTGCCATTTTTTGACAAATCTGATTTTTTCGAAAAAAACGTTATTTTGCCATTTTTTGACAAATCTGATTTTTGTTGAAAAAAAAACGTTATTTTGACATTTTTTGGCAAATCTGATTTTTGTCGAAAAAAACCGTTTTTTGCCATTTTTTGGACAAATCTGATTTTTGTCGAAAAAAACACGTTATTTTGCCATTTTTTGACAAATCTGATTTTTTTAAAAATTATTTTGACCATTTTTTCAAAATCTGATTTTTGTTGAAAAAAAAAACGTTATTTTGACATTTTTTGACAAATCTGAATTTTTTTCGAAAAAAACGTTTTTGCCATTTTTTGACAAATCTGATTTTTGTCGAAAAAAACACGTTATTTTGCCATTTTTTGACAAATCTGATTTTTTTGAAAAAAAACGTTTTTTTTGCATTTTTTGACAAATCTGATTTTTGTTGAAAAAAAAAACGTTATTTTGACATTTTTTGGCAAATCTGAATTTTTACGAAAAAACTTATTTTGCCATTTTTGGACAAATCTGATTTTTTGTCGAAAAAACCACGTATTTTGCCATTTTTTGACAAATCTGATTTTTGTTGAAAAAAAAATTATTTTGACATTTTTTGCAAATCTGAATTTTTCGACAAAAACCGTTTGCCATTTTTTGACAAATCTGATTTTTGTCGAAAAAAACACGTTATTTTGCCATTTTTTGACAAATCTGATTTTTGACGAAAAAACCGTTATTTTGCCATTTTTTGACAAATCTGATTTTTGTTGAAAAAAAAAAAACGTTATTTTGCCATTTTTTGGACAAATCTGATTTTTGTCGAAAAACCACGTTATTTTGCCATTTTTTGACAAATCTGATTTTTTGTTGAAAAAAAAACGTTATTTTGCCATTTTTTTTGACAAATCTGATTTTTGTCGAAAAAACCGTTTTTTGCCATTTTTTGACAAATCTGATTTTTGTCGAAAAAAACGTTATTTTGCCATTTTTTGACAAATCTGATTTTTTTCGAAAAAAAACCGTTTTTGCCATTTTTTTGACAAATCTGACTTTTTCTTTTAAAAACCGTTTTTTTGCCATTTTTTGACAAATCTGATTTTTGTTGAAAAAAAACGTTATTTTGACATTTTTTGGCAAATCTGAATTTTTACGAAAAAACCGTTTGCCATTTTTGGACAAATCTGATTTTTGTCGAAAAAACCACTTATTTTGCCATTTTTTGACAAATCTGATTTTTGTTGAAAAAAAAAAACGTTATTTTGACATTTTTTGACAAATCTGAATTTTTACGAAAAAAACCGTTTTGCCATTTTTTGACAAATCTGATTTTGTTCGAAAAAACCCATTTTTGACAAATCTAATTTTTCGAAAAAACCCATTTTTTTTGCCATTTTTTGACAAATCTGATTTTTGTTGAAAAAAAAAACGTTATTTTGACATTTTTTGGCAAATCTGAATTTTTACGAAAAAACCGTTTTTTGCCATTTTTTGACAAATCTGATTTTTGTCGAAAAAAAAAACGTTATTTTGCCATTTTTTGACAAATCTGATTTTTGTCGAAAAAAACGTTATTTTGCCATTTTTTGACAAATCTGAATTTTTACGAAAAAACCGTTATTTTTGGCCATTTTTTTGACAAATCTGAATTTTTTTCGAAAAAACCGTTTTTCTTTTTGCCATTTTTTGACAAATCTGATTTTTGTTGAAAAAAAAAACGTTATTTTGACATTTTTTGGCAAATCTGAATTTTTACGAAAAAACCGTTTGCCATTTTTGGACAAATCTGATTTTTGTCGAAAAAACCACTTATTTTGCCATTTGTTGACAAATCTGATTTTTTGACGAAAAAAAACCGTTATTTTGCCATTTTTTTGACAAATTTTTTTTTTTTCTTTTTTTTTTGACAAATCTGATTTTTGTTGAAAAAAAACGTTATTTTGACATTTTTTGGCAAATCTGAATTTTTACGAAAAAACCGTTTGCCATTTTTGGACAAATCTGATTTTTGTCGAAAAAAACACGTATTTTGCCATTTTTTGACAAATCTGATTTTTGTTGAAAAAAAACGTTATTTTGACATTTTTTGACAAATCTGAATTTTTTGAAAAAAAAACGTTTTGCCATTTTTTGGACAAATCTGATTTTTATCGAAAAAACCACTTATTTTGCCATTTTTGACAAATCTGATTTTTGTCGAAAAAACACGTTATTTTGCCATTTTTTGACAAATCTGATTTTTGTTGAAAAAAAAAAAACGTTATTTTGACATTTTTTGACAAATCTGAATTTTTACGAAAAAACCGTTTGCCATTTTTGGACAAATCTGATTTTTGTCGAAAAAACCACTTATTTTGCCATTTGCTGACAAATCTAATTTTTTTCGAAAAAAAACGTGTTTTTGCCATTTTTTTATTTTTACAATGGACTTTTTTTTTTTTTTTTTCATTTTTTGACAAATCTGATTTTTGATGAAAAAAAAACGTTATTTTGACATTTTTTGGCAAATCTGAATTTTTACAAAAAACCGTTATTTTGCCATTTTTTGACAAATCTGATTTTTTCGAAAAAAAACGTTGTTTTGCCATTTTTTGACAAATCTGGTTTTTGTTGAAAAAAAAACGTTGTTTTGACATTTTTTGGCAAATCTGAATTTTTACGAAAAAACCGTTTGCCATTTTTTGGACAAATCTGATTTTTGTCGAAAAAACACCGTTATTTTGCCATTTTTTGACAAATCTGATTTTTAAAAAGAAAAACCGTTATTTTTGCCATTTTTTGACAAATCTGATTTTTGTTGAAAAAAAAACGTTATTTTGACATTTTTTGGCAAATCTGAATTTTTACGAAAAAACCGTTTGCCATTTTTGGACAAATCTGATTTTTGTCGAAAAAAACCACTTATTTTGCCATTTTTTGACAAATCTGATTTTTTAAAAAAAAAAACGTTATTTTGCCATTTTTTGACAAATCTGAATTTTGTTGAAAAAAAACGTTATTTTGACATTTTTTGGCAAATCTGAATTTTTACGAAAAAAACGTTTGCCATTTTTTGGACAAATCTGATTTTTGTCGAAAAAAACACTTATTTTGCCATTTTTTGACAAATCTGATTTTTGTTGAAAAAAAACGTATTTCCATTTTTTGACAAATCTGAAAAAAAAACGTTATTTTGACATTTTTTGGCAAATCTGAATTTTTACGAAAAAACCGTTTGCCATTTTTGGACAAATCTGATTTTTGTCGAAAAAACCACGTATTTTGCCATTTTTTGACAAATCTGATTTTTTGAAAAAAACGTTATTTTGCCATTTTTTGACAAAATGGACTTTTTACGTTATTTTTTTTCCATTTTTTGACAAATCTGATTTTTGTTGAAAAAAAAACGTTATTTTGACATTTTTTGGCAAATCTGAATTTTTACGAAAAAACCGTTATTTTGCCATTTTTTGACAAATCTGATTTTTTTCGAAAAAAAAACCGTTATTTTGCCATTTTTTGACAAATCTGATTTTTTCGAAAAAAACGTTTGCTTTTTTGACAAACTGATTTTTCGAAAAAAACGTTATTTTGCCATTTTTTGACAAATCTGATTTTTGTTGAAAAAAACAACGTTATTTTGACATTTTTTGGCAAATCTGATTTTTTCGAAAAAACCGTTTTTTGCCATTTTTTGACAAATCTGATTTTTGTCGAAAAAAACACGTTATTTTGCCATTTTTTGACAAATCTGAATTTTTACGAAAAAATTGCCATTTTTTGACAAATCTGATTTTTGTTGAAAAAAAAAAACGTTATTTTGACATTTTTTTGGCAAATCTGAATTTTTACGAAAAAACCGTTTTGCCATTTTTGGACAAATCTGATTTTTTGTCGAAAAAACCACGTTATTTTGCCATTTTTTGACAAATCTGAATTTTTTTAAAAAACGTTATTTTGCCATTTTTGACAAATCTGATTTTTGTTGAAAAAAAAACGTTATTTTGCCATTTTTTGACAAATCTGATTTTTTACGAAAAAACCGTTTTTTGCCATTTTTTGACAAATCTGATTTTTGTCGAAAAAAACGTTATTTTGCCATTTTTTGACAAATCTGATTTTTGTTGAAAAAAAAAAAAGTTATTTTGACATTTTTTGGCAAATCTGAATTTTTTTCGAAAAAAACAAACGTTTTGCCATTTTTGGACAAATCTGATTTTTTTCGAAAAAACCACTTATTTTGCCATTTGTTGACAAATCTGATTTTTGTCGAAAAAAACGTTATTTTGCCATTTTTTGACAAATCTGAATTTTTACGTTTTCTTTTGCCATTTTTTGACAAGTCTGATTTTTGTTGAAAAAAAAACGTTATTTTGACATTTTTGGCAAATCTGAATTTTTACGAAAAAACCGTTTGCCATTTTTGGACAAATCTGATTTTTGTCGAAAAAAACCACTTATTTTGCCATTTTTTGACAAATCTGATTTTTGTCGAAAAAACCGTTATTTTGCCATTTTTTGACAAATCTGAATTTTGTTGAAAAAAAAAACGTTATTTTGACATTTTTTGGCAAATCTGAATTTTTACGAAAAAACCGTTTGCCATTTTTGGACAAATCTGATTTTTTGTCGAAAAAACCACGTTATTTTGCCATTTTTTGACAAATCTGATTTTTGTTGAAAAAAAAAAAACGTTATTTTGACATTTTTTGACAAATCTGAATTTTTACGAAAAAACCGTTTGCCATTTTTGGACAAATCTGATTTTTGTCGAAAAAACCACTTATTTTGCCATTTGCTGACAAATCTAATTTTTGTGAAAAAAAACGTGTTTTTTGCCATTTTTTTTTTAAAATGGACTTTTTCGTTTTTTTTTTCCATTTTTTGACAAATCTGATTTTTGATGATAAAAAAACGTTATTTTGACATTTTTTGGCAAATCTGAATTTTTACAAAAAAACCGTTATTTTGCCATTTTTTGACA
This sequence comes from Drosophila funebris, assembly GCA_018901825.1. Classification (NCBI taxonomy): domain Eukaryota; kingdom Metazoa; phylum Arthropoda; class Insecta; order Diptera; family Drosophilidae; genus Drosophila; species Drosophila funebris. The sequence goes on along the minus strand of JAEIFK010000457.1, from coordinate 39,619 downwards.
AATCTGATTTTTTCGAAAAAAAAACGTTGTTTTGCCATTTTTTTGACAAATCTGGTTTTTGTTGAAAAAAAAAACGTTGTTTTGACATTTTTTGGCAAATCTGAAATTTTACGCAAAAACCGTTTGCCATTTTTGGACAAATCTGATTTTTGTCGAAAAAACGTTATTTTGCCATTTTTTGACAAATCTGAATTTTTAAAAAAAAAACGTTTTTTTGCCATTTTTTGACAAATCTGATTTTTGTTGAAAAAAAAACGTTATTTTGACATATTTTTGGCAAATCTGAATTTTTACGAAAAAACCGTTTGCCATTTTTGGACAAATCTGATTTTTGTCGAAAAAAACCACTTATTTTGCCATTTGTTGACAAATCTGATTTTTGTGAAAAAACCGTTATTTTGCCATTTTTTGACAAATCTGAATTTTGTTGAAAAAAAAAACGTTATTTTGACATTTTTTGGCAAATCTGAATTTTTACGAAAAAACCGTTTGCCATTTTTGGACAAATCTGATTTTTGTCGAAAAAACCACTTATTTTGCCATTTTTTGACAAATCTGATTTTTGTCGAAAAAAAACGTTATTTTGCCATTTTTTGACAAATCTGAATTTTTTCGAAAAAACCGTTTTTTTGCCATTTTTTGGACAAATCTGATTTTTGTCGAAAAAAACACGTTATTTTGCCATTTTTTGGACAAATCTGATTTTTGTCGAAAAAACCACTTATTTTGCCATTTTTTGACAAATCTGAATTTTTCGAAAAAACGTTTTCTTTTGCCATTTTTTGACAAATCTGATTTTTGTTGAAAAAAAAACGTTATTTTGACATTTTTTGGCAAATCTGAATTTTTACGAAAAAAACCGTTTGCCATTTTTGGACAAATCTGATTTTTGTCGAAAAAACCACTTATTTTGCCATTTGTTGACAAATCTGATTTTTGTCGAAAAAACGTTATTTTGCCATTTTTTGACAAATCTGAATTTTGTTGAAAAAAAAAACGTTATTTTGACATTTTTTGGCAAATCTGTATTTTTACGAAAAAACCGTTTGCCATTTTTGGACAAATCTGATTTTTGTCGAAAAAACCACTTATTTTGCCATTTTTCGACAAATCTGATTTTTGTCGAAAAAACCACGTTTTTTGCCATTTTTTGACAAATCTGATTTTTGTTGAAAAAAAAAAAACGTTATTTTGACATTTTTTGGCAAATCTGAATTTTTACGAAAAAACGGTTTGCCATTTTTGGACAAATCTGATTTTTGTCGAAAAAACCACTTATTTTGCCATTTGTTGACAAATCTGATTTTTGTCGAAAAAACACGTTATTTTGCCATTTTTTGACAAATCTGAATTTTTACGTTTTTTTTTGCCATTTTTTGACAAATCTGATTTTTGTTGAAAAAAAAAACGTTATTTTGACATTTTTTGGCAAATCTGAATTTTTACGAAAAAACCGTTTTTTGCCATTTTTGGACAAATCTGATTTTTGTCGAAAAAACCACTTATTTTTTGCCATTTTTTGACAAATCTGATTTTTTTTCGAAAAAAACCGTTATTTTGCCATTTTTTGACAAATCTGATTTTTGTCGAAAAAAACCGTTATTTTGCCATTTTTTGACAAATCTGATTTTTGTTAAAAAACACGTTTTTTGCCATTTTTTGACAAATCTGATTTTTGTTGAAAAAAAAAACGTTATTTTGACATTTTTTGGCAAATCTGAATTTTTACGAAAAAACCGTTTGCCATTTTTGGACAAATCTGATTTTTGTCGAAAAAAACCACTTATTTTGCCATTTTTTGACAAATCTGATTTTTGTCGAAAAAAAAAAACGTTATTTTGCCATTTTTTGACAAATCTGAATTTTTACGTTTTTTTTTCCATTTTTTGACAAATCTATATTTTGATGAAAAAAAAACGTTATTTTGACATTTTTTGGCAAATCTGAATTTTTACGAAAAAACCGTTTGCCATTTTTGGACAAATCTGATTTTTGTCGAAAAAAACCACGTATTTTGCCATTTTTTGACAAATCTGATTTTTGTCGAAAAAAAAAACGTTATTTTGCCATTTTTTGACAAATCTGAATTTTTACGAAAAAACCGTTTTTTGACCATTTTTTGACAAATCTGATTTTTGTTGAAAAAAAAAACGTTATTTTGAACCATTATTTTGCCATTTTTTGACAAATCTGATTTTTGTTTTTTGACAAAAAAAAAACGTTATTTTGCCATTTTTTGACAAATCTGATTTTTGTCGAAAAAACCGTTATTTTGCTATTTTTTGACAAATCTGAATTTTTACGTTTTTTTGAAAAAAAACGTTATTTTGACATTTTTGGCAAATCTGAATTTTTACGAAAAAACCGTTTGCCATTTTTTGACAAATCTGATTTTTGTCGAAAAAACCAATTATTTTGCCATTTTTTGACAAATCTGATTTTTGTCGAAAAAAAAAACGTTATTTTGCCATTTTTTGACAAATCTGAATTTTTAGAAAAAAACCGTTTTCTTTTGCCATTTTTTGACAAATCTGATTTTTGTCGAAAAAAACCGTTATTTTGCCATTTTTTGACAAATCTGAATTTTTGTTGAAAAAAAAAACGTTATTTTGACATTTTTTGGCAAATCTGTATTTTTACGAAAAAAACCGTTTTGCCATTTTTGGACAAATCTGATTTTTGTCGAAAAAAACACTTATTTTGCCTTTTGCTGACAAATCTGATTTTTGTCGAAAAAACCACGTATTTTGCCATTTTTTGACAAATCTGATTTTTGTTGAAAAAAAAAAAACGTTATTTTGACATTTTTTGGCAAATCTGAATTTTTACGAAAAAACCGTTTGCCATTTTTGGACAAATCTGATTTTTGTCGAAAAAACCAACTTATTTTGCCATTTGCTGACAAATCTGATTTTTTTCGAAAAAAAACGTGTATTTTGCCATTTTTTTTTTAAATGGACTTTTTCGAACGTTTTTTTCCATTTTTTGACAAATCTGATTTTTGATGAAAAAAAAACGTTATTTTGACATTTTTTGGCAAATCTGAATTTTTACGAAAAAACCGTTATTTTGCCATTTTTTGACAAATCTGATTTTTTCGAAAAAAACGTTGTTTTGCCATTTTTTTGACAAATCTGGTTTTTGTTGAAAAAAAAACGTTGTTTTGACATTTTTTGACAAATCTGAATTTTTACGTTTTCTTTTGCTATTTTTTGACAAGTCTGATTTTTGTTGAAAAAAAAACGTTATTTTGACATTTTTTGGCAAATCTGAATTTTTACGAAAAAACCGTTTGCCATTTTTGGACAAATCTGATTTTTGTCGAAAAAAACCACTTATTTTGCCATTTGTTGACAAATCTGATTTTTGTCGAAAAAAACCGTTATTTTGCCATTTTTTGACAAATCTGAATTTTGTTGAAAAAAAAAAAACGTTATTTTGACATTTTTTGGCAAATCTGTATTTTTACGAAAAAACCGTTTGCCATTTTTGGACAAATCTGATTTTTGTCGAAAAAACCACTTATTTTGCTATTTTTCGACAAATCTGATTTTTGTCGAAAAAACCACGTATTTTGCCATTTTTTGACAAATCTGATTTTTGTTGAAAAAAAAAAAACGTTATTTTGACATTTTTTGGCAAATCTGAATTTTTACGAAAAAACCGTTATGCCATTTTTGGACAAATCTGATTTTTGTCGAAAAAAACCACTTATTTTGCCATTTGCTGACAAATCTAATTTTTTCGAAAAAAACGTGTTTTTGCCATTTTTTTTTTAAAATTGACTTTTTCGTTTTTTTTTCCATTTTTTGACAAATCTGATTTTTGATGAAAAAAAACGTTATTTTGACATTTTTTGGCAAATCTGAATTTTTACAAAAAAACCGTTATTTTGCCATTTTTTGACAAATCTGATTTTTTCGAAAAAAAAACGTTGTTTTGCCATTTTTTTGACAAATCTGGTTTTTGTTGAAAAAAAAACGTTGTTTTGACATTTTTTGGCAAATCTGAAATTTTACGCAAAAACCGTTTGCCATTTTTCGACAAATCTGATTTTTGTCGAAAAAACCACGTATTTTGCCATTTTTTGACAAATCTGATTTTTGTTGAAAAAAAAAAACGTTATTTTGACATTTTTTGGCAAATCTGAATTTTTCCGAACAAACCGTTTGCAATTTTTGGGCAAATCTGATTTTTGTCGAAAAAAAACTGTATTTTGCCATTTTTTTTTTGGAAAAATCTGATTTTTGTCGAACAAAAACATTATTTTGCCATTTTTTGACAAATCTGAATTTTTACGTTTTTTTTTTTACCATTTTTTGACAAATCTGATTTTTGTTGAAAAAAAACGTTATTTTGACATTTTTTGGCAAATCTGAATTTTTACGAAAAAACCGTTTGCCATTTGTTGGACAAATCTGATTTTTGTCGAAAAAACCGCTTATTTTGCCATTTTTTGACAAATCTGATTTTTGTTGAAAAAAAAAAACGTTATTTTGACATTTTTTGGCAAATCTGAATTTTTAAGAAAAAACCGTTTGCCATTTTTGGACAAATCTGATTTTTTGTCGAAAAAACCACTTATTTTGCTTTATTTTTCGAAAAATCTGATTTTTTGTCGAAAAAACCACGTGTTTTGCCATTTTTTGACAAATCTGATTTTTGTTGAAAAAAAAAAAACGTTATTTTGACATTTTTTGGCAAATCTGAATTTTTACGAAAAAACCGTTATTTTGCCATTTTTGGACAAATCTGATTTTTGTCGAAAAAAACCACTTATTTTGCCATTTGCTGACAAATCTAATTTTTTCGAAAAAAAACGTGTTTTTGCCATTTTTTTTTAAAATTGACTTTTTCGTTTTTTTTTTTCCATTTTTTGACAAATCTGATTTTTGATGAAAAAAAACGTTATTTTGACATTTTTTGGCAAATCTGAATTTTTACAAAAAAACCGTTATTTTGCCATTTTTTGACAAATCTGATTTTTTCGAAAAAAAAAACGTTGTTTTGCCATTTTTTTTGACAAATCTGGTTTTTGTTGAAAAAAAAACGTTGTTTTGACATTTTTTGGCAAATCTGAAATTTTACGCAAAAACCGTTTGCCATTTTTCGACAAATCTGATTTTTGTCGAAAAAACCACGTATTTTGCCATTTTTTGACAAATCTGATTTTTGTTGAAAAAAAAAAACGTTATTTTGACATTTTTTGGCAAATCTGAATTTTTCCGAACAAACCGTTTGCAATTTTTGGGCAAATCTGATTTTTGTCGAAAAAAACTGTATTTTGCCATTTTTTTTGGAAAAATCTGATTTTTGTCGAACAAAAACATTATTTTGCCATTTTTTGACAAATCTGAATTTTTACGTTTTTTTTTTTTACCATTTTTTGACAAATCTGATTTTTGTTGAAAAAAAACGTTATTTTGACATTTTTTGGCAAATCTGAATTTTTACGAAAAAACCGTTTGCCATTTGTTGACAAATCTGATTTTTGTCGAAAAACAAACCGTTATTTTGCCATTTTTTGACAAATCTGAATTTTTACGTTTTCTTTTGCTATTTTTTGACAAGTCTGATTTTTGTTGAAAAAAAAAACGTTATTTTGACATTTTTGGCAAATCTGAATTTTTACGAAAAAACCGTTTGCCATTTTTGGACAAATCTGATTTTTGTCGAAAAAACCACTTATTTTGCCATTTGTTGACAAATCTGATTTTTGTCGAAAAAACCGTTATTTTGCCATTTTTTGACAAATCTGAATTTTTGTTGAAAAAAAAAACGTTATTTTGACATTTTTTGGCAAATCTGAATTTTTACGAAAAAACCGTTTGCCATTTTTGGACAAATCTGATTTTTGTCGAAAAAAACCACTTATTTTGCCATTTGTTGACAAATCTGATTTTTGACGAAAAAACCGTTTATTTTGCCAATTTTTTGAAAAAAATTTGAATTTTTGACAATCTTCTTTTTGCTATTTTTTTGCCATTTTTTGACAAATCTGATTTTTGTTGAAAAAAAAAACGTTATTTTGACATTTTTTGGCAAATCTGAATTTTTACGAAAAAACCGTTTGCCATTTTTGGACAAATCTGATTTTTGTCGAAAAAACCAATTATTTTGCCATTTGCTGACAAATCTGATTTTTGTCGAAAAAAAAACGTTATTTTGCCATTTTTTGACAAATCTGAATTTTTACGTTTTCTTTTGCCATTTTTTGACAAATCTGATTTTTGTCGAAAAAAAAATTATTTTGCCATTTTTTGACAAATCTGAATTTTGTTGAAAAAAAAACGTTATTTTGACATTTTTTGGCAAATCTGATTTTTTACGAAAAAACCGTTATTTTGCCATTTTTTGACAAATCTGATTTTTGTCGAAAAAAAAGTTATTTTGCCATTTTTTGACAAATCTGATTTTTGTTGAAAAAAACGTTGTTTTGCCATTTTTTGACAAATCTGAATTTTTACGTTTTCTTTTGCTATTTTTTGACAAGTCTGATTTTTGTTGAAAAAAAACGTTATTTTGACATTTTTGGCAAATCTGAATTTTTACGAAAAAACCGTTTGCCATTTTTGGACAAATCTGATTTTTGTCGAAAAAACCACTTATTTTGCCATTTGTTGACAAATCTGATTTTTGTCGAAAAAAAACCGTTATTTTGCCATTTTTTGACAAATCTGATTTTTGTTGAAAAAAAAAAACGTTATTTTGACATTTTTTGGCAAATCTGAATTTTTACGAAAAAAACCGTTATTTTGCCATTTTTGGACAAATCTGATTTTTGTCGAAAAAACACTTATTTTGCCATTTGCTGACAAATCTAATTTTTTCGAAAAAAACGTTTTTTTGCCATTTTTTTAAAATGGACTTTTTCGTTTTTTTTTTCCATTTTTTGACAAATCTGGTTTTTGTTGAAAAAAAAACGTTGTTTTGACATTTTTTGGCAAATCTGAAATTTTACGCAAAAACCGTTTGCCATTTTTCGACAAATCTGATTTTTGTCGAAAAAACCACGTATTTTGCCATTTTTTGACAAATCTGATTTTTTGTTGAAAAAAAAAAAACGTTATTTTGACATTTTTTGGCAAATCTGAATTTTTCCGAACAAACCGTTTGCAATTTTTGGGCAAATCTGATTTTTGTCGAAAAAAACTGTATTTTGCCATTTTTTTTGGAAAAATCTGATTTTTGTCGAACAAAAACATTATTTTGCCATTTTTTGACAAATCTGAATTTTTACTTTTTTTTTTTACCATTTTTTGACAAATCTGATTTTTGTTGAAAAAAAAACGTTATTTTGACATTTTTTGGCAAATCTGAATTTTTACGAAAAAACCGTTTGCCATTTTTTGACAAATCTGATTTTTGTCGAAAAAAAAATTATTTTGCCATTTTTTGACAAATCTGAATTTTTACGTTTTCTTTTGCTATTTTTTGACAAGTCTGATTTTTGTTGAAAAAAAAAACGTTATTTTGACATTTTTGGCAAATCTGAATTTTTACGAAAAAACCGTTTGCCATTTTTGGACAAATCTGATTTTTGTCGAAATAACCACTTATTTTGCCATTTGTTGACAAATCTGATTTTTGACGAAAAAACCGTTATTTTGCCATTTTTTGACAAATCTGAATTTTTACGTTTTCTTTTGCTATTTTTTGACAAGTCTGATTTTTGTTGAAAAAAAAACGTTATTTTGACATTTTTGGCAAATCTGAATTTTTACGAAAAAACCGTTTGCCATTTTTGGACAAATCTGATTTTTGTCGAAAAAACCACTTATTTTGCCATTTCTTGACAAATCTGATTTTTGTCGAAAAAACCGTTATTTTGCCATTTTTTGACAAATCTGAATTTTGTTGAAAAAAAAAACGTTATTTTGACATTTTTTGGCAAATCTGTATTTTTACGAAAAAACCGTTTGCCATTTTTGGACAAATCTGATTTTTGTCGAAAAAACCACGTATTTTGCCATTTTTTGACAAATCTGATTTTTGCTGAAAAAAAAAAAAAACGTTATTTTGACATTTTTTGACAAATCTGAATTTTTACGAAAAAACCGTTTGCCATTTTTGGACAAATCTGATTTTTGTCGAAAAAAACCACTTATTTTGCCATTTGCTGACAAATCAAATTTTTTCGAAAAAAACGTGTTTTTGCCATTTTTTTTTTAAAATGGACTTTTTCGTTTTTTTTTTTTTGACAAATCTGATTTTTTTTTGAAAAAAATTTCTGATTTTTGGCAAATCTGAAAAAAAAAAAAACCGTTATTTTGCCATTTTTTGACAAATCTGATTTTTTTGAAAAAAACGTTGTTTTGCCATTTTTTGACAAATCTGATTTTTGTTGAAAAAAACTGTTTTTTTTTTGGCAAATCTATTTTTGCGAAAAAACTCTTTTTTGGAAAAATCTTTTTTGTCGAACAAAAACATTATTTTACGTTTACGTTTTTTTTTATTTTTACGTTTTTTTTTTTTACCATTTTTTGACAAATCCGATTTTTGTTGAAAAAAAACGTTATTTTGACATTTTTTGGTAAATCTGAATTTTTTCGAAAAAACCGTTTGCCATTTTTGGACAAATCTGATTTTTGTCGAAAAAACCACTTATTTTGCCATTTGTTGACAAATCTGATTTTTGACGAAAAAACCGTTATTTTGCCATTTTTTGACAAATCTGAATTTTTACGTTTTCTTTTGCTATTTTTTGACAAGTCTGATTTTTGTTGAAAAAAAAACGTTATTTTGACATTTTAGGCAAATCTGAATTTTTACGAAAAAACCGTTTGCCATTTTTGGACAAATCTGATTTTTGTCGAAAAAACCACTTATTTTGCCATTTGTTGACAAATCTGATTTTTGACGAAAAAACCGTTATTTTGCCATTTTTTGACAAATCTGAATTTTTACGTTTTCTTTTGCTATTTTTTGACAAGTCTGATTTTTGTTGAAAAAAAACGTTATTTTGACATTTTTGGCAAATCTGAATTTTTACGAAAAAACCGTTTGCCATTTTTGGACAAATCTGATTTTTGTCGAAAAAACCACTTATTTTGCCATTTGCTGACAAATCTGATTTTTGTCGAAAAAAAACCGTCATTTTGCCATTTTTTGACAAATCTGAATTTCTAAAAAACGTTTTTTTTTTGCTATTTTTTGACAAGTCTGATTTTTGTTGAAGAAAAACGAAAAAACCACTTATTTTGCCATTTGTTGACAAATCTAATTTTTTCGAAAAAAACGTTGTTTTGCCATTTTTTTTTTTTTTTAAAATGGACTTTTTCGTTTTTTTTTTTTTTTTTTTTGACAAATCTGATTTTTGATGAAAAAAAACGTTATTTTGACATTTTTTGGCAAATCTGAATTTTTACGAAAAAACCGTTTGCCATTTTTGGACAAATCTGATTTTAGTCAAAAAAAAAACAACTGTATTTTGCCATTTTTTTGAAAAAATCTGACTTTTGTCGAAAACAACCGCTATTTTGCCAATTTTTGACAAATCTTAATTTTTACGTATTTTTTTTGCCATTTTTTGACAAATCTGATTTTTGATGAAAAAAAAAAACCTTATTTTGACATTTTTTGGCAAATCTGAATTTTTACGAAAAAACCGTTTGCCATTTTTAGACAAATCTGATTTTTGTCGAAAAAAAACCGGTATTTTGCCATTTTATGACAAGTCTGACTCTTGTCGAAAAAAACGTTGTTTTGCCATTTTTTTGACAAAAAATGGACTTTTTCGTTTTTTTTTTCATTTTTTGACAAATCTGATTTTTGATGAAAAAAAAACGTTATTTTGACATTTTTTGGCAAATCTAAATTTTTACGAAAAAACCGTTTGCCATTTTTAGACAAATCTGATTTTTGTCGAAAAAAAACCGGTATTTTGCCATTTTTTGACAAATCTGACTCTTGTCGAAAAAAACATTGTTTTGCCATTTTTTTGACAAAAAATTGACTTTTTCGTTTTTTTTTTTCATTTTTTTGACAAATCTGATTTTTGATGAAAAAAAAACGTTATTTTGACATTTTTTGGCGAATCTATTTTTGAAAAAACTTTTAAACATTTTTGTCAAATCTGATTTTTTCAAAAAAAAAAAACCGTATTTTGCCATTTTTTGACAAATCTGATTTTTGTCGAAAAAAACCGCTATTTTGCCATTTGTTGACAAATCTGATTTTTGTCGAAAAAACCGTCATTTTTTTGCCATTTTTTGACAAATCTGATTTTTGATGAAAAAAAAACGTTATTTTGACATTTTTTGGCAAATCTGAATTTTTACGAAAAAACCGTTTGCCATTTTTAGACAAATCTGATTTTTGTCGAAAAAAAACCGGTATTTTGCCATTTTTTGACAAATCTGATTTTTGTCGAAAAAAAACCGTTATTTTGCCATTTTTTGACAAATCTGAATTTTTACGTTTTTTTTTTTTGCTATTTTTTGAAAAAAAACGAAAAAACCACTTATTTTGTCATTTGTTGACAAATCTAATTTTTTCGAAAAAAACGTTGTTTTGCCATTTTTTTTTTAAAAATGGACTTTTTTGTTTTTTTTTTTTCATTTTTTGACAAATCTGATTTTTGTTGAAAAAAAAAAACGCTTTTTTTTGACATTTTTTGGCATATCTGAATTTTTACGAAAAAACCGTTTGCCATTTTTGGACAAATCTGATTTTTGTCGAAAAAAACCGTTATTTTGCCATTTTTATTTTGCCATTTTTTGACAAATCTGAATTTTTACGTTTTCTTTTGCTATTTTTTGACAAGTCTGATTTTTGTTGAAAAAAAAACGTTATTTTGACAGTTTTGGCAAATCTGAATTTTTACGAAAAAACCGTTTGCCATTTGTTGACAAGTCTGATTTTTGTCGAAAAAACAACGTCATTTTGCCATTTTTTGACAAATCTGAATTTCTACGTTTTTTTTGCTATTTTTTGACAAGTCTGATTTTTTGTTGAAAAAAAAACGAAAAAAACCACTTATTTTGCCATTTGTTGACAAATCTAATTTTTTCGAAAAAAAACGTTGTGTTGCCATTTTTTTTTAAAAAATGGATTTTTTCGTTTTTTTTTTGCCATTTTTTGACAAATCTGATTTTTGTCGAAAAACCCGTTATTTTGCCATTTTTTGACAAATCTGAATTTTTACGTTTTTTTTTACCATTTTTTGACAAATCTGAATTTTGTTGCAAAAAAAAACGTTTTTTTGACATTTTTGTGGCATATCTGAATTTTTACGAAAAAACCGTTTGCCATTTTTTGACAAATCTGATTTTTGTCGAAGAAACCACTTATTTTGCCATTTGTTGACAAATCTGATTTTTGTCGAAAAAAACGTCATTTTGCCATTTTTTGACCAATCTGAATTTCTCCGTTTTTTTTGCTATTTTTTGACAAGTCTGATTTTTGTTGAAAAAAACGAAAAAACCACTTATTTTGCCATTTGTCGAAAAATCTAATTTTTTCGAAAAACGTTGTTTTGCCATTTTTTTTAAAAAATTGACTTTTTTTTTCTTTTTTTTCCATTTCTTGACAAATCTGATTTTTGATGAAAAAAAAACGTTTTTTTGACATTTTTTGGCATATCTGAATTTTTACGAAAAAACCGTTTGCCATTTTTTGACAAATCTGATTTTTGTCGAAGAAACCACTTATTTTGCCATTTGTTGACAAATCTGATTTTTGTCGAAAAAAACCGTTGTTTTGCCATTTTTTTGACAAAAAATTCTACGTTTTTTTTTTTGCTATTTTTTGAAGAAAAACGAAAAAACCACTTATTTTGCCATTTGTTGACAAATCTAATTTTTTCGAAAAAAACGTTGTTTTGCCATTTTTTTTTTTTAAATGGACTTTTTCGTTTTTTTTTTTCATTTTTTGACAAATCTGATTTTTGATGAAAAAAAACGTTATTTTGACATTTTTTGGCAAATCTGAATTTTTACGAAAAAACCGTTTGACATTTTTGGACAAATCTGATTTTTAGTCAAAAAAAAAACAACTGTATTTTGCCATTTTTTTGAAAAAATCTGACTTTTGTCGAAAACAACCGCTATTTTGCCAATTTTTGACAAATCTGAATTTTTACGTATTTTTTGCCATTTTTTGACAAATCTGATTTTTGATGAAAAAAAAAAAACCTTATTTTGACATTTTTGGCAAATCTGAATTTTTACGAAAAAACCGTTTGCCATTTTTCGACAAATCTGATTTTTGTCGAAAAAACCACTTATTTTGACATTTGTTGACAAATCTGATTTTTGTCGAAAAAACCGTCATTTTGCCATTTTTTGACAAATCTGAATTTCTACGTTTTTTTTTTGCTATTTTTTGAAGAAAAACGAAAAAACCACTTATTTTGTCATTTGTTGACAAATCTAATTTTTTCGAAAAAAACGTTGTTTTGCCATTTTTTTTTTTTTTAAATGGACTTTTTCGTTTTTTTTTTTCATTTTTTGACAAATCTGATTTTTGATGAAAAAAAAACGTTATTTTGACATTTTTTGGCAAATCTGAATTTTTACGAAAAAACCGTTTGCCATTTTTGGACAAATCTGATTTTAGTCAAAAAAAAACAACTGTATTTTGCCATTTTTTTTAAAAAATCTGACTTTTTGTCGAAAACAACCGCTATTTTGCCAATTTTTGACAAATCTGAATTTTTACGTATTTTTTCCCTTTTTTTTGACAAATCTGATTTTTGATGAAAAAAAAAACCTTATTTTGACATTTTTGGCAAATCTGAATTTTTACGAAAAAACCGTTTGCCATTTTTCGACAAATCTGATTTTTGTCGAAAAAAACCGGTATTTTGCCATTTTATGACAAGTCTGACTTTTGTCGAAAAAAAACATTATTTTGCCATTTTTTGACAAATCTGAATTTTTACGTTTTTTTTTCCATTTTTTGACAAATCTGAATTTTGTTGCAAAAAAAAAAACGTTTTTTTGACATTTTTTGGCATATCTGAATTTTTACGAAAAAACCGTTTGTCATTTTTTGACAAATCTGATTTTTGTCGAAAAAAACCGTCATTTTGCCATTTTTTGACAAATCTGAATTTCTCCGTTTTTTTTTTTGCTATTTTTTGACAAGTCTGATTTTTGTTGAAAAAAAAGAAAAAACCACTCATTTTGCCATTTGTCGACAAATCTAAATTTTTCGAAAAACGTTGTTTTGCCATTTTTTTTTTTTAAATATACTTTTTTTTTCTTTTTTTCCATTTCTTGACAAATCTGATTTTTGATGAAAAAAAAACGTTATTTTGACATTTTTTGGCAGATCTGAATTTTTACGAAAAAACCGTTTGCCATTTTTGGACAAATCTGATTTTTGTCAAAAAAAATGTATTTTGCCATTTTTTGAAAAAATCTGACTTTTGTCGAAAACAACCGCTATTTTGCCAATTTTTGACAAATCTAAATTTTTACGTATTTTTTGCCATTTTTTGACAAATCTGATTTTTGATGGAAAAAAAACGTTATTTTGACATTTTTGGCAAATCTGAATTTTTACGTTTTTTTTTTACCATTTTTTGACAAATCTGAATTTTGTTGAAAAAAAAAACGTTTTTTGACATTTTTTGGCATATCTGAATTTTTACGAAAAAACCGTTTGCCATTTTTTGACAAATCTGATTTTTTGTCGAAGAAACCACTTATTTTGCCATTTGTTGACAAATCTGATTTTTGTCGAAAAAACCGTTGTTTTGCCATTTTTTGACAAAATTGACTTTTCGTTTTTTTCATTTTTTGACAAATCTGATTTTTGATGAAAAAAAACTTATTTTGACATTTTTTGGCAAATCTAAATTTTTACGAAAAAACCGTTTGCCATTTTTAGACAAATCTGATTTTTGTCGAAAAAAACCGGTATTTTGCCATTTTATGACAAATCTGACTTTTGTCGAAAAAAACATTATTTTGCCATTTTTTGACAAATCTGAATTTTTACGTTTTTTTTCCATTTTTTGACAAATCTGAATTTTGTTGAAAAAAAAAACGTTTTTTTGACATTTTTTGGCATATCTGAATTTTTACGAAAAAACCGTTTGCCATTTTTTGACAAATCTGATTTTTGTCGAAGAAACCACTTATTTTGCCATTTGTTGACAAATCTGATTTTTGCGAAAAAAACCGTCATTTTGCCATTTTTTGACAAATCTGAATTTCTACGTTTTTTTTGCTATTTTTTGACAAGTCTGATTTTTGTTGAAAAAAACGAAAAAACCACTTATTTTGCCATTTGTCGACAAATCTAATTTTTTCGAAAAACGTTGTTTTGCCATTTTTTTTTAAAAAATGGACTTTTTCGTTTTTTTTTTTTCCATTTCTTGACAAATCTGATTTTTGATGAAAAAAAAAACGTTATTTTGACATTTTTTGGCAAATCTGAATTTTTACGAAAAAACCGTTTGCCATTTTTGGACAAATCTGATTTTTGTAAAAAAAAACAACTGTATTTTGCCATTTTTTTGAAAAAATCTGACTTTTTGTCGAAAACAACCGCTATTTTGCCATTTTTTGACAAATCTGAATTTTTACGTTTTTTTTTTACCATTTTTTGACAAATCTGATTTTTGTTGAAAAAAAACGTTTTTTTGACATTTTTTGGCATATCTGAATTTTTACGAAAAAACCGTTTGCCATTTTTGGACAAATCTGATTTTTGTCGAAAAAACCACTTATTTTGCCATTTGTTGACAAATTTAATTTTTTCGAAAAAAACGTTGTTTTGCCATTTTTTTTTTAAAATTGACTTTTTCGTTTTTTTTTCCATTTTTTGACATATCTGATTTTTGATAAAAAAAACGTTATTTTGACATTTTTTGGCAAATCTGAATTTTTACGAAAAAACCGTTTGCCATTTTTAGACAAATCTGATTTTTATCGAAAAAAAAAACCGGTATTTTGTTATTTTATGACAAATCTGAATTTTGACGAAAAACCGTTATTTTTGCCATTTTGTTGACAAAAATTGACTTTTTCGGTTTTTTTTCTCCATTTTTTGACAAAACTGATTTTTGTTGAAAAAAACGTTATTTTGACATTTTTTGGTAAATCTGAATTTTTACGTTTTTTTTGCCATTTTTGGACAAATCTGATTTTTTGTCGAAAAAAACCACGTATTTTGCCATATTATGACAAATCTGATTTTTTCGAAAAAACCGTTGTTTTGCCATTCTTTGACAAATCTGAATTTTTACGTTTTTTTTGCCATTTTTTCACAAATCTGATTTTTGATGAAAAAAACGTTATTTTGACATTTTTTGGCAAATCTGAATTTTGACGAAAAACCGTTATTTTTGACATTTTTTGACAAATCTGACTTTTGTCGAAAAAACCGTTATTTTGCCATTTTTTGACAAATCTGAATTTATACTATTTGAAATTTATTATTTTGAAATTTTTTGGCATATCTGAATTTTTACGAAAAAACCGTTTGCCATTTTTGGACAAATCTGATTTTTGTCGAAAAAAACCGTTATTTTGCCATTTTGTTGACAAATCTGAATTTTTACGTTTTCTTTTGCTATTTTTTGACAAGTCTGATTTTTGTTGAAAAAAAAACGTTATTTTGACATTTTTGGCAAATCTGAATTTTTCGAAAAAACCGTTTGCCATTTTTGGACAAATCTGATTTTTGTCGAAAAAACCACTTATTTTGCCATTTGTTTGTTGACAAATCTAATTTTTTTCGAAAAAAAACGTTGTTTTGCCATTTTTTTGACAAAAAATTGACTTTTTTCGTTTTTTTTGCTTTTTTTGACAAATCTGATTTTTGATGAAAAAAAACGTTATTTTGACATTTTTTGGCAAATCTGAATTTTTACGAAAAAGCCGTTTGCCATTTTTAGACAAATCTGATTTTTTGTCGAAAAAAAACCGGTATTTTGCCATTTTATGACAAATCTGATTTTTGTCGAAAAAACCAATTATTTTGCCATTTGTTGACAAATCTGATTTTTGTCGAAAAAACCGTCATTTTGCCTTTTTTTGACAAATCTGATTTTTGATGGAAAAAAAACGTTATTTTGACATTTTTTGGCAAATCTGAATTTTTACGAAAAAACCGTTTGCCATTTTTAGACAAATCTGATTTTTGTCGAAAAAAACCGGTATTTTGCCATTTTATGACAAATCTGACTTTTGTCGAAAAAAAACATTATTTTGCCATTTTTTGACAAATCTGAATTTTTACGTTTTTTTTTTTACCATTTTTTGACAAATCTGATTTTTGTTGAAAAAAAACGTTTTTTTGACATTTTTTGGCATATCTGAATTTTTACGAAAAAACCGTTTGCCATTTTTGGACAAATCTGATTTTTATCGAAAAAAAACCACTTATTTTGCCATTTGTTGACAAATCTAATTTTTTCAGAAAAAAACGTTGTTTTGCCATTTTTTTTTTTTTAAAATTGACTTTTTCGTTTTTTTTTACCATTTTTTGACAAATCTGAATTTTGTTGAAAAAAAAAACGTTTTTTTGACATTTTTTGGCATATCTGAATTTTTACGAAAAAACCGTTTGCCATTTTTGGACAAATCTGATTTTTGTCGAA
Source organism: Drosophila funebris (assembly GCA_018901825.1). NCBI lineage: Eukaryota > Metazoa > Arthropoda > Insecta > Diptera > Drosophilidae > Drosophila > Drosophila funebris. The sequence continues at coordinate 23,064 of JAEIFK010000457.1, read as the reverse complement.
AAAACCACGTATTTTGCCATTTTTTGACAAATCTGATTTTTTCGAAAAAACCGTTGTTTTGCCATTTTTTGATAAATCAGAATTTTCACGTTTTTTTGCCATTTTTTGACAAATCTGGTTTTTATGAAAAAAAAAAAACTTTATTTTGACATTTTTTAGCAAATCTGTATTTTTACGAAAAAACGTTTGCCATTTTTAGACACATCTGATTTTTGTCAAAAAAACGTTATTTTGCCATTTTTTGACAAATCTGAATTTTTACGTTTTTTTTGGAATTTTTTGACAAATCTGATTTTTGTTGTAAAAAAACGTTATTTTAACATTTTTTGGCAAATCTGAATTTTTAAAAAACGTTTTTTTTGGCCATTTTTGGACAAATCTGATTTTTGTCAAAAAAAAAACGTTATTTTGCCATTTTTTTGACAAATCTGACTTTTTACGAAAAAACCTTATTTTGCCATTTTTTGACAAAACAATTTTTATTTTTTTGGCAATTTTTGGACAAATCTGATTTTTTGCTGAAAAAAAAATTTATTTTTGACATTTTTTGGCAAATCTGAATTTTTACGAAAAAACCGTTTGCCATTTTTTGGACAAATCTGATTTTTGTCGAAAAAAACCACGTATTTTGCCATTTTTTGACAAATCTGATTTTTTCGAAAAAACCGTTGTTTTGCCATTTTTTGACAAATCTGAATTTTTACGTTTTTTTTGCCATTTTTTGACAAATCTGATTTTTGATGAAAAAAAAAACGTTATTTTGACAATTTTTTGGCAAATCTGAATTTTGACGAAAAAACCGTTTTTTTGGCCATTTTTTGACAAATCTGATTTTTGTCGAAAAAAAACGTTATTTTGCCATTTTTTGACAAATCTGAATTTTTACGAAAAACTTTGCCATTTTTGACAAATCTGATTTTTGTCAAAAAAAAACGTTATTTTGACATTTTTTGACAAATCTGAATTTTTACGAAAAAAACGTTTGCCATTTTTGACAAATCTGATTTTTGCTGAAAAAAACGTTTTTTTGACATTTTTTGGCAAATCTGAATTTTTACGAAAAAAACCGTTTTTGCCATTTTTGGACAAATCTGATTTTTGTCGAAAAAACCACGTATTTTGCCATTTTTTGACAAATCTGATTTTTGTCGAAAAAAACCCTTATTTTGCCATTTTTTTGACAAATCTGATTTTTTCGTTTTTTTTTGCCATTTTTTGACAAATCTGATTTTTGATGAAAAAAAACGTTATTTTGACATTTTTTGGCAAATCTGAATTTTTACGAAAAAACCGTTTGCCATTTTTAGACAAATCTGATTTTTGTCAAAAAAACCACTTATTTTGCCATTTTTTGACAAATCTGATTTTTGTCGAAAAAAACCGTTATTTTGCCATTTTTTGACAAATCTTAAAAGTGAATTTTTACGTTTTTTTTACCATTTTTTGACAAATCTGATTTTTGTTGAAAAAAAACGTTATTTTGACATTTTTTGGCAAATCTGAATTTTTACGAAAAAAACCGTTTGCCATTTTTTGACAAATCTGATTTTTGTCGAAAAAACCACTTATTTTGCCATTTTTTGACAAATCTGATTTTTGTCGAAAAAACCGTTATTTTGCCATTTTTTGACAAATCTGAATTTTTACGTTTTTTTTAAATCGATTGAAAAAAACGTTATTTTGACATTTTTTGGCAAATCTGAATTTTTACGAAAAAACCGTTTGCCATTTTTAGACAAATCTGATTTTTGTCAAAAAAAACCGGTATTTTGCCATTTTTTTGACAAATCTGACTTTTGTCGAAAAAAAACCCTATTTTGCCATTTTTTGACAAATCTGAATTTTTACGTTTTTTTACCATTTTTTGGACAAATCTGATTTTTGTTGAAAAAAAACGTTATTTTTGACATTTTTTGGCAAATCTGAATTTTTACGAAAAAACCGTTTGCCATTTTTGGACAAATCTGATTTTTGTCGAAAAAACCACTTATTTTGCCATTTTTTGACAAATCTGATTTTTTCAAAAAAACGTTATTTTGCCATTTTTTGACAAATCTGACTTTTTACGTTTTTTTTTCCATTTTTTGACAAATCTGATTTTTGTTGAAAAAAACGTTATTTTGACATTTTTTGGCAAATCTGAATTTTTACGAAAAAACCGTTTGCCATTTTTAGACAAATCTGATTTTTGTCGAAAAAAACCACTTATTTTGCCATTTTTTGACAAATCTGATTTTTTTCGAAAAAACCGTTATTTTGCCATTTTTTGACAAAAAAAAACGTTTTGATTTTATACAAATCTGAATTTTGACGAAAAAACCGTTTGCCATTTTTGACAAATCTGATTTTTTGTCGAAAAAAACCACGTTTTTTGCCATTTTTTTGACAAAACTGATTTTTGTTGAAAAAACCGTTATTTTGCCATTTTTTGACAAATCTGAATTTTTACGTTTTTTTTTGCCATTTTTTGACAAATCTGATTTTTGCTGAAAAAAAACGTTAATTTGACATTTTTTGGCAAATCTGAATTTTTACGAAAAAACCGTTTGCCATTTTTGGACAAATCTGATTTTTGTCGAAAAAACCACGTATTTTTTGCCATTTTTTGACAAATCTGATTTTTGATGAAAAATATCGTTATTTTGACATTTTTACGAAAAAACCGTTTGCCATTTTTAGACACATCTGATTGTTTTGTCGAAAAAAAAACGTTATTTTGCCATTTTTTGACAAATCAGATTTTTTTGCCATTTTTTGACAAATCTGATTTTTGATGAAAAAAAACGTTACTTTTGACATTTTTTGGCAAATCTGAATTTTTACGAAAAAAACCGTTTGCCATTTTTAGACAAATCTGATTTTTGTCGAAAAAAAACCGGTATTTTGTTATTTTATGACAAATCTGAATTTTGACGAAAAACCGTTATTTTTGCCATTTTTTGACAAATCTGATTTTTTCGAAAAAACCGTTGTTTTGCCATTCTTTGACAAATGTGAATTTTTACGTTTTTTTCAATTTTTGACAAATCTGATTTTTGATGAAAAAAAAACGTTATTTTATTTTGACAAAATTTTTACGAAAAAACCGTTTGCCATTTTTAGACAAATCTGATTGTTTTGTCGAAAAAAAACCGTTATTTTGCCATTTTTTGACAAATCTGATTTTTTTTTGCCATTTTTTGACAAATCTGATTTTTGATGAAAAAAAACGTTATTTTGACATTTTTTGGCAAATCTGAATTTTTACGAAAAAACCGTTTGCCATTTTTAGACAAATCTGATTTTTGTCGAAAAAAACCGGTATTTTGCCATTTTATGACAAATCTGACTTTTTGTCGAAAAAAAACATTATTTTGCCATTTTTTGACAAATCTGAATTTTTACGTTTTTTTTTACCATTTTTTGACAAATCTGATTTTTGTTGAAAAAAGAACGTTTTTTTGACATTTTTTGGCATATCTGAATTTTTACGAAAAAACCATTTGCCATTTTTGGACAAATCTGATTTTTGTCGAAAAAACCACTTATTTTGCCATTTGTTGACAAATCTAATTTTTTCGAAAAAAACGTTGTTTTGCCATTTTTTTTAAAAAATCTGACTTTTTCGTTTTTGTTTTCCATTTTTTGACATATCTGATTTTTGATGAAAAAAAACGTTATTTTGACATTTTTTGGCAAATCTGAATTTTTACGAAAAAACCGTTTGCCATTTTTAGACAAATCTGATTTTTGTCGAAAAAAAAAACCGGTATTTTGTTATTTTATGACAAATCTGAATTTTGACGAAAAACCGTTATTTTTGTCATTTTGTTGACAAAAATGGACTTTTTCGGTTTTTTTTTGCCATTTTTTGACAAAACTGATTTTTGTTGAAAAAAACGTTATTTTGACATTTTTTGGTAAATCTGAATTTTTACGTTTTTTTTGCCATTTTTGGACAAATCTGATTTTTGCTGAAAAAAACGTTAATTTGACATTTTTTGGCAAATCTGCATTTTTACGAAAAAACCGTTTTTGCCATTTTTGGACAAATCTGATTTTTGTCGAAAAAACCACGTATTTTGCCATTTTTTGACAAATCTGATTTTTGATGAAAAAATATCGTTATTTTGACATTTTTACGAAAAAAACCGTTTGCCATTTTTAGACACATCTGATTGTTTTGTCGAAAAAAAACGTTATTTGGCCATTTTTTGACAAATCAGATTTTTTTTTTGCCATTTTTTGACAAATCTGATTTTTGATGAAAAAAAAAACGTTACTTTGACATTTTTTGGCAAATCTGAATTTTTACGAAAAAACCGTTTGCCATTTTTAGACAAATCTGATTTTTGTCGAAAAAAAACCGGTATTTTGTTATTTTATGACAAATCTGAATTTTGACGAAAAACCGTTATTTTTGCCATTTTTTGAAAAATCTGATTTTTTCGAAAAAACCGTTGTTTTGCCATTCTTTGACAAATGTGAATTTTTACGTTTTTTTTTGCCATTTTTTGACAAATCTGATTTTTGATGAAAAAATATCGTTATTTTGACATTTTTACGAAAAAACCGTTTGCCATTTTTAGACACATCCGATTGTTTTGTCGAAAAAAAACGTTATTTGGCCATTTTTTGACAAATCAGATTTTTTTTTTGCCATTTTTTGACAAATCTGATTTTTGATGAAAAAAAAAACGTTACTTTGACATTTTTTGGCAAATCTGAATTTTTACGAAAAAACCGTTTGCCATTTTTAGACAAATTTGATTTTTGTCGAAAAAAAACGTTATTTTGCCATTTTTTGACAAATCAGATTTTTTTTTTTTTGCAATTTTTTGACAAATCTGATTTTTGTTGTAAAAAACGTTTTTTTTAACATTTTTTGGCAAATCTGAATTTTTACGAAAAAACCGTTTGCCATTTTTGATTATTGTCGAAAAAACCGTTATTTTGCCATTTTTTTGAAGCATCTGATTTTTGACAAAAAAAATTTATTTTGTTATTTCTTGGTAAAAATAATTTTTGTCAGAAGAACCGCTATTTTCGACACTTTTTCATTCATATATCTGATTTTTTGTCGAAAAAAAATCTTTTTTTTTTGTATTTTTTGTCAAATCTGATTTTTTACGAAAAAACCGTTTGCCATTTTTAGACACATCTGATTTTCGTCGAAAAAAACGTTATTTTGCCATTTTTGACAAATCTGATTTTTGATGAAAAAAACGTTATTTTGAAATTTTGTGGCAAATCTGAATTTTTACGAAAAAAACCGTTTACCATTTTTAGACAAATCTGATTTTTGTCGAAAAAAAAAACTATTTTGCCATTTTTTAACAAATCTGATTTTTTCGAAAAAAACCGTTGTTTTGCCATTTTTTGACAAATCCGAATTTTGCGTTTTTTTTTTTGCCATTTTTGGACAAATCTGATTTTTGTCGAAAAAAACGGTATTTTGCCATTTTATGACAAATCTGAATTTTTGTCGAAAAAACAGATATTTTGCCATTTTTTAACAAATCTGATTTTTTCGAAAAAAAAAACCGTTGTTTTGCCATTCTTTGACAAATCTGAATTTTTACGTCTTTTTGCAATTTTTTGACAAATCTGATTTTTGATGAAAAAAAAACGTTATTTTGCCATTTTTTGACAAATCTGAATTTTTACGAAAAAACCGTTTGCCATTTTTGGACAAATCTGATTTTTTTTCTATTTTTTGACAATTCTGAATTTTTTTTTTGCCATTTTTTGACAAATCTGATTTTTGATGAAAAAAAAGGTTATTTTGACATTTTTTGACAAATCTGAATTTTTACGAAAAAAGCGTTTGCCATTTTTGGACAAATCTGATTTTTGTCGAAAAAAACATGTATTTTGCCATTTTTTGACAAATCTGAATGTTTCGAAAAAACCGTGGTTTTGCCATTTTTTTGACAAATCTGAATTTTTACGTTTTTTTTGCCGTTTTTTGACAAATCTGATTTTTGATGAAAGAAAACGTTATTTTGACATTTTTTGACAAATCTAAATTTTTTTTTTGCCATTTTTTGACAAATCTGATTTTTGTTGAAAAAAAACGTTATTTTTCCATTTGTTGAAAATCTGAATTATTACGAAAAACCCGTTTGCCATTTTTTGACAAATCTGATTTTTGTCGAAAAAACCACGTTATTTTGCCATTTTTTGACAAATCTGATTTTTTTCGAAAAAACCGTTATTTTGCCATTTTTTGACAAATCAGAATTTTTACGTTTTTTTTTGCCATTTTTTGACAAATCTGATTTTTGTCTAAAAAAACCGTTATTTTTGCCATTTTTTGACAAATCTGACTTTTGTCGAGAAAACCGTTATTTTGCCATTTTTTGACAAATCTGAAGTTTGTCGAAAAGTTTTTTTTTTTTACGTTATTTTGACATTTTTTGACAAAACTGATTTTTTTTAAAAAAAAAACGTTATTTTGACATTTTTTGGCAAATCTGAATTTTTACGAAAAAAACCGTTTGCCATTTTTTGACAAATCTGATTTTTGTCGAAAAAAACCGTTATTTTGCCATTTTTTGACAAATCTGAATTTTTACGTATTTTTTTGCCATTTTTTGACAAATCTGATTTTTGTTGGAAAAAAACGTTATTTTGACATTTTTTGGCAAATCTGAATTTTTACGAAAAAAAACCGTTTGCCATTTTTTGACAAATCTGATTTTTGTCGAAAAAAAAACCGTTATTTTGCCATTTTTTGACAAATCTGAATTTTGACGAAAAAACCGTTATTTTTGCCATTTTTTGATAAATCTGACTTTTGTCGAAAAACCGTTATTTTTGCCATTTTTTGACAAATCTGAATTTGTACGTATTTTTTTTGCCATTTTTTGACAAATCTGATTTTTGTTGAAAAAAAACCGTTATTTTGACATTTTTTGACAAATCTGATTTTTGCGAAAAAAAACCGTTTTTTGCCATTTTTTGACAAATCTGATTTTTGTCGAAAAAAAACCGTTATTTTGCCATTTTTTGACAAATTTGAATTTTGACGAAAAACCGTTATTTTTGCCATTTTTTGACAAATCTGACTTTTGTCGAGAAAAAACCGTTATTTTGCCACTTTTTGACAAATCTGAATTTTTACGTATTTTTTGCCATTTTTTGACAAATCTGATTGTTGTTGAAAAAAAAACGTTATTTTGACATTTTTTGGCAAATCTGAATTTTTACGAAAAAACCGTTTGCCATTTTTTGACAAATCTGATTTTTGTCGAAAAAACCGTTATTTTTGCCATTTTTTTTTGACATTTTTTGACAAATCTGATTTTTGTTGAAAAAAAACGTTATTTTGACATTTTTTGGCAAATCTGAATTTTTACGAAAAAACCGTTTTGCCATTTTTTGACAAATCCTTTTTGTTGAAAAAAACGTTTTTGCCATTTTTTGACAAATCTGATTTTTGTCGAAAAACCGTTATTTTGCCATTTTTTGACAAATCTATTTTTTTGCCATTTTTTGACAAATCTGATTTTTTTTGACATAAAAACGTTATTTTGACATTTTTTGGCAAATCTGAATTTTTACGAAAAAAACCGTTTGCCATTTTTTGACAAATCTGAATTTTTGTCGAAAAAACCGTTTTTTTGCCATTTTTTGACAAATCTGATTTTTTATGAAAAAAAAACGTTAATTTGACATTTTTTGACAAATCTGAATTTTTACAAAAAAACCGTTTGCCATTTTTGACAAATCTGATTTTTGTCGAAAAAACCACGTATTTTTTTTGCCATTTTTTGACAAATCTGATTTTTTCGAAAAAAACCGTTGTTTTGCCATTTTTTGACAAATCTGAATTTTTACGAAAACGTTTCTTTGCCATTTTTTGACAAATCTGATTTTTGTCGAAAAAACCGTTATTTTTTGCCATTTTTTGACAAATCTGACTTTTTGTCGAAAAAACCGTTATTTTGCCATTTTTTGACAAATCTGAAGTTTTTAGGTTTTTTTTTGCCATTTTTTGACAAATCTGATTTTTGTTGAAAAAAAACGTTATTTTGACATTTTTTGACAAATCTGATTTTTTTTTTTAAAAAAAAACGTTATTTTGAAATTTTTTGACAAATCTGAATTTTTACGAAAAAACCGTTTGCCATTTTTGGACAAATCTGACTTTTTGTCGAAAAAAAATTTGTTATTTTGCCATTTTTTGACAAATCTGACTTTTGTCGAAAAAACCGTTTTGCATTTTTTGACAAACTATTTTTGTCGAAAAAACCGTTGTTTTGCCATTTTTTTTACAAATCTGAATTTTTACGAAAAACTTTGCCATTTTTTGACAAATCTGATTTTTGTCTAAAAACCGTTATTTTTGCCATTTTTTGACAAATCTGACTTTTGTCGAGAAAAACCGTTATTTTGCCATTTTTTGACAAATCTGAAGTTTTAAGGTTTTTTTTTGACATTTTTTGACAAATCTGATTTTTGTTGAAAAAAAACGTTATTTTGACATTTTTTGGCAAATCTGAATTTTTAGAAACAACCGTTTGCCATTTTTTAAAAAATCTGACTTTTGTCGAAAAAAACCGTTATTTTGCCATTTTTTGACAAATCTGAATTTTTACGAAACGTTTTTTTGCCATTTTTTGACAAATCTGATTTTTGTTGAAAAAAACGTTATTTTGACATTTTTTGGCAAATCTGAATTTTTACGAAAAAAACCGTTTGCCATTTTTGGACAAATCTGATTTTTGTCGAAAAAACCACGTTATTTTTGCCATTTTTTGACAAATCTGATTTTTGTCGAAAAAACCGTTATTTTGCCATTTTTTGACAAATCTGAATTTTTACGTTTTTTTTTTTTTGCCATTTTTTGACAAATCTGATTTTTGTTGAAAAAAAACGTTATTTTGCCATTTTTTGGCAAATCTGAATTTTTACGAAAAAAACCGTTTGCCATTTTTTGACAAATCTGATTTTTGTCGAAAAAACCGTTATTTTGCCATTTTTTGACAAATCTGATTTTTTGACAAAAAAATCGTTATTTTGCCATTTTTTGGTACAAATCTGATTTTTGTCGAAAAAAAGAACCGCTATTTTCGCCATTTTTTGACATATCTGATTTTTTGTCGAAAAAAAACCTTTTTTTTGCCATTTTTTGACAAATCTGATTTTTTACGAAAAAACCGTTTGCCATTTTTTGACAAATCTGATTTTTGTCGAAAAAAACCGTTATTTTGCCATTTTTTGACAAATCTGAATTTTTTTTTAAAATTTTTTTGCCATTTTTTGACAAATCTGATTTTTTGATAAAAAAAAACGTTATTTTTTGACAAATCTATTTTTGCGAAAAAAACGATATTTTGGCATTTTTTGACAAATCTGATTTTTGTCGAAAAAAACCGTTGTTTTGCCATTTTTTGACAAATCTGAATTTTTACGTTATTTTTTGCCATTTTTGACAAATCTGATTTTTGTCGAAAAAACAACGTTATTTTGCCATTTTTTGACAAATCTGAATTTTAACGTTTTTTTTTGCCATTTTTTGACAAATCTGATTTTTGTTGAAAAAAACGTTATTTTGACATTTTTTGACAAATCTGAATTTTTACGAAAAAACCGTTTGCCATTTTTTGACAAATCTGATTTTTGTCGAAAAAACCGTTATTTTGCCATTTTTTTACAAATCTGAATTTTTACGTTTTTTTTGCCATTTTTTGACAAATCTGATTTTTGTCTAAAAAAACCGTTATTTTTGCCATTTTTTGACAAATCTGACTTTTGTCGAAAAACCGTTTTTTTGCCATTTTTTGACAAATCTGATTTTTGTTGAAAAAAAAAAATTATTTTGACATTTTTTGGCAAATCTGAATTTTTACGAAAAAAATGTTTGCCATTTTTGGACAAATCTGATTTTTGTCGAAAAAACCACGTATTTTGCCATTTTTTGACAAATCTGATTTTTTTGAAAAAAAACCGTTGTTTTGCCATTTTTTGACAAATCTGAATTTTTACGTTTTTTTTGCCATTTTTTGACAAATCTGATTTTTGTCTAAAAAAAACGTTATTTTGCCATTTTTTGACAAATCTGACTTTTGTCGAAAAAACCGTTATTTTGCCATTTTTTGACAAATCTGAAGTTTAAGGTTTTTTTTTTTGACAACTTTTTGTTGAAAAAATCTGATTTTTTGAAATTGAAAAAAACGTTATTTTGACATTTTTTTTTTGACAAAAAACTGATTTTTTTTTAAAAAAAATTACGTTATTTTGAAATTTTTTGACAAATCTGATTTTTTTCGAAAAAAACCGTTATTTTGCCATTTTTTTACAAATCTGAATTTTTACGAAAAAACCGTTTTGCCATTTTTTGACAAATCTGATTTTTGTCGAAAAACCGTTATTTTTGCCATTTTTTGACAAATCTGACTTTTGTCGAAAAAACCGTTATTTTGCCATTTTTTGACAAATCTGAATTTTTACGTTTTTTTTTTTACCATTTTTTGACAAATCTGATTTTTGTTGAAAAAAAAACGTTATTTTGACATTTTTTGGCAAATCTGAATTTTTACGAAAAAACCGTTTGCCATTTTTGGACAAATCTGATTTTTGTCGAAAAAACCGTTATTTTGCCATTTTTTGAAAAATCTGACTTTTGTCAAAAAAACCGTTATTTTGCCATTTTTTGACAAATCTGAATTTTGAAACGTTTTTTTTTTTTGCCATTTTTTGACAAATCTGATTTTTGTTGAAAAAAAACGTTATTTTGACATTTTTTGGCAAATCTGAATTTTTACGAAAAAACCGTTTGCCATTTTTGAAAAATCTGATTTTTGTCGAAAAAAACCGTTATTTTGCCATTTTTTGACAAATCTGAATTTTTACGAAAAACCGTTATTTTGCCATTTTTTTGACAAATCTGATTTTTTTCGAAAAAAACCGTTTTTTTGCCATTTTTTGACAAATCTGAATTTTTACGAAAAAACCGTTTTTTTGCCATTTTTTGACAAATCTTTTTTCGAAAAACCGTTATTTTGCCATTTTTGACAAATCTGATTTTTGTTGAAAAAAACGTTATTTTGACATTTTTTGACAAATCTGAATTTTTACGAAAAAAACCGTTTGCCATTTTTGACAAATCTGATTTTTGTCGAAAAAAACGTTATTTTGCCATTTTTTGACAAATCTGAATTTTTACGTTTTTTTTTTTGCCATTTTTTGACAAATCTGATTTTTGTTGAAAAAAAACGTTATTTTGACATTTTTTGGCAAATCTGAATTTTTACGAAAAAACCGTTTGCCATTTTTGGACAAATCTGATTTTTGTCGAAAAAACCCGTTATTTTGCCATTTTTTGACAAATCTGATTTTTGTCGAAAAACGTTATTTTGCCATTTTTTGACAAATCTGATTTTTGTTTTGAAAAAAACGTTATTTTGCCATTTTTTTTGACAAATCTGAATTTTTACGAAAAAAACCGTTTGCCATTTTTTGACAAATCTGATTTTTGTCGAAAAAACCGTTATTTTTGCCATTTTTTGACAAATCTGACTTTTGTCGAAAAACCGTTATTTTGCCATTTTTTGACAAATCTGATTTTTGTTGGAAAAAACGTTATTTTGACATTTTTTGGCAAATCTGAATTTTTACGAAAAAAACCGTTTGCCATTTTTTGACAAATCTGATTTTTGTCGAAAAAACCGGTATTTTGCCATTTTATGACAAATTTTAATTTTGACGAAAAACCGTTATTTTTGCCATTTTTGACAAATCTGACTTTTTGTCGAAAAAACCGTAATTTTGCCACTTTTTGACAAATCTGAATTTTTACGTATTTTTTGCCATTTTTTGACAAATTTGATTGTTGTTGAAAAAAACGTTATTTTGACATTTTTTGGCAAATCTGAATTTTTACGAAAAAACCGTTTGCCATTTTTTGACAAATCTGATTTTTGTCGAAAAACCGTTATTTTTGCCATTTTTTGTGAAATCTGACTTTTGTCAAGAAAACCGTCATTTTGCCATTTTTTGACAAATCTGAAGTTTAAGGTTTTTTTTTTGACATTTTTTGACAAATCTGATTTTTGTTGAAAAAAAAAACGTTATTTTGACATTTTTTGGCAAATCTGAATTTTTACGAAAAAAACCGTTTGCCATTTTTAGACAAATCTGATTTTTGTCGAAAAAAACCGTTATCTTGCCATTTTTTGACAAATCTGAATTTATACGTTTTTTTTGCCATTTTTTGACAAATCTGATTTTTGTTGAAAAAAAACGTTATTTTGACATTTTTTGGCAAATCTGAATTTTTACGAAAAAACCGTTTGCCATTTTTGGACAAATCTGATTTTTGTCGATAAAACTGTATTTTGCCATTTTATGACAAATCTGAATTTTTACGAAAAAACCGTTTGCCATTTTTGAAAAATCTGACTTTTGTCGAAAAAACCGTTATCTTGCCATTTTTTGACAAATCTGAATTTATACGTTTTTTTTTTGCCATTTTTTTGACAAATCTGATTTTTGTTGAAAAAAAAACGTTATTTTGACATTTTTTGGCAAATCTGAATTTTTACGAAAAAACCGTTGCCATTTTTGGACAAATCTGATTTTTGTCGAAAAAACTGTATTTTGCCATTTTTTTGAAAAATCTGACTTTTGTCGAAAAGAACCTTTATTTTGCCATTTTTTGACAAATCAGAATTTATACGTTTTTTTTGCCATTTTTTGACAAATTTGATTTTTGTTAAAAAAAAACGATATTTTGAAATTTTTTGGCAAATCTGAATTTTTACGAAAAAAACCGTTTGCCATTTTTAGACAAATCTGATTTTTGTCGAAAAACCACTTATTTTGCCATTTTTTAACCAATCTGATTTTTTCGGAAAAACCGTTATTTTGCCATTTTTTGACAAATCTGAATTTTTACGAAAAAAACCGTTTGCCATTTTTAGACAAATCTGATTTTTGTCGAAAAAAACGATTTAACCAATCTGATTTTTTCGAAAAACCGTTATTTTGCCATTTTTTGACAAATCTGAATTTTTACGTATTAATTTGCCATTTTTTGACAAATCTGATTTTTTGTTAAAAAAAAAACGTTATTTTGACATTTTTTGGCAAATCTGAATTTTTACGAAAAAACCGTTTGCCATTTTTTGACAAATCTGATTTTTGTTGAAAAAAACGTTATTTTGACATTTTTTGGCAAATCTGAATTTTTACGAAAAAACCGTTGCCATTTTTGGACAAATCTGATTTTTGTCGAAAAAACTGTATTTTGCCATTTTTTTGAAAAATCTGACTTTTGTCGAAAAGAACCTTTATTTTGCCATTTTTTGACAAATCTGAATTTATACGTTTTTTTTTGCCATTTTTTGACAAATTTGATTTTTGTTAAAAAAAAACGTTATTTTGAAATTTTTTGGCAAATCTGAATTTTTACGAAAAAAACCGTTTGCCATTTTTAGACAAATCTGATTTTTGTCGAAAAACCACTTATTTTGCCATTTTTTAACCAATCTGATTTTTTCGGAAAAACCGTTATTTTGCCATTTTTTGACAAATCTGAATTTTTACGAAAAAAAACCGTTTGCCATTTTTTGACAAATCTGATTTTTGTCGAAAAAAAACGGTATTTTGCCATTTTATGACAAATCTGAATTTTGACGAAAAACCGTTATTTTTGCCATTTTTTGACAAATCTGACTTTTGTCGAAAAAACCGTTATTTTGCCATTTTTTGACAAATCTGAATTTTTACGTATTTTTTTGCCATTTTTTGACAAATTTGATTTTTGTTGAAAAAAACGTTATTTTGACATTTTTTGGCAAATCTGAATTTTTACGAAAAAAACCGTTTGCCATTTTTGGACAAATCTGATTTTTGTCGAAAAAACACGTTATTTTGCCATTTTTTGACAAATCTGATTTTTGTTGAAAAAAAACGTTATTTTTGCCATTTTTTGACAAATCTGAATTTTTTCGAAAAAACCGTTATTTTGCCATTTTTTGACAAATCTGAATTTTTAAAAAACCACGTATTTTTTGCCATTTTTTGACAAATCTGATTTTTGTTGAAAAAAACGTTATTTTGACATTTTTTGGCAAATCTGAATTTTTACGAAAAAACCGTTTGCCATTTTTGGACAAATCTGATTTTTGTCGAAAAAAACGTTATTTTGCCATTTTTTGACAAATCTGATTTTTGAAAAAAAACGTTTTTTTGCCATTTTTTGACAAATCTGAATTTTTACGAAAAAAACCGTTTTTTGCCATTTTTTTGACAAATCTGATTTTTGTCGAAAAAACAAACGTTATTTTGCCATTTTTTGACAAATCTGATTTTTTACGAAAAAAACCGTTGTTTTGCCATTTTTTGACAAATCTGATTTTTGTCGAAAAAAATTTATTTTGCCATTTTTTGACAAATCTGATTTTTGTCGAAAAAAACCGTTATTTTGCCATTTTTTGACAAATCTGATTTTTGTCGAAAAAAACGTTATTTTGCCATTTTTTGACAAATCTGATTTTTGTACGAAAAAAACGTTTTTTTGCCATTTTTTGACAAATCTGATTTTTGTGGAGAAAAAACGTTATTTTGCCATTTTTTGACAAATCTGAATTTTTACGAAAAAAAAAACCGTTTTTTGCCATTTTTTGACAAATCTGATTTTTGTCGAAAAAAACCGTTATTTTGCCATTTTTTGACAAATCTGATTTTTTGAAAAAAAACCGTTATTTTGCCATTTTTTGACAAATCTGAATTTTTTTCGAAAAAAACCGTTTTTTGCCATTTTTTGACAAATCTGATTTTTGTCGAAAAACACGTTTTTTTGCCATTTTTTGACAAATCTGATTTTTGTCGAAAAAAACGTTATTTTGCCATTTTTTGACAAATCTGAATTTTTACGAAAAATTTTTTTGCCATTTTTTGACAAATCTGATTTTTGTTGAAAAAAAACGTTATTTTGACATTTTTTGGCAAATCTGAATTTTTACGAAAAAAACCGTTTTTTTTTGAAAACCATTTTTGGACAAATTTGATTTTTGTCGAAAAAACCACGTTTTTTTGCCATTTTTTGACAAATCTGATTTTTGTTGAAAAAAACGTTATTTTGACATTTTTTGGCAAATCTGAATTTTTACGAAAAAAACCGTTTTGCCATTTTTTGACAAATCTGATTTTTGTCGAAAAAAACGTTATTTTGCCATTTTTTGACAAATCTGATTTTTTACGAAAAAACCGTTATTTTGCCATTTTTTGACAAATCTGAATTTTTACGTTTTTTTTTTGCCATTTTTTGACAAATCTGATTTTTGTTGAAAAAAAACGTTATTTTGACATTTTTTGGCAAATCTGAATTTTTACGAAAAAACCGTTTTGCCATTTTTTGACAAATCTGATTTTTGTCGAAAAAAACCGTTATTTTGCCATTTTTTGACAAATCTGATTTTTTTTCTGAAAAAAACCGTTATTTTGCCATTTTTTGACAAATCTAATTTTTTTTTTGCCATTTTTTGACAAATCTGATTTTTGTTGAAAAAAAACGTTATTTTGACATTTTTTGGCAAATCTGAATTTTTACGAAAAAAACCGTTTTGCCATTTTTTGACAAATCTGATTTTTGTCGAAAAACCATTTATTTTGCCATTTTTTGACAAATCTGATTTTTGTTGAAAAAAAAACGTTATTTTGACATTTTTTGGCAAATCTGAATTTTTACGAAAAAACCGTTTGCCATTTTTAGACAAATCTGATTTTTGTCGAAAAAACACTTATTTTGCCATTTTTTGACAAATCTGATTTTTTCGAAAAAAAACCGTTATTTTGCCATTTTTTGACAAATCTGAATTTTTAGGAAAAAACCGTTTTTTTGCCATTTTTTGACAAATCTGATTTTTGTCGAAAAAAAACGTTATTTTGCCATTTTTTGACAAATCTGAATTTTTACGTAATTTTTTGCCATTTTTTGACAAATCTGATTTTTGTTGAAAAAAAACGTTATTTTGACATTTTTTGGCAAATCTGAATTTTTACGAAAAAACCGTTGCCATTTTTGGACAAATCTGATTTTTGTCGAAAAAACTGTATTTTGCCATTTTTTTGAAAAATCTGACTTTTTGTCGAAAAGAACCTTTATTTTGCCATTTTTTGACAAATCTGAATTTATACGTTTTTTTTGCCATTTTTTGACAAATTTGATTTTTGTTAAAAAAAAAACGTTATTTTGAAATTTTTTGGCAAATCTGAATTTTTACGAAAAAACCGTTTGCCATTTTTAGACAAATCTGATTTTTGTCGAAAAACCACTTATTTTGCCATTTTTTAACCAATCTGATTTTTTCGAAAAAAACGTTATTTTGCCATTTTTTGACAAATCTGAATTTTTACGAAAAAAAACCGTTTGCCATTTTTTGACAAATCTGATTTTTGTCGAAAAAAACCGGTTATTTTGCCATTTTATGACAAATCTGAATTTTGACGAAAAACCGTTATTTTTGCCATTTTTTGACAAATCTGACTTTTTGTCGAAAAAAACCGTTATTTTGCCATTTTTTGACAAATCTGAATTTTTACGTATTTTTTTTGCCATTTTTTGACAAATCTGATTTTTGTTGAAAAAAACGTTATTTTGACATTTTTTGGCAAATCTGAATTTTTACGAAAAAAAACCGTTTGCCATTTTTGACAAATCTGATTTTTGTCGAAAAAATGATTTTAAACGGAATTTTTTGCCATTTTATGACAAATTTTAATTTTGACGAAAAACCGTTATTTTTGCTATTTTTGACAATTCTGACTTTTGTCGAGAAAACCGTAATTTTGCCACTTTTTGACAAATCTGAATTTTTACGTATTTTTTGCCATTTTTTGACAAATTTGATTGCTGTTGAAAAAAACGTTATTTTGACATTTTTTGGCAAATCTGAATTTTTACGAAAAAACCGTTTGCCATTTTTGGACAAATCTGATTTTTGTCGAAAAAACCACTTATTTTACCATTTTCTGACAAATCTGATTTTTGTTGAAAAAAAAAACGTTTTTTTGACATTTTTTGGCAAATCTGAATTTTTACGAAAAAAACCGTTTGCTATTTTTGGACAAATCTCATTTTTGTCGAAAAAAACCACGTATATTGCCATTTTTTGACAAATCTGATTTTTTCGAAAAAACCGTTGTTTTGCCATTTTTTGACAAATCTGAATTTTTACTTTTTTTTTGCCATTTTTTGACAAATCTGATTTTTGTTGAAAAAAAAACGTTATTTTGACATTTTTTGGCAAATCTGAATTTTTACGAAAAAAACCGTTGTTTATTTTTGGACAAATCTGATTTTTGTCGAAAAAACCACTTATTTTGCAATATTTTTGACAAGTCTGATTTTTTTGAAAAAAAAAAACGTTATTTTGCCAATTTTTTGACAAATCTAAATTTTTACGAAAACCGTTTTTTTGCCATTTTTTGACAAATCTGATTTTTGTTGAAAAAAAACGTTATTTTGACATTTTTTGGCAAATCTGAATTTTTACGAAAAAACCGTTTGCCATTTTTGGACAAATCTGATTTTTGTCGAAAAAACCACTTATTTTGCCATTTTTTGACAAATCTGATTTTTGTTGGAAAAAAAACGTTTTTTTGACATTTTTTGGCAAATCTGAATTTTTTTTTTTTTTGCCATTTTTTGACAAATCTGATTATAAAAAAACGTTATTTTGACATTTTTTGGCAAATCTGAATATTTAAAAAACCGATTGCCATTTTTTGACAAATCTGATTTTTGTCGAAAAAACCGTTATTTTTGCCATTTTTTGTCAAATCTGACTTTTTGTCAAAAAAACCGTTATTTTGCCATTTTTTGACAAATCTGAAGTTTAAGTTTTTTTTTTTTGACATTTTTTGACAAATCTGATTTTTGTTGAAAAAAAACGTTATTTTGACATTTTTTGGCAAATCTGAATTTTTACGAAAAAACCGTTTGCCATTTTTTGAAATCTTGATTTTGTCGAAAAAAACCGTTATTTTGCCATTTTTTGACAAATCTGAATTTATACGTTTTTTTTTGCCATTTTTTGACAAA
Source organism: Drosophila funebris (assembly GCA_018901825.1). Lineage (NCBI taxonomy): Eukaryota > Metazoa > Arthropoda > Insecta > Diptera > Drosophilidae > Drosophila > Drosophila funebris. Next base: position 5,030 of record JAEIFK010000457.1, on the reverse strand, counting down.
TCTGATTTTTGTTGAAAAAAAAAACGTTATTTTGACATTTTTTGGCAAATCTGAATTTTTACGAAAAAAACCGTTTGCCATTTTTTGACAAATCTGATTTTTGTCGAAAAAAACGTTATTTTGCCATTTTTTTGACAAATCTGACTTTTTGTCGAAAAAACCGTTATTTTGCCATTTTTTGACAAATCTGAATTTATACGTTTTTTTTGCCATTTTTTGACAAATCTGATTTTTTGTTGAAAAAAACCGTTATTTTGACATTTTTTGGCAAATCTGAATTTTTACGAAAAAAACCGTTTGCCATTTTTTGGACAAATCTGATTTTTGTCGAAAAAACTTTATTTTGCCATTTTTTTGACAAAATCTGACTTTTTGTCGAAAAAAACCGTTATTTTGCCATTTTTTGACAAATCTGAATTTTTACGTTTTTTTTTTGCCATTTTTTGACAAATCTGATTTTTGTTGAAAAAAAAACGTTATTTTGACATTTTTTGGCAAATCTGAATTTTTACGAAAAAACCGTTTGCCATTTTTTGACAAATCTGATTTTTGTCGAAAAAACCGTTATTTTGCCATTTTTTGACAAATCTGAATTTTGTCGAAAAAACCGTTATTTTGCCATTTTTTGACAAATCTGAATTTTTGAAAAAAACGTTTTTTTTTGCCATTTTTTGACAAATCTGATTTTTGTTCGAAAAAACCGTTATTTTGACATTTTTTGACAAATCTGAATTTTTACGAAAAAAACCGTTTTGCCATTTTTTGACAAATCTGATTTTTGTCGAAAAAAACGTTATTTTGCCATTTTTTGACAAATCTGATTTTTTACGAAAAAACCGTTATTTTGCCATTTTTTGACAAATCTGAATTTTGTCGAAAAAACTTTTTTTTTTGCCATTTTTTGACAAATCTGATTTTTGTTGAAAAAAAACGTTATTTTGACATTTTTTGGCAAATCTGAATTTTTACGAAAAAACCGTTTGCCATTTTTTGACAAATCTGATTTTTGTCGAAAAAAAAACGTTATTTTGCCATTTTTTGACAAATCTGATTTTTTCGAAAAAAACGTTATTTTGCCATTTTTTGACAAATCTGATTTTTTACGAAAAAAACCGTTTTTTTTTGCCATTTTTTGACAAATCTGATTTTTGTCGAAAAAAACGTTATTTTGCCATTTTTTGACAAATCTGAATTTTTACGAAAAAACCGTTTTTGCCATTTTTTGACAAATCTGATTTTTGTCGAAAAAAAAAACGTTATTTTTTGACCATTTTTGACAAATCTGAATTTTGACGAAAAACCGTTATTTTTGCCATTTTTGACAAATCTGACTTTTGTCGAAAAAACCGTTATTTTGCCATTTTTTGACAAATCTGAATTTTTACGTTTTTTTTTGCCATTTTTTGACAAATCTGATTTTTGTTGAAAAAAACGTTATTTTGACATTTTTTGGCAAATCTGAATTTTTACGAAAAAACCGTTTGCCATTTTTGGACAAATCTGATTTTTGTCGAAAAAACCACTTATTTTACCATTTTCTGACAAATCTGATTTTTGTTGAAAAAAAAACGTTATTTTGACATTTTTTGGCAAATCTGAATTTTTACGAAAAAACCGTTTTTGCCATTTTTGGACAAATCTGATTTTTGTCGAAAAAACCACGTATTTTGCCATTTTTTGACAAATCTGATTTTTTTCGAAAAAACCGTTGTTTTGCCATTTTTTGACAAATCTGAATTTTTCGAACCTTTTTTTTGCCATTTTTTGACAAATCTGATTTTTGTTGAAAAAAAACGTTATTTTGACATTTTTTGACAAATCTGAATTTTTCGAAAAAAAACGTTGTTTTGCCATTTTTTGACAAATCTGATTTTTTGTCGAAAAAACACTTATTTTGCAAATTTTTTTTTAACAAATCTGATTTTTTCTCGAAAAAAAAACGTTATTTTGCCATTTTTTTGACAAATCTGAATTTTTACGTTTTTTTTTTTTGCCATTTTTTGACAAATCTGATTTTTGTTGAAAAAAAAATTTATTTTGACATTTTTGGCAAATCTGAATTTACAAAAACCGTTATTTTGCCATTTTTTGGACAAATCTGATTTTTTACGAAAAAAACCGTTTTTGCCATTTTTGACAAATCTGATTTTTGTTGAAAAAAACCGTTTTTTTGCCATTTTTTGACAAATCTGAATTTTTTTTTTTTTGCCATTTTTTGACAAATCTGATTTTTTTGAAAAAAAACGTTATTTTGACATTTTTTGGCAAATCTGAATTTTTACGAAAAAACCGTTTGCCATTTTTTGACAAATCTGATTTTTGTCGAAAAAACCGTTATTTTGCCATTTTTTGACAAATCTGACTTTTTGTCAAAAAAACCGTTATTTTGCCATTTTTTGACAAATCTGAAGTTTTTTGACAAATTGTTTTTTTGACATTTTTTGACAAATCTGATTTTTGTTGAAAAAAAAACGTTATTTTGACATTTTTTGGCAAATCTGAATTTTTACGAAAAAAACCGTTTTTGCCATTTTTTGACAAAATCTGATTTTTGTCGAAAAAAAAACCGTTATTTTGCCATTTTTTGACAAATCTGAATTTTTACGAAAAACTTTGCCATTTTTTGACAAATCTGATTTTTGTTGAAAAAAACGTTATTTTGACATTTTTTGGCAAATCTGAATTTTTACGAAAAAAACCGTTTGCCATTTTTGACAATTTTGCCATTTTTGACAAATCTGAAAAAAAAAAACCGTTATTTTGCCATTTTTTGACAAATCTGACTTTTTTCGAAAAAAACCGTTATTTTGCCATTTTTTTGACAAATCTGAAGTTTTAGGTTTTTTTTTTCCATTTTTTGACAAATCTGATTTTTGTTGAAAAAAACGTTATTTTGACATTTTTTGGAAATCTGAATTTTTACGAAAAAAACCGTTTGCCATTTTTGGACAAATCTGATTTTTGTCGAAAATCACTTATTTTGCAATTTTTTAACAAATCTGATTTTTTTCGAAAAAAAAAATCGTTATTTTGCCATTTTTTGACAAATCTGAATTTATACGTTTTTTTTTTTTTTGCCATTTTTTTGACAAATCTGATTTTTTGTTGAAAAAAAAACGTTATTTTGACATTTTTTGGCAAATCTGAATTTTTACGAAAAAACCGTTTGCCATTTTTTGACAAATCTGATTTTTGTCGAAAAAACACGTTATTTTGCCATTTTTTGACAAATCTGATTTTTTTGGAAAAAAACGTTTTTTGCCATTTTTTGACAAATCTGATTTTTTACGAAAAAACCGTTTGCCATTTTTGGACAAATCTGATTTTTTCGAAAAAAAACGTTATTTTGATTTTTTGCCAAATCTGAAATTTTTTATTTTTGACAAATCTGATTTTTGTCGAAAAAAACCGTTATTTTGCCATTTTTTGACAAATCTGAATTTTTACGTTTTTTTTTTTGCCATTTTTTGACAAATCTGATTTTTGTTGAAAAAAAACCGTTATTTTGAAATTTTTTGGCAAATCTGAATTTTTACGAAAAAAACCGTTTGCCATTTTTTGACAAATCTGATTTTTTGTCGAAAAAACCACGTTTTTTTGCCATTTTTTGACAAATCTGATTTTTCTGAAAAAAAAAACGTTATTTTGCCATTTTTTGACAAATCTGATTTTTGTCGAAAAAACACGTTTTTTGCCATTTTTGGACAAATCTGATTTTTTCGAAAAAATCTTTTGCATTTTTTTGACAAATCTGATTTTTCGTAAAAAAAACCGTTATTTTGCCATTTTTTTGACAAATCTGAATTTTTACGATTTTTTTGCCATTTTTTGACAAATCTGATTTTTGTTGAAAAAAACGTTATTTTGACATTTTTTGGCAAATCTGAATTTTTACGAAAAAAACCGTTTTTTGCCATTTTTGACAAATCTGATTTTTGTCGAAAAAACCACGTTATTTTGCCATTTTTTGACAAATCTGATTTTTTTCGAAAAAAAACGTTGTTTTGCCATTTTTTTGACAAAAAATGACTTTTTCGTTTTTTTTTTTTCCATTTTTTGACAAATCTGATTTTTGATGAAAAGAAAACGTTATTTTGATATTTTTTGGCAAATCTGAATTTTTACGAAAAAAACCGTTGGCCATTTTTAGACAAATCTGATTTTTGTCGAAAAAAAAACGTTATTTTGCCATTTTATGACAAATCTGAATTTTGACGAAAAGCCGTTATTTTTGCCATTTTTTGACAAATCTGACTTTTGTAGAGAAAAACCATTATTTTGCCATTTTTTGACAAATCTGAAGTTTTAGGTTTTTTTTTTACATTTTTTGACAAATCTGATTTTTGTTGAAAAAAAATCGTTATTTTGACATTTTTTGGCAAATCTGAATTTTTACGAAAAAACCGTTTGCCATTTTTTGACAAATCTGATTTTTGTTGAAAAAAAAAACGTTATTTTGACATTTTTTTTGACAAATTTGAATTTTTACGAAAAAACCGTTGTTTTTGTATATTTTTTGACAAATCTGATTTTTTGTTGAAAAAAAAACGTTATTTTGACATTTTTTGGCAAATCTGAATTTTTTACGAAAAAAACCCGTTTGCCATTTTTTGAACAAATCTGACTTTTGTCGAAAAAAACCGTTATTTTGCCATTTTTTGACAAATCTGAATTTATACGTTTTTTTTTGCCATTTTTTGACAAATCTGATTTTTGTTGAAAAAAAAACGTTATTTTGACATTTTTTGGCAAATCTGAATTTTTACGAAAAAAACCGTTTGCCATTTTTAGACAAATCTGATTTTTGTCGAAAAAACCACTTATTTTTGCCATTTTTTGACAAATCTGATTTTTTGTCGGAAAAAAACCGTTATTTTGCCATTTTTTTGACAAATCTGAATTTTTACGAAAAAACCGTTTGCCATTTTTTGAACAAATCTGATTTTTGTCGAAAAAAACGTTATTTTGCCACTTTTTGACAAATCTGATTTTTTGGGAAAAACGTATTTTTGCCATTTTTTTGACAAATC
>JAEIFK010000455.1:4610000-4730279 GCA_018901825.1 Drosophila funebris | reverse complement strand
CCAAATGTTTCTGAAGCAACTTCAGCATTAGTTACTCAGCCTATTTCTTCCGCATTAGTTACTCAGCCTATTTCTTCCTCTACTTCATCCCAATCAATTGATACTATACCATCTAATGCTAGCAACAAGCAGCAAACTCTCGCCACTATTTCCAAATCAAACTATGTCTCACCAGTACAACAATCGTTACTTGGCCCAGTGCCACCAGCTTTCAATCAAACACCTCTGCCATCACCTGCAGCAGTTGTAGCACCGCAGTCAAACTTAGCGATCCTTACCCCTTTGTCAAAACTACAGCCCCAGTCCCAACATTACCAACACCAAAGTCTTCCAATTCCTTGACCGAATTAGCTAAAAAACCTAGTCATACCGCGTCTAGCTATAGACAAGCCTTTCCAAATAGCGAATCGATTAGAGACGCGCGTCGCAAAGTAACTCGTAATAGAACGCGTTCGAACTCCTCAAACTCGCGCTCAGAGCAGCAGGATGCCAAAAGAGCCATTAACCGTTTCAATAGACCCATAAACTTATTGCGCGACAGTGACTTCGAGTCAAGCGAAGCAAATATAAGAAATGAAGAAATGGACATTCAAGACACCGATTCAGATGACAATGAATACACGGTAGCCACCCCAATTGTCAGTCAGAATGCCACTCTCGGCACACAACCGACACCAAACACATCAGACAATACAAACAACACAAATATCAACAGAACCACCGAACCTAAAACCCCTCAAATCTGGGTAAAATACTCGGGTAACTTCGAAGAACTTTCGAATAAAATCAATGCCCACATCAACTCTGAAACATACACTATCAAATTAGGCGGTCCTAACCAAATCCGTTTTAATTCACGATCAGCAGAAACTTATCGCGCTCTTATCGCTTTACTTGCCCGCGAGCAGATAGAATACCATACCTATCAAACGCGATCAGAACGGTCCCTTCGAATTGCCATTCGTGGTATTCATGCCTCAACTCCCACAACTCGTGTCACAAATGAGCTCACTAGCTTAGGTTTCTCGGTGCGAAACACCTTCAATCCGACTTTCAAAAATACTCGCGGGCCGGGTACCTTCTCTCCCAATCTATTTTTCGTTGAACTTGAGCCCAACAGCGAAAATAATAGTAAAATTTTCGAGCTCAACACTCTGTGTCAGTACTCTATACGAGTAGAATGGCGTCGCGCCAACGATAGTTTAGTGCAGTGTAAACGCTGCCAGAACTATAATCACACAGCGAAATACTGCCATAAGACCCCAGTCTGTGTCAAGTGCGGTCAAAACCACTTGACTCAGGCTTGTACCAAGTCGAGAGACACGCCTGCCAAATGTGGCAATTGTAATGGTGATCACACCGCAAATTACAAGGGCTGTCCTCACTTCGTCAAACTCCTTAGCAGCAAAACGCAGTCATTAGAGAAATCTAATAAAACTACCCCTCAGCGCCACAATCAAACCAAATCCCACATTCAATCTCAACCAACTCCCAAGACTAGCCGCCGTCAAAACCATAACCCTGCTCAGCCACTGTCATACCAAACCGACTTTAATAGGCTCCTTGATCAGGCCACTAAACTACCAGCTCCCACCAGTACCTCATCTTCTTTCAATCCCTATCCTTTATTTGTGAGAATGTTCCAACAGCATCAGTCCATAATAGCTGAGATGCAGGCAAACATTCGCTCCCTTTACAATTTATTTGCCCATCCAAATATCCCCACTACATACGCCTCAGTAGCGGCCACAAACACAACAAACAGCACACCAACTGTTACCATTTCTGCCCCCTCTGTTAGTGCAGGAATCATGTCACGTCATACAAATACTCAATGATTGGCATCAGAATCAGTATATGGAATGCAAATGGCATCTCCAGACGCACAGACGAACTCTATCAGTTTCTAACCCTAAATCACATTGACATAATGCTCATAAGCGAAACCCACTTCAACCACAACTCCCACATAGATATTCCCGGCTATAGCATAATTGTTGCAAATAACCCCAATCGCAGACTTCGCATTGGCGGTGCAGCCATTATCATTTCCAATACCCTCTCTTATCAGCCACTTTCTCCCATCTGTGAAAGCTATGTTCAAGCTGCTAGCGTCTCTATACCCACTGAACTGGGACCAATACGCATTGTCGCATGCTACTGGCCTCCAGGTAATAGACACGCTCTCACTAAGCCCACTTTCACAAATTTTCTTAGTCAAATAGGACCCAATTGTCTCATTGGAGGCGATTGGAATGCAAAAGACAGGCTATGGGGTAACTACCGTAGCTGTCCACGCGGCAAGATCATATCTGACTATGTCCTATCCTCACCCCACTATAATATTCTATCTTCAGCAGAACCTACTCACTTTCCCAGTAATAGTAATATCCCCTCTGTCATTGATTTCGCCATCTTCAATGGCATTTCTCCTCAACGACTATCAATACGTCGCCAGATGGACTTATCTAGCGATCATGTCCCTCTTATTGTTGACTTTGCAGTCTCCTCTCACTTTACAATCACACAAAATCCACGTCTACTTACCCGTCACTCAAATTTGAAGAAATTCCGGCAGCAGCTTAACGCTGAAATACATTTAAATACAGAGATCCTCTCTACTGATGATGCTGATGATATTTTAAACGTATTCATTAGCAAAATTCACAATGCAGCAAACACGGCGTCATCTTCCAGTCCATTTCACTCTAATCAATCAGCTTTGCGCAACTCCCGCCTTCCGCCTGACCTATCACGCCCCCCTCTTAAGGCAGAAATAATAGAATTAATTCGCCTTAAGCGTAGACTGCGTAAACGCTACTCCCACACTAGACAATTTGCACATCGTCTAGCATGGCAACAAGTAAGCCGACAACTTTCCCAGCTTCTCCAAAAACTAGATCTGACCATTTCAATTCAATTTTAACAAACGCTGACCCAAACAAAAAGGGCGGCTTCAATCTGTGGCGTGCCTGCAGAGGCCTCAAAGAGCAACCGCATAAACATATGCCTGTCCGAAACCAGCAAGGCAACTGGTGCCAAACTGTAGATGAGCAAGTCGAAGCTTTTGCTAACGAGCTCGAGAATAGATTTAAACCATTCGATCTCAGTCCCATAGAACACGTCCAAACTATTCAAACGTCACTTAACGACCCGAATCTTCTATCCCAAACTCCAAATCAAAACATTCGCCATGTCACACCTTCAGAGCTAAACACTCTTATAAAACAGCTCCAAACCAACAAAGCTCCTGGCAATGATAAAATTGACAATTTTACCCTAAAATCCCTTCCACAACGTGCTATACTTTTCTTAGTAAGCCTCTTTAACTCTCTACTTCGCCTACGTCACTTCCCAATGGCATGGAAATGTGCAAACATTTCCATGATACCAAAAGGAGGTGGCAAATGTCTATCAAATCTATCAAATTATCGTCCCATTAGCCTTCTCCCTTCTATCTCTAAACTTTTTGAAAAAATCATACATACCCGACTAAGTGAACAAATTGAAGACCTAAATCTCATCCCAGACCATCAATTTGGGTTTAGAGAGGGTCATAGCACCATTCAACAGATTCACAGAATTGTCCACCATATCAATATTGGCTTTGAGAATGCCCTGAACACGTCGGCAGTGTTCTTGGATATAGCACAGGCTTTTGATCGTGTTTGGCACGACGGCCTTCTATATAAACTCAAAACAAATATATCCTCTGACCTTTTCCAAATTCTAAAATCTTTCCTCTCAAATCGCTCTTTTGCCGTAAAAGACAGAGGCACTTATTCCTCAAAAGGCCCATTCTCGCTGGCGTCCCTCAGGGTAGCGTCCTGGCTCCCCTACTTTATAATATCTACACCCACGATATGCCAACCACAGATAGCTCTTTCAAATACAATAGCTCTGATACCCTAACAGCCACTTATGCAGACGACACTGCTTTTCTCATTAGTGGCTATATCCCAAACATAACCCAGTGCATGGAAAGGCACTTGTCCAAATTCTTGTCTTGGGCAAATAACTGGAACATTAAAATCAATAGTTCCAAGTCAAAACACATAGTATTTTCATTGCAAAATCGAATTTTGTGGCCAGACGTTTCCCTTAACAATACAAAAATCCCGTCCGCTAACTCTGTCAAATATCTTGGCCTCCATTTAGACAGAAAACTCATTTGGACCCGTCACACCCATATAATTAGGCAATCCCTTCTGACCAAAATCAAAAAATACCATTGGTTACTTGGTCCCCGATCCCGCCTCTCCCAGTCAAACAAATTGCTGATCTATAGGCAAATAATAGCTCCCTCTTGGCAGTATGGCTTAGAGCTGTATGGCTGTGCGTCAGATACGAATCTACGCAAAATACAGATCTGTCAAAATAAGGCCCTTAGACTCATACTGTCTCCCCCTTTTACGTTTCCAACAAGACTATACACACTGACCTACAGTTTTCCTCTATCTGGGACGAAATCAATTTCTTTTCTTCAAGATATTGGAATCGCCTCAGGAACCACTCAAACAGTACAATAATTCATGTACGCAAACATACTGCTCGCCATTTAAAACGCATCTGGCCATGCGAACTTCGCGAGCGAAACGCTCCGATCAACGCCTTCTGACGAAAGCAACTACAGCCAAAACATTTTCATCCAACAACAGTCTCATCCGCATCACCGTCCGTCAAATCATCACTGCTATCATGCACCGTCCGCCATCTGATCCACATAATCACCAGTACTACAGCTGCGTGTTGTCATCATCCTCATTCGTCCGCTTCGCCTCGTCACCAATAGTAACACCACCAACTAGGCTATCAACACCAAACAACAACGTCTTCTATCATCCCACATCACCACCTATTATCCATCATCTTCAGGCATCTAGCGCCCAATCCTTAGGACACCACTCTGGGCATACCTATCATCACCTTGATCATCACTACCTTCACACCGCTGGATACTCACATTCATTTTCAAGTGTTGTAACATTCCAATCTTCTAACATTACTAATCCTTCTATTTTCTCTACCCATAGCCACAACTCCTCATCTCTTCTTCATCACCAACAACCCCTTCATCATCAAGTGACAGTCTTTAATGGAATCTCTACTCTCCATACACCGCTGGGCACTGTCACTGTGTCCAGCAGCTTTCTTCAATCTTCCCACCTGCATCACCACACCCTTCAATCGCCTCCTTTCACTCATGAAGCCCAGCATCCCACTGGACTTCAACAACAACAACACCATCACCTTTCCCAACACCGCATCACTGGACAACGCTTCAGCATGATGCAGCACCACTCCGCTGGACATCACTCCAGCCATCCATCGCCCACCTATTCCGCATCGCACCCTCCTGGACACCACCACTAACCACACCCACAACACCTAAATCATCACTTCGCTGGACCCAACACAGTTGCCAGCATCCAAACCTCCGCCTCAACACCACCACCATCACGCACAACACCACCACCGTCTTCCGACCGCCGCTTCGCAGGACAACACATGGTCCACACACTGCGTGGCCATCCACCATCACCGTCCACCATTTCCACACCACGTACATCATCACATCGCTGGACCCAATCACTCGATCACCAGCATCTCATCCCCCGCCTCATCACCACCATAACCGTCGCTCCGATCCGCTTCGCTTGACAATACAAGCATCCATTCACCCCACTTCACTTCATCATCATCATCACCATCCACACACACGTCCAGTATTTAGAGAGGGCTGGACACCATCATTACCGCTTCGTATTTCGGTCGTTTCTTCTCGACATTGGTCGACCGGAACACCCAGCAAGATGCCTCTCTTCATTTCTACTCCTTATCACACCTGTTGGCTTAAGGCGCCGCTCTTTTACGCCATGCGCTGAAGCTGCACCTGCCCACCTTTTAGTTAAGTTTCAATAAATCCAATGTATTAGATCTTTAAGTACTCTCCCACACCACCACTGTCACCCCCCTAGAAACTTAACAAAAAACACCACAAAATAAATCTTAGGTTGAAGCCCTCGTGGCTCAACTGAAATAAGAAAAAAAAAAAACAAGCTCTACCGCCTATCTCAGAGACATTTGTTCAAGCAGCGAGGCTTCCATAACCCCAAAAAAGGGGGGCCATCCGCATTGTCGCATGCTATTGGCCTCCAGGCCACAAACATACTCTCACCAAACCTAATCTTACAAACTTTCTCCGGCCAAAAAGTCCAAATTGCCCCCATTGGAGGCGATTGGAACGCGAAAGATAGACTCTGGGGCAACTATCGTAGCTGCCCAAGAGGAAAAATCATCTCAGACTTTGTTCTATCTTCTGCCCATTACAATGTCCTCTCATCTGCAGAGCCCACCCACTATCCTACCAATAGCAACATTCCATCTGTGATTGATTTTGCATTATTTAACGGCATCTCTCCTCACCGCCTTTCAATTCGCCGCCAAATGGACCTATCTAGTGACCACGTCCCTCTAATTATAGACTTTTCAATATCCACTCACTTTTTAGTCCCTAAAAATCCCCGTCTTCTCACGCGATATTCAAACTTGAAAAAGTTCCGTCAGCAGCTTAACGCTGATACTCAACTAAACTTTGAAATCTCTTCCACAACTGATGCAGATGACATGCTAAATGTCTTTGCTCAAAAAATCTATTTCGCTGCTAACGCAGCATCTACCGCCCCCCATCCACACCCATTACAATCCCCTTTACATAACTCCCGCCAGCCCTCAGATCTATCCAGACCTCCAATCAAAGCTGAGATAGTTGAATTAATCCGCCTCAAGCGTAGATTGCGCAAGAGATACTCCCATACCAGACTATTTGAAGACCGTCTAGCATGGCAACAAATAAGTCGAAAATTATCTCAGCTTCTTCAGAAAACTCGTTCAGACCATTTTAACAACATCTTATCAAACGCTGACCCTAACAAAAAGGGTGGTTTCAATCTTTGGCGTGCCTGCAAAGGCCTCAAAGAACAGCCTCATAAACACATGCCGGTCAAAAATCAGCAAGGCAATTGGTGTCAAACCGTCAACGAGCAAGTTGATGCCTTTGCTGACGAGTTAGAAGACAGATTCAAACCCTTCAATCTCTGCTCACCTGAGCATGCTCACTCTGTCCAATCCTCACTAGCAAACTCTCAAATAGCAAACAACCCAAATTCCAACATTCGCCATGTAACCTTCCCTGAGCTAAAATCCCTTATCAAACAACTTCAAGTCAACAAAGCCCCCGGCTGTGACAAAATTGACAATTTTGTCATAAAATCACTTCCCCACCGTGCCATTCTCTTCTTAGTCAATGTCTTTAATTCCCTTCTTCGCCTCCACTACTTCCCTACGGCATGGAAATGTGCAAACATTTCCATGATCCCGAAAGGTGGAGGCAAATCTCTCTCAGATCTTGGAAATTATCGTCCTATAAGCCTTCTGCCTTCAATATCCAAACTCTTTGAGAAAATCATTTACACTCGATTAAACGACCAAATCGAAACCATACAGCTCATTCCTGACCACCAATTCGGTTTCAGAGAGGGCCACAGTACAATTCAGCAAATCCATAGGATTGTACACCATGTTAATAGCTGGTTTGAACGCGGTTTTAGTACTTCTGCTGTCTTTTTAGACATTGCACAAGCCTTTGACCGCGTTTGGCATGAAGGCTTACTTTTCAAACTCAAATCAATTATACCTTACCCCCTTTTCAATATCATAAAATCATTTCTGACCAATAGATCCTTTGTTGTCAAAGACAGAGGCACTCTATCATCAAAAAGGCCAATATTAGCCGGCGTCCCCCAGGGTAGTGTCTTGGCACCCCTTCTCTATAACATATTTACCCATGACATGCCCACCATAGCAAACACTTTCAAAGTCGACTTTCCCGACTGCCTCACGGCTACCTATGCTGATGACACAGCTTTTCTTATTAGTGGCTACATACCTGTCATCACCAAAAACATGGAACAACATTTGACTAAATTCTTATCCTGGGCAAATGCCTGGAATATAAAAGTCAATAGTTCCAAGTCCAAACATCTCATATTCTCCCTTCAAAATAGAATAGTTTGGCCTGACGTGTCTATTGACAATGTCATTATACCGTCAGTCAATTCAGCCAAGTACCTCGGTCTTCACTTAGACAGAAAGCTTCTATGGATCCGTCATATCCATATTACGAAGCAATCCCTCCTGACCAAATTTAAAAAATATCACTGGCTTCTTAACCCCAGTTCTCGCCTGTCTCAGTCCAACAAACTTCTAATTTATAAACAAATTATCGCCCCCTCATGGCACTATGGCATTGAGCTCTTCGGCTGTGCCTCCGACACAAATTTGCGCAAAATTCAAGTTTGCCAAAACAAATTCCTTCGTCTCATACTCTCTCCCCCTTATTACGTTTCAAACAAGACGTTACATACGGACTTACAGGTTTCCTCTGTCTGGGACGAGCTTAATCTTTTCTCTTCCAGATACTGGAATCGGCTCAGAGATCATCCAAACAAGGAAATGAAGCCTCTCCGTAACGACTCCCGTCGCCACCTCAAACGCATCTGGCCAATTGAGCTTTGCAAACGCAAAGCTCCCCCCAGAGCCTACTAAATCCCATTCACCTCACTCATACAGCGCTGGACCTCATAATCAACCGTCTCCCAGCACACATATCTCACCTTTTCTATAAACTAATATTAATTCCATCTATTTTTTTCCACCCATAGATGGAACTCTTCTCCTTTTCCAAACTCTTCGCTGCACTACCTGACTGACCTAAGCATCAGGATGCAGCCCTCACTCACACACTATGACACACAGTTGGCTGGACACCACCACCAGCACTGATCAATACATCCCCGCCTACCTCCTCCCACTCCATCTCACATCACCGTGCATCGGCACCTTGATCGCTGTACAAACTCACACTTCGCTGGACCACTTATAAACGCCAGTAGCAGCACTTCCCCAGGCATCCTACCTAAATCGCTGGAGTCCTCCATCCCACTCACCTCGCTGGACCGTACTCCAGCATCACCACCAGCATCATCACCGCTGGACATTCCCATCCCACATACTTCGCTGGAACTCATCATTACGCCAGCACCAGCACTAGCACCGCTGGACCCCACCTTTTCCTTCACCGCTGGACTCAACATAAACGCCAGCACCAGCACTTCGCTGGATTCACCTCATCATACCACCAACATCGCTGGAATCCATCACCAGCACCAATGTTGCTGAAACCCACCCTCCACTTCATACCACTAACATCGCTGGATTTCATCACCAGCGTTCACCAGCCCTTCGCTGGATACCCCAGCACTCACACCATACAACACAACACACCGCCGGAATCCATCACCAGCACCAGTGCCAGCATCAACATCGCTGGACACCATCATCCCTACACACGTCGCTCCAGCATCATTCACCGCTGGACACCATCATTCCCACACATCTCTACCAAACCATCCACATCATCTTCAACCTCATCCTCACCATCAACTTCACACTATTTCGGCTTATTTTACTCACCGTCCAGTTTTTGAGAGGGCTGGACACCACCACAACAACGTTCTCGGTCTGTCTACATTGGGACAGATCGGAATCGTTTCAATTAAATCCTCTCCTCATTCCGAACATCCATCATACCTGTTGGCTCATGGCGCAGTATATTATTACTTGAAAGCGCTGACGCTGCACTAACTCTATATAGTTAAGTTTAAGCCACCCAATGTATTCTTAATCTAGCCAATTAAGACCTCTAAATCTGTAACCCCCTCCCCATTAAACTTAACTATTTTCAAACAATAAATCTTAGGTTGACGCCCTCGTGGCTCAACTGAAACAAGAAAAAAATTATATACCTAATATTGACTTGTCAATGTTGGCTGTGGTGCTGGAATAGAGACTAAACTTAAATGTAACAGTGTATGTTCCTAGTACTACTGACGACTCTGATAGGTCAATCCATTCTTTTACAAATAAATCCAATTGATACTAACCGAAACCCCTATATATCTCCAACACCAATACGTTGGTTCGCTTCATTCCATCTAATGACTCCGTTTTTAACATTCTTTTCCACGTGGTCCCCTCGAGGGTGTTGGTGGACTGATTCGAGTTACTACCGAAAACCCATGGGTAGCCTATGGTGTTAACTTGTTTCGCCTTTTTATATGTGTCTCAGCAATAGGCCGGCATATATTGTGAAAAAAAAAAAAAAAAAAATGCTAAACTTAAACGTAAATGTATATGTTCCTAGTGCTGCTAACGAGTTTGATAGGTTAATTCCATTTAATTATAAACAAGGCCAATTTGTTACTAACCAAAACTCCTTTTTTACACTAACCAAAAACCCCAAATCAACAGCCTAAGATACTAACCGAAACTCCATTTATAACTCTAAAACAAGCTGCCAATTATAAGCTCAAAATTAACTAATCAATGTCAACTGTGATACTGGAATAGAGACTAAACTTAAACCTAAATGTGTATGTTCCAAGTGCTACTGACGACTCTGACATGTTAATTCCATTCATTTATGAACCAAGCCAATTGCTACTAACCGAAACTCCTTTTTATACTAACCTTAACTCCATTCATAACTACAAGACAACCTGCCAATTATATACCTAATATTGACTTGTCAATGTTGGCTGTGGTGCTGGAATAGAGACTAAACTTAAATGTAACAGTGTATGTTCCTAGTACTACTGACGACTCTGATAGGTCAATCCATTCTTTTACAAATAAATCCAATTGATACTAACCGAAACCCCTATATATCTCCAACACCAATACGTTGGTTCGCTTCATTCCATCTAATGACTCCGTTTTTAACATTCTTTTCCACGTGGTCCCCTCGAGGGTGTTGGTGGACTGATTCGAGTTACTACCGAAAACCCATGGGTAGCCTATGGTGTTAACTTGTTTCGCCTTTTTATATGTGTCTCAGCAATAGGCCGGCATATATTGTGAAAAAAAAAAAAAAAAAAAAAAAGCAGCAGCAGCAGCAGCAGCAGCGACAATTAAATACTCTGTCGCCAGCCACTACATGGCGCTCCAGTCATGGTAACCGGCGGCAGAGTATCCATATGTAAGGCTAAATAAGCGAAGAGAAACACAAATTAGATTCTCTTAGTTATAGAAAAAAAATATGTCAAACACTTACCCAAATACGTACGCAGATGTAGTTTAGTAGCCCTCTCGTACCTGAAAAATAATTTAAAAAATTATTAGCAAATAAGAATATAATCTCTGATTAGAAATTCATACTCACAGTTCTGTCCCACTTAGTATTGACCACACATTAGAATTAATCTTGACTCACCTGACTCTAGATATGCAATTAGCTTCTAAAACGTAATGAAAAAAAGAAAAAAATTTAACTCAAAGAAGAACTAGAAGAACAAGAAAAAAAGCACATGTCTACTTTTCGTTCTTGCAATCTGCAAATTTATGTAATACAAATGTCAATTTTACCTGTTTTAATTGTCCACTTTTTTGTTTTTGCGTAAATTTTTATGTTTATTTCGTCCCACCAGACTTGATGCAATATCCTGTAATTGACCTGTAAAATAGCAGCAAATTTTGTTTATTATTAAGTTTCTCAAATTAGAAATGTAGGTAAACATATATTAACGAGTAATAAGAATATAAGCCCCCGTTTGACATACTTACCGCACACACACAGGCATACGAGCACATTTTTATTTTTTGCACATGCACACAACGTTGAAGATAGGTCAGTTATCTTAGAGTTGGCCATAGCAAGCGATGTATCGATTTCTTTACAAGTTTTCGATATATCGCCATAGGCTGATTTTCGATTGTTCCGGAGTAGCAGAATTCTGTTAAGTATTTTAACATTAACAGAACTCTGTTCTCTGCTCTCGGCTGCAATCGGGATCGGCCTGCTATGGCCACACTCACAACAACAACAATTTTGCCAATTCAAATTTGAGTTTGAATCTTATAAAGATTCTCACTCAAAAATTTCTCTTTTCACGCAACTCAATTCAACTCAACTCGACACCTGACTATATCAGAGGCGGCTCACTCCACTCTGTATGAAAGTCGTCTCTGATCGGTCGAGGGTGCAAGTTGCTGAGCTGAACGGACCAGCCAGCCAGCCAAAAAGTCAATTCAATTCAACTCGAAATTAAATTAAAATTTTGTGCAACTAAAATAAAATAAATTAAAATCAAAGCAAATTAAAATTAAAATGAAAATAAAATAAAATTGTGCCAGTGTGTGCTAGTGTGCTGTGTTTTGTGTTCGACCAGCAATTAAGACAGAATATTATTAACATATTCCGAGCAATTAAAATAATTTTCTGCCAAAAAAGTGTGAGCGGCGTACAGCAAACTTATCTCTGGATGTTTGCTTGCATTGCAAAACTGCAATACAATATACTCGCAACTAAGCAAACAAATCATCCTTTCAAAAATTGTACACCACCTTAATACGCCACACACACACACGGCAAACAAAATTAAACGGGGAGGAAATTAATTAATTAATTTAAACATACAAATTAAATCATTAAATCTACAATATACACCATGTACAAAAACAATCCCCAAAAATACAAAATTGTAAACCACTACTAATTAATTTCTACCACATATACAATACAATACAATTAAAATTAAAGAAAAAGAGAAAAAACAAATAAGCTATTTAATTCGCCGCTCAAAAAAGGAAAAAAAAGTGCACCTAAAACGTAAAACGAAAAGCGAAAGCCATGAAAATCCGCCATTAAATGCATATATACACACACATATATATGTGAGTGTGTGTGCCAGTGAGAGTGCATCAAGGAGCGCGCCCAATGAAAGTGAACTTTGCACACGACGCTGCTGCGCCGCCATTAGAATGCAGTGCACTCTTTCACTCAAAAGAAACTGCATCTGAGTGAATTTCACACACGCACACAAACACGCACATATATACATGCATACATGCTCTTAAGCGCGTCGCGCAACCAAAACGGCCAACAACAAACAACCACAGAGCGACAGAATAAAGAAATTTGGAAAAAAAAAAAAAAGGAGAAGAAATGCATCAAACACACTGGCAAACTTAAATATTCAATAAAACGAATATTTTTGCAAAATTTTGCCAAAAAAAGCCACTACAGCGAAATATATATACATATATATATATACATATATATATAAACTGATTGCATTGCACACTTAAGTGCAAGTGTTTCTCGTGTTTTATGCATACAATTATATATAAAGCAACAAAATATATATATATAAAAAAAAAAATATAAAGCATAATTACATGTTAGATGTGTGACGTCCTCTTGTGACAAATTTTTTTTTTTGAGTTCTTTTCGTTCCTCTTTGTCCCTGTGTGAGTCAAAAAAAAAAAAAAAAAACCAATAAAAATCCCTGACAAGCCACACATACCTACAACATATGTGTGCGATTATAAAATAATTATTGGAAATAAAAACGGTCTGCCAACTAAAACTAATCAGAAAACTGTGATACAAATACTGACCATAAGACAATAAAATTACTTGACAAAATGGTCAAACTACAAAGTGACAAATTAAAAATGAAAATTCTACAACAACAACAACAACAACTACAACCAAAACCAAACGAGACGATGCCAATAAGGGCTACTCTGCAGCAGCAACAGCAGCGCCAACAACAGCAGCAGCAGCAGCAGCAGCAACAACAACAACAACTACAACTACAACATCAGCAAACTAAGGGTAAAAATATGCCTAAAATTAAAACTAAAACGCCGTCGCCGCAGCCAAGTGTGTCACCAGATCTCCCGCCAGGACCAGCTTGCAGTAAGCAAAAGGCGCGGCTAAGTTCTGGCGCCAAAAAGGCCGCCAAAAATGTTGCATTAGCAACAGCAACAGCAACAACAACAACCAGTGAGCATCGGCCATTGCGTAAAGTGCGCTCTGGTCCACTTGAGACGCCGATTTTGGCGCCAGAAATGGCGCCCAAATCAAGGAAGAGAGAGAGACGCTCCCTTGGCCCAACAACAACGGCAACAGCAACAACAAAACTCACTCAAAATGCATTGAGTGAGTTAAAATGGTCGCCGCCATTGCCGACGCAATTGATCCCGCCAATTCTAACAAATTTTGGCGGCCACAAATCAACAGTGAACACAACCTACAATCCCACACAAAGCATTGAGGTTGTGTTCACCAATTCGGACATGGAAGTGGATGTGACAACGTTGTCTGCAACAACATCGGCCACCACAACAACAACAACAACCAATACAGCCGGCTCGAGCAGTGCTCGCGTCTCTCCGGTCGTCTCCTCATTCGGCATGGACTATCCAGAGTCCTCAGATGCCACTGAAGAGGAGGATGACGACGACGACGATGAGGATACCACCTCAAAATCCTCAACAGCAACTACAAGAAGAACATCGCCATTAATGCAACATCAGCAGCAGCAACAACAGCAACAGCAGCAGCAGCAAATACGCATAAAGTCAACAGCAAAGGCAAATGCATCAACAGCCGCAGTAACACAACCTGCAACTGCAACTACAGCTCCAGCTCCAACTACAAGAACAACATCAACAGCAAGTACAATAACTGCTGAAGCAGCAGCAGCAGCAGCCGGTAAGTCGAATTTCATATTCAACTACCCGGCCCAAACTGTGCCAACCAAGCGAGCGGCCATATACGCTGGCGGCCATAAACGAAAATCGAAAAGGCAATTGAGGCATAGCTCAAAGCGCAGGGCCAATAATAAGTATTATGACAATGACTATGACTTATATAATGGCCCTCAAATTTCGGAACGTACGTTCATGAAACTGCTAAAACGCTACGAACACCATGACCCTTTATCGAAATTCTACGCAGGCGATGATGATCCGGCATACGATCTCACCGACTCGGATCCATTTGAGAGTCAAAGCGACTCCACTTGGCAACCCGAGTCTTGGGAGAGTATGTCGGATGACGTTGAGGTTGAGAATGAGAAGGAGAAGAAGAAGACGACAAATCGCGTCAATTCGCATGCTGATGGCAACATTGGTGATATTGTGGCAGCCAATAAATGCATTATTAATATGCCTACGCCCCTGCCTATGCCCATGACCATGACCATGCCCACTATGAAGCCCCTAACAGCAGCAACTGCTGCAACAACAACAACAACAACAACAACAAATAGCGTGCCTCCAGCTGCAAATACTGCTATTGCATTCACTACCGTCCCCATTGACAACATTGTCAATAATAGTGATAACAATAGCAACAACAACAACAACATCAACATAAACAGCAATAGCATCAATAACAATAGCAACAAATCGAGCAATAAATCGAAAAAAAGACGTAAAAATGCAGAAGACGGAGCTGACATTTTCAACGATTTAAATGCTATGCTTGAGGCAACGAAAAAAGATTTCGAGGAGCAAGCTCGCCAAAAGAAGCAGCAAAAGGAGTGGCATTTGGTGAAAAGCAGCAAAGTACCGACGCTCTTCCTGCCCAAAGTGAAGGAGATTCTGCCATTGTTGGATCGCCTGAACAGTTTGGAAGGTGCGAAGAATAGCTTCACAACGAAATGCGCACAAAATGGCACAATCCGATTGCATTGCAAAAGCTATGAGGCATACAATGCAATCGCCAAAGATCTGGGGAATGACAACACGGCGATGCATACGCATCAAATGCGTAAAGATCGCGGCTACCGTGTTGTCATTCGTCACCTACACAGCTCAACTTCAACGGATTGGATCAAAATGCAGCTGACTCTCATGGGCTTCACGGTGAGATTCGTACGTGTCATGACACATCGTTTCACCGGTAAGCCCATGAATCTATTCGAAGTTGAGCTTGAGCCCACACTGGATGGCACCAACGAGGTGTTGCTACAATTGAAGCAATTGGGTAGCCAGGATATTGTCATTGAGCGACAGAGAAAGAGCATTGACCCAGTTCAATGCCACAGATGCCAGGCATTTGGGCATACAAAAAATTATTGCCGTAGGCAATTTGTTTGCTTAAAATGCGCAGGAGAGCATGCAACTACTATGTGCACAAAGGCACGCGACACTCCGGCAAAGTGTGCAAATTGTCTTGGTGCGCATATTGCCAGTTATAAGGGATGCCGGATATTCAAAGATGCTCAATCAAAACTGGGCATCAATAAGGCAAGGTCAGAATTTGCACAGCTCATGCAAAAGGAATGGCCGTTGCCAAAGTATCCGCCTTCCAAAATATCTAGTCAGCAGCAACAACGTCAGCAGCAGCAGCAGCAACAGCAGCAGCAGCAGCAGCAGCAGCATCAACAACAACAACAACAGAAGCAAACAATTGGGCCACAAAAGACAGCAATCAGTGCGTCTACAAATGAAAAATGCCAAAGCAAAAGCAGCCACATACACTGAAGCAACAGCAGCAGCAGCAGCACAAGCAACAACAAGCCACTATAAAGCCGCACTTGGCCAACAAGAGCAACAATAAGGCTACGTATAGCCAAGTTGTCAAAGCTGGGCCGGCCAATAAGCCGAAGGCTCGTACTCTAGCCGGACCTGCAAGCCGACACTTGGGGAGGCTTCAGGAAAAGCTCAGAGTCGAGCAGAAGCAGTCGCTGAGCAAGGAGCAGCTGCAGCAGCAGCAGCAGCAGCTACAACAACAGCCGCACACCCAGATGCAGGCACAACAACAACAACAACAACAACAACAACAGCAATTACAGCCGACCAGTAAATTCCGGACGGACCCCAAATTAATGGAAACTATGCAGCAGAATGCTGAAACTATCCGCAAAATGGGACAAAAAATTGACTCACTAACGGATATAATTCAAAGATTACTATTGGACAAAAATCTAGATAGCAATCTGCTGCAGCAAATACAGGATACACAACATATTGATGCAATTGTACAAATCAATACCCCATATCCAAGCGACATGTCATCGGACACTGTCCCACAAAATGCCAATGACATGTCGTTTGATGGATAATAACCTCCAAATGCAATTAAATAACTACAATAGACCAAACTATGCCACTACTGCCCATGCCTCTCACCCAGCAGCAGCAATTACAATAACTACAAATAATAATAGGAGTACTCACCTGAGACGAGCCCTTGAATGCGGAAGAATGGAATCTGCTGTCAAAAACTTCGTCACGCACAGCACCTCGCACGTTGATGAAACAATTGCACATTGCAAAGCCTTTTCCTTAGGCATCGATGACATATGCAAAAACATCGTTCACCTAAGAATACAGAATCGAGGATTAAAAACATTGAAAATACAAACAAAATCAACAAAAAATATACCCTCGAAAATCAATAACGACGCGAAATATGGTGGTGCAAAATCAAAAGCGATTTTGTCACTCAACAATATCGGCGCTCGAAACGTTAGCTCGTTTGCACCCGCAAACTCATCCAGAGCAAATCGCTCCATTGCAAAATATCATCGTCGAACGGCAGAATCCATTCCCTGTGCTCCTATTATCATCATAATATTGCCCAAAAATAATCAGCTCGGTGAGCAGCATTATTTGGCAAATCAGGCAGTTGGACATGGAATTAAATAAGAGAATCCAAAATCAGCAAACACAGCAATAAAGTAAAATACACACTAAAAAACACTACAGAGGTAAAAACTCACCAATAAGCACCGATACAACTACAGCATACAGCATCAATTTGCCACACTGTTGCAATATGCAACATGTGGCAACCCTGGCATATCCTGCTTCATGGTTGGGTCCGGCGCACTCTCCTGTACGCAACTCAAGGCCCCAATGGGGCATATCCTGACAATTGGCGAAAGTGGCTGTACCAAACAAAATGGTCCAACGACGTTGGACAAACGCTGTTAGTCGCACAATTGGCAACGTGCCACCATTGGCTGCAACGGGCATTTGCATCAACACGATGCATCTGACAGACAGCTCTGGTGATCTGACAACGCGACTCCAACAAAAGAACGGCCATTTTGTATGGCTCATGGGCATCATCATCCATGACGGTGTCCTCATCCAGCAGCAGCAGCAGCAGCAGCAGCAGCAATACCTGAAAAGAAAAATAAGAAAAGAAAAGAAAATTATTATATAATTTGAATCTTTACAATTTCAGGCATACACATTGGGCCTGCTAGAATACAATATCGCCATACACTACTACTACTACTACCAATATGGGCACCCGCTCATGGCACACAAGTGTTGGGGCGCCAATTATATGGCCCTCAGGCAGCACCTACAGCAACACGAGTCAGCATGAGAGATGACCGCACTGACAGCAACAACGGCCAAAATGGCCACTCTAGCAGCGGCCTATGGTAAATAACTGCCTGGTTGCCACCTCAATGGCCCCCAGGCAACACAAAACTGAACCTCCAGTCGAACGCGCGGAATAGCAGACGGCAGCAACAACGGCCATAATATGGCCTCTCCTTCACACATGGCCCCCACTGGGCTGATCAAATATTTGGCCACCTGAGCATCCACAAAGGTGCAGGGGCACAATTTGTCATTGCTCCAGAGGCGGCCATGCAACTCCCGACGCTCATTGGGGGCGTGACAGCGGCGTGGGAATCCACTACAGCGTCCGCTCCTTAAGCGTCTCCACATAGCATGCAGCAGCGACGGCAGCGACGGCAGCGACAGCAGCACGCAGCAGCAGCAGCAGCAGCAGCAGCAGCAGCAGCAGCAGCGACAATTAAATACTCTGTCGCCAGCCACTACATGGCGCTCCAGTCATGGTAACCGGCGGCAGAGTATCCATATGTAAGGCTAAATAAGCGAAGAGAAACACAAATTAGATTCTCTTAGTTATAGAAAAAAAATATGTCAAACACTTACCCAAATACGTACGCAGATGTAGTTTAGTAGCCCTCTCGTACCTGAAAAATAATTTAAAAAATTATTAGCAAATAAGAATATAATCTCTGATTAGAAATTCATACTCACAGTTCTGTCCCACTTAGTATTGACCACACATTAGAATTAATCTTGACTCACCTGACTCTAGATATGCAATTAGCTTCTAAAACGTAATGAAAAAAGAAAAAAAAATTTTAACTCAAAGAAGAACTAGAAGAACAAGAAAAAAAAGCACATGTCTACTTTTCGTTCTTGCAATCTGCAAATTTATGTAATACAAATGTCAATTTTACCTGTTTTAATTGTCCACTTTTTTGTTTTTGCGTAAATTTTTATGTTTATTTCGTCCCACCAGACTTGATGCAATATCCTGTAATTGACCTGTAAAATAGCAGCAAATTTTGTTTATTATTAAGTTTCTCAAATTAGAAATGTAGGTAAACATATATTAACGAGTAATAAGAATATAAGCCCCCGTTTGACATACTTACCGCACACACACAGGCATACGAGCACATTTTTATTTTTTGCACATGCACACAACGTTGAAGATAGGTCAGTTATCTTAGAGTTGGCCATAGCAAGCGATGTATCGATTTCTTTACAAGTTTTCGATATATCGCCATAGGCTGATTTTCGATTGTTCCGGAGTAGCAGAATTCTGTTAAGTATTTTAACATTAACAGAACTCTGTTCTCTGCTCTCGGCTGCAATCGGGATCGGCCTGCTATGGCCACACTCACAACAACAACAATTTTGCCAATTCAAATTTGAGTTTGAATCTTATAAAGATTCTCACTCAAAAATTTCTCTTTTCACGCAACTCAATTCAACTCAACTCGACACCTGACTATATCAGAGGCGGCTCACTCCACTCTGTGTGAAAGTCGTCTCTGATCGGTCGAGGGTGCAAGTTGCTGAGCTGAACGGACCAGCCAGCCAGCCAAAAAGTCAATTCAATTCAACTCGAAATTAAATTAAAATTTTGTGCAACTAAAATAAAATAAATTAAAATCAAAGCAAATTAAAATTAAAATGAAAATAAAATAAAATTGTGCCAGTGTGCTGCCAGTGTGTGCTAGTGTGCTGTGTTTTGTGTTCGACCAGCAATTAAGACAGAATATTATTAACATATTCCGAGCAATTAAAATAATTTTCTGCCAAAAAAGTGTGAGCGGCGTACAGCAAACTTATCTCTGGATGTTTGCTTGCATTGCAAAACTGCAATACAATATACTCGCAACTAAGCAAACAAATCATCCTTTCAAAAATTGTACACCACCTTAATACGCCACACACACACACGGCAAACAAAATTAAACGGGGAGGAAATTAATTAATTAATTTAAACATACAAATTAAATCATTAAATTTACAATATACACCATGTACAAAAACAATCCCCAAAAATACAAAATTGTAAACCACTACTAATTAATTTCTACCACAAATACAATACAATACAATTACAAAAAAAAAAAAAAAAAAAAATACTCACTCAGCCATTTTGTACGTACATTGTAGCAGCAGCCCATCACTCAGTCCAATTGCGTACCTGAAAATAAGAAAATAATTAGTTATTATGTATAATTAGAATTGCTCACAATTAAGTTATACTTACCTTTCTTGACCCCTAAAAATATTAGTTAAATGCACTTACCTGACACTAATAGCCATTAATCTGAAAAGAAAAAGAAGAAGAAAATTAACTTTTTGACTTTAATGCAAGCAACTGCAAATTTATGTATTACAATGTTTCAATTTTACTTGTTTTAATTGTTTACCTTATTGTCTATATGTAAATTTTTATTCCGTCCATGATGTTAATTCCTGTTCAAATTTATCTGTAAAACAGCAGCAAAATAATATTTATTAATTTAAGTAGCTCATAATATAGCTACGTAGGTAAATAGAATGTCACACGCACCCATTAATATGTAAGAGAGGCCGCATACACAGCGCGCGCACACACACACACATATATCAGATATATGCATATTCGTGTGTGACCGTAGCGGCAGCAAGTGTCGATTCATCGATACTTGCAATGGCTTTGATCGTGAGTCTGTTGCATAGCAGAATTCTGTTAAGCGAAAAATTTCCCTTTTCACTTAACAGAATTCTACTGCCTATCAGAATCTCGATTGACCAGCTCAAACGGCCACACAAGGGAAATTCAAATTTGAAAATTCCAATACGACCCAATTGCCGGCTACGCCGCTAATCTCGTCTGCCCCAAAGCGTCGAGGCGAGCGGACGTGCGCCGGCAATTGTGGTCCTGGTCAGCCACTTTGTAATAAAACTGAAAGTTCAAAATTATTTAAAAAAAAAGCAACTTTCTTGTGTGTGCGCGTCTGGGTGTGCGGTCGAAACGCTCCCGCGCCGTAAAAAACAAACGCTGTGACCCCAAATTAATTATTATGAAGCCAAGTGCAATTAATTTGGATTAAATAAAGTCTTAGAAAAAACCGTCTTCTGATCGCCGCTTCACTGGACAACACATCGTCCACACACTGCGTGGCAAATATCACCCACCATTTCCACGCCACCTACATCATCACATCGCTGGACCCAATCACTCGATCACCAGCATCTCATCCCCCGCCTCATCACCACCATAACCGTCGCTCCGATCGCCGCTTCGCTTGACAATACAAGCATCCATCACCCCACTTCATCATCATCATCACCATCCACACACACGTCCAGTATTTAGAGAGGGCTGGACATCATCATTACCGCTTCGTGTTTCGGTCGTTTCTTCGACATTGGTCGACCGGAACACCCAGCAAGATGCCTCTCTTCACTTCTACTCCTCATCACACCTGTTGGCTTAAGGCGCCGCTCATTTACGTCATGCGCTGAAGCTGCACCTGCCCACCTTTTAGTTAAGTTGCAATAAATCCAATTGTCCTAGATCTTTAAGTACTCTCTCACACCACCACTGTCACCCCCCCTAGAAACTTAACAAATAACACCACTAAATAAATCATAGGTTGACGCCCTCGTAGCTCAACTGAAATAAGAAAAAAAAAAGGCGCAACAACTTGCTCACGGCGCTGAAGTCATATACCACCTAAGTTATCATTAAGTTCAATCTTAAGTCAATGTCACTAGTCTCTAAGTTAGTGTTAAGATAGACTTAATGTTACGAATCACACAATAAATCTCCGGCCACCCCACACAACGGGATGACTGAAACGAGAAACAAGAAAAACGCCGTGTCTGCCATTTTTATCAGTGTTGGAGGCAGACACAGCATCACCAACATTCCCCCCCCTCTCTACGGAGCTCCCCATCACCCTCATTCACCTGTAGGCTCAAGGCGCCCAGAATTACTCTGGAAAATCGAAATTGATTTGCGCTGAAGCCGTACCCACTGCCCACGGGTACTGCCCCACCAACACCAATACCCGGCACCCAAACAACACATCTCCGGTTGCCGAGCACCCCCCGCCCGAACAACCCTACTACCCAGAAAAAAAAAGTAACCCCCCTCCCCATTAAACTTAA
The DNA here is from genome assembly GCA_018901825.1 of Drosophila funebris. Taxonomy (NCBI): domain Eukaryota; kingdom Metazoa; phylum Arthropoda; class Insecta; order Diptera; family Drosophilidae; genus Drosophila; species Drosophila funebris. The sequence goes on along the minus strand of JAEIFK010000455.1, from coordinate 4,707,908 downwards.
CTATTGTCATAAAACAAATCTTAGGTTGACGCCCTCATGGCTCAACTGAAACAAGAAAAAAAGGTGCTATTATACCATCTTACAGTGATGCAGTTGCTCCAGTCACAAATTCCATGCTGTTAAATATGAATCCACTTATTTCAAACACTGTAAGCAAGTTCACGGCTGCTCAGCGAAGCTCCCTATTCCCAGTCAAACTCTTAATACGCAACAATACTCATCGAAAAGTTAAAGCGAACGCCAGTCAGCGTGATACTAAGGGAGCGGCGTTACACATACGTGAGCGTACAATCCTGCGTCTACATACCTGTAAAAGATTGCAAATAACACATATGAATGTCTACTTCAACTCTCTAAAGCAAACAACAGCTGCTGCTAAGCCATCAAATGCTATGTGCAACTCGTCTACAAAGCACGCGGCAGCACGATCGATAGAGCACAAATCTTCAATTAATTACATTGATTTCAATGAATTACATTACATCTACAAAAAATTTGCAACCGGCGTGCTGGGTCCGGCGTCGATGGCTGCACGCGTTACTGCACCGTACTTGAAGACACAAACAGCTACCTGCAACAAACAAATACAAATTAAAAATCAACAGTTAACATATAACCACGGTGTTCACATACCATCTTACAGCGACGCTAGTTTTTCCACGACTCGGCCCCGCCCACTTACAAAATAGCCAATAAAACACACCGAAGGCGACACGATTGTTGAATCGACACCTTCAGCTACCAAAACGAGAGCGCCTACTCAGCGGGATGCCATGCGCCGAGGGATTCCAGAGCGACTCCAGGCCGGCGTCTCATGCAGCTGATTGGATAGAGTTAATAACATTATTATAATACTAAGCTAATTTGTTATTTTGTAGTTTGTTAATTTACTTACATTATTTGTTTATATCTTCCGCCATTTCTGTTTTCACACTAGTGTTGGACATCGATCAATAGAGATCTAAAAGAAAATAACATAGAATTAACATAGGCGTAACATAAATTCATACAAAATACTATGTAAAGTACTGATTTTGAATAAAACACCAACGTTTACGATATACCACTCCCCTATCTGCTGGTCAGGCAAGGTGAAGATGAAATATATCGTATTCGCTGGCATTAATGCGCGTGGCACTCATGCGATAAAGTAAACTAGCAATCGCTGGACTCTACCCGCATCACCTAACACACATCGATGGACTCCATTCTAATGCCAGCACCAGCACTTCGCTGAGATTCCGCACCATCCTACAAATATCGCTGGAACTCATCACCAGCACCTCTGCCTGCAACAACATCCTCACTCAACCTGCATCAAACCACACACACCATCCACTTCTTCATCACCATCCTCATCATCATCATTATCCAACTTTCGGCTAACCACACTCAACGTCCAGTTTTCGAGAGGGCTGGACATCATCACTTCAACATTCTGGATCTGTCTGCATTGGGACAGACTGGAATAGTTTTAAATAAACCTCTCGCCATTAAGAACTCCTCATACCTGTTGGCTCTTGGCGCAGTAATTTATTACATCAAAGCGCTGACGCTGGACCCACCCCACATAGTTAAGTTTAAGATTCCTAACGTTAGCTCTTAATCTAGTCAATTAAGCTCTCACCAAATGTATCCCATCAAAAAATTCCAGCTTCAGAGTGGGTCTCAGACCGGGAAAGACCCTCGTAGCTCAACTGAAATAAGAAAAAAAAAGGCGCAACAACTTGCTCACGGCGCTGAAGTCATATACCACCTAAGTTATCATTAAGTTCAATCTTAAGTCAATGTCACTAGTCTCTAAGTTAGTGTTAAGATAGACTTAATGTTACGAATCACACAATAAATCTCCGGCCACCCCACACAACGGGATGACTGAAACGAGAAACAAGAAAAACGCCGTGTCTGCCATTTTTATCAGTGTTGGAGGCAGACACAGCATCACCAACATTCCCCCCCTCTCTACGGAGCTCCCCATCACCCTCATTCACCTGTAGGCTCAAGGCGCCCAGAATTACTCTGGAAAATCGAAATTGATTTGCGCTGAAGCCGTACCCACTGCCCACGGGTACTGCCCCACCAACACCAATACCCGGCACCCAAACAACACATCTCCGGTTGCCGAGCACCCCCGCCCGAACAACCCTACTACCCAGAAAAAAAAGTAACCCCCTCCCCATTAAACTTAACTATTGTCATAAAACAAATCTTAGGTTGACGCCCTCATGGCTCAACTGAAACAAGAAAAAAAGGTGCTATTATACCATCTTACAGTGATGCAGTTGCTCCAGTCACAAATTCCATGCTGTTAAATATGAATCCACTTATTTCAAACACTGTAAGCAAGTTCACGGCTGCTCAGCGAAGCTCCCTATTCCCAGTCAAACTCTTAATACGCAACAATACTCATCGAAAAGTTAAAGCGAACGCCAGTCAGCGTGATACTAAGGGAGCGGCGTTACACATACGTGAGCGTACAATCCTGCGTCTACATACCTGTAAAAGATTGCAAATAACACATATGAATGTCTACTTCAACTCTCTAAAGCAAACAACAGCTGCTGCTAAGCTAAACGAGAGCGCCTACTCAGCGGGATGCCATGCGCCGAGGGATTCCAGAGCGACTCCAGGCCGGCGTCTCATGCAGCTGATTGGATAGAGTTAATAACATTATTATAATACTAAGCTAATTTGTTATTTTGTAGTTTGTTAATTTACTTACATTATTTGTTTATATCTTCCGCCATTTCTGTTTTCACACTAGTGTTGGACATCGATCAATAGAGATCTAAAAGAAAATAACATAGAATTAACATAGGCGTAACATAAATTCATACAAAATACTATGTAAAGTACTGATTTTGAATAAAACACCAACGTTTACGATATACCACTCCCCTATCTGCTGGTCAGGCAAGGTGAAGATGAAATATATCGTATTCGCTGGCATTAATGCGCGTGGCACTCATGCGATAAAGTAAACTAGCAATCGCTGGACTCTACCCGCATCACCTAACACACATCGATGGACTCCATTCTAATGCCAGCACCAGCACTTCGCTGAGATTCCGCACCATCCTACAAATATCGCTGGAACTCATCACCAGCACCTCTGCCTGCAACAACATCCTCACTCAACATGCATCAAACCACACACACCATCCACTTCTTCATCACCATCCTCATCATCATCATTATCCAACTTTCGGCTAACCACACTCAACGTCCAGTTTTCGAGAGGGCTGGACATCATCACTTCAACATTCTGGATCTGTCTGCATTGGGACAGACTGGAATAGTTTTAAATAAACCTCTCGCCATTAAGAACTCCTCATACCTGTTGGCTCTTGGCGCAGTAATTTATTACATCAAAGCGCTGACGCTGGACCCACCCCACATAGTTAAGTTTAAGATTCCTAACGTTAGCTCTTAATCTAGTCAATTAAGCTCTCACCAAATGTATCCCATCAAAAAATTCCAGCTTCAGAGTGGGTCTCAGACCGGGAAAGACCCTCGTAGCTCAACTGAAATAAGAAAAAAAAAAAAAAAGGCGCAACAACTTGCTCACGGCGCTGAAGTCATATACCACCTAAGTTATCATTAAGTTCAATCTTAAGTCAATGTCACTAGTCTCTAAGTTAGTGTTAAGATAGACTTAATGTTACGAATCACACAATAAATCTCCGGCCACCCCACACAACGGGATGACTGGAAACGAGAAACAAGAAAAACGCCGTGTCTGCCATTTTTATCAGTGTTGGAGGCAGACACAGCATCACCAACATTCCCCCCCCTCTCTACGGAGCTCCCCATCACCCTCATTCACCTGTAGGCTCAAGGCGCCCAGAATTACTCTGGAAAATCGAAATTGATTTGCGCTGAAGCCGTACCCACTGCCCACGGGTACTGCCCCACCAACACCAATACCCGGCACCCAAACAACACATCTCCGGTTGCCGAGCACCCCCCGCCCGAACAACCCTACTACCCAGAAAAAAAAGTAACCCCCTCCCCATTAAACTTAACTATTGTCATAAAACAAATCTTAGGTTGACGCCCTCATGGCTCAACTGAAACAAGAAAAAAAGGTGCTATTATACCATCTTACAGTGATGCAGTTGCTCCAGTCACAAATTCCATGCTGTTAAATATGAATCCACTTATTTCAAACACTGTAAGCAAGTTCACGGCTGCTCAGCGAAGCTCCCTATTCCCAGTCAAACTCTTAATACGCAACAATACTCATAGAAAAGTTAAAGCGAACGCCAGTCAGCGTGATACTAAGGGAGCGGCGTTACACATACGTGAGCGTACAATCCTGCGTCTACATACCTGTAAAAGATTGCAAATAACACATATGAATGTCTACTTCAACTCTCTAAAGCAAACAACAGCTGCTGCTAAGCTAAACGAGAGCGCCTACTCAGCGGGATGCCATGCGCCGAGGGATTCCAGAGCGACTCCAGGCCGGCGTCTCATGCAGCTGATTGGATAGAGTTAATAACATTATTATAATACTAAGCTAATTTGTTATTTTGTAGTTTGTTAATTTACTTACATTATTTGTTTATATCTTCCGCCATTTCTGTTTTCACACTCTAGCGTTGGACATCGATCAATAGAGACCTAAAAGAAAATAACATAGAATTAACATAGGCGTAACATAAATTCATACAAAATACTATGTAAAGTACTGATTTTGAATAAAACACCAACGTTTACGATATACCACTCCCCTATCTGCTGGTCAGGCAAGGTGAAGATGAAATATATCGTATTCGCTGGCATTAATGCGCGTGGCACTCATGCGATAAAGTAAACTAGCAATCGCTGGACTCTACCCGCATCACCTAACACACATCGATGGACTCCATTCTAATGCCAGCACCAGCACTTCGCTGAGATTCCACACCATCCTACAAACATCGCTGGAACTCATCACCAGCACCTCTGCCTGCAACAACACCCTCACTCAACCTGCATCATACAAATATCGCTGGAACTCATCACCAGCACCTCTGCCTGCAACAACACCCTCACTCAACCTGCATCAAACCACACACACCATCCACTTCTTCATCACCATCCTCATCATCATCATTATCCTACTTTCGGCTAACCACACTCAACGTCCAGTTTTCGAGAGGGCTGGACATCATCACTTCAACATTCTGGATCTGTCTGCATTGGGACAGACTGGAATAGTTTTAAATAAACCTCTCGCCATTAAGAACTCCTCATACCTGTTGGCTCTTGGCGCAGTAATTTATTACATCAAAGCGCTGACGCTGGACCCACCCCACATAGTTAAGTTTAAGATTCCTAATGTTAGCTCTTAATTAAGCTCTCACCAAATGTATCCCATCAAAAAATTCCAGCTTCAGAGTGGGTCTCAGACCGGGAATGATCATCAAAATTGGACTGATGATTGCGTGGCAGTTTTGAAGTAGAGTTATTCGGAGAGCTGGACCCACTTTTGCTTAGCGAATGACATGATTTGATAGCTGCTCCAGTATCAGGCATGAGGTCTATGGCCATCATGGTCGAGTCTAACAACTCATTAGAAGAATGGTCCGATTCGCCACTGGTTTCATAAATTAATGAGCGCCTCATGTCAACACTAGAGTGGCGCGACGAAGAACGGTGTGCACGACTGGAAACTTCACGCGCCTCCAGGCCCACGATCTTAGTTTTAACATGCTTCCTACCCTAACGAGCCTTCATAGGGGAACCTCAACCAGAACCCCCCAAGTGAGGAACAGGAGGAGGCAAGAGTGTCCGGGAGACTTCAAAAATCTGCAAAACTTTAAAATAAAATACCAGTCGAAAAGGCTACAGTCGACCGCATTCGACAGTATAATACCCTGTACAGGCTTCTATATTAAGAGTATTTTGATAATAGATACTTTGATTAAAATAAAAGTAAGAACATAACAGATGTTTAAAGAAAACCCCTTTGAAACTCTCATTTTGCATATGAATTTTTTGCTTGCTTATAGCAGCTCACTTTCACATATTTATACATATTCAATCAAAAGCTGAGTGTTACGACACTTAATTTACTTATGCCTGTGTCGCAGTAGTTCCCTATCTCGCTCGCACAAATATGCACACATGGTAAGCAGACGCATGTGTCACAGTCGTTCGCTGTCTCGCTCGCACACATGTGCTGCCTGCTGCTCTAAGATTCCGTGGAAAAATAACTTTTATTGCTGATTATCTGTCTTATTTACAAACCGATCTTGATGAAACTTTCAGCGTTCCTTCTACATATAATTCTTAACGCACCTGTTAAGTTAGAAGTGTCTACGTTGAAAAATGTGGCTATTATTCGTTTTTTTCGATTTGCGGGGGAAGGGGGGGGAGGTATCCAAAATTTAAAATAAACTTGATCTGCGTATGGTATACAGGAACCTTGATGCCAAATTTGGTGTATCTAGCTCTTATAGTTGCTGAGATCGACGCGTTCATACAGACGGACAGACGGACGGACAGACAGACGGACATGGCTCAATCGACTCGGCTGTTGATGCTGATCAAGAATATATATACTTTATAGGGTCGGAGATGACTCCTTCTGCCTGTTACAAAAATTTTTTTCACAAAGTTAATATATCCCTGTACAGGGTATAATAACAAAACAAAAATAAAACAAGAATGCTACGAAAAATAAATACGAATAAAATTATTTTTGTAGCAAGAGCCGAAGCAATAAATATCAAAAGGCACAGAATTTGTTTTCCGGTAAATTTTCACAAATTTTATTTTCCCTAAAAAATTTGGAAAAAGTATTTTTAGGAAAAAATAGGTCTGACCCGAGAGAGTTCTAGATTCAGACTCAACCTTCTTCTTATTCCAAAAAATTTCTCTGTTTTTTTCAAATCATAAAATAACTTTCTTCTAGCCACTTGTGCTTTCATCTCCATTTTTTATATCCTCAAGTAATACATGTATTTTTTGTTACAATTTCATTTCATAAACTGCTCATCCCTCAAATAAATATCCTTCATTAGCTTATTGCGTCATCAGACCCCATAACGCTGGATACATCGCTACAATTGTAAGCACCTCCACGGTACAACGTCAAGTCGTCACGTACAACCGTCCACGCATTCTGTCCGCTACATTATCAACCTCGTTCATCTCCTCTGATAACCTTCTGTCCATCTCATCGTCGACATCGCTGTCTTCATTGACACGTACTACCACCTTCGCTGGAAGCATCATCACTTCAAACTATCATTTCTACTCAACTTTTCCGTCCGATCGCATCTCTTCAAACTGCCATGGTCATTATATTTAACGTATAATGAGCCCCTCTGGCTACGCCACATACTCCTGGATTCGTCATCTTCAACCTGGAATCGTCTTCTCAACCTGGAATCGTCATCTACATCACTATGCCTTTCCTCCAATCTACTCATCTATACTGTCCGATCACATCTCTTCAAACTGCCATGGTCATTATATTTTAACATATTATGAGCCCCTCTGGCTACGTCATATACACCTGGATTCGTCATCTAAAACTGGATTCGTCTTCTCAACCTGGATTCGTCATCTTCAACTGGATTCGTCATCTTCAACTGGATTCGTCTTCTCAACCTAGAATCGTCATCTACATCACTTTGCCTATCCATCAATCTATTCATCTATACTGTCCGATCACATCTCTTCAAACTGCCATGGTCATTATATTTAACGTAAAATGAGCCCCTCTGGCTACGTCACATACACCCGGATTCGTCGTCTACAACTGGAATCGTCCTCTCAACCTGGAATCGTCATCTACATCACTATGTCTTTCCATCAACCTACTCATCTATACTGTCCGATCACATCTCTTCAAACTGCCATGGTCATTATATTTAACATATTATGAGTCCCATTGGCTACATCACTATGTCTTTCCATCAACCTACTCATCTATACTGTCCGATCACATCTCTTCAAACTGCCATGGTCATTATATTTAACATATTATGAGTCCCATTGGCTACGTTACATTCACCCGGATTTGTCATCTACAACTGGATTCGTCTTTTCAACCTGGATTCGTCAACTTCAACTGGATTCGTCTTCTCAACCTGGAATCGTCAAACTTCTCATCATACCGCCATTTAGCAACACATTGCACGGCATCTCTTCACATGGCCAGCCCGGTCACCCCACCCTGTTTTTTCATAATTCAGTCTCACCACCATCAGCAACGGTCAGGTCAACTTAATACCGTCATCCACATCACACTGCGTACAGCCTGCTTGCGTACATCACTCCCACGATCGTGGCCAGCACCAGAGAGGGCTGGTCACACCCATAATCAAACCAAACGCCGTGTCTGCCATTTTTATCAGTGTTGGAGGCAGACACAGCATCACCAACATTCCCCCCTCTCTTCGGAGCCCCCCATCTCCTTTATTCACCTGTAGGCTCAAGGCGCCCAGAATTACTCTGGAAAATCGAAATTGATTTGCGCTGAAGCCACACCCACTGCCCCACCAACACCAATACCCGGCACCCAAACAACACATCTCCGGTTGCCAAGCGCCCCCGCCCGAACAACCAAACTACCGAGAAAAAAAAGCAATCAGTGCCGGCTCCTTGACCTGAGCAAGTCACCTATTTTTTAAAATAAACTTAATGTATATTTTCTTTGAAAACTATGTAGAAAAATTCTCTTCTGAACAAATCTCTCTCATTTCATAAAACTTTATAAAGTAACATCCTTCTAGCCATTGTGCTCCTGGTTCTTTGATATATACAAATATTTTTGTAAACTGCTCATCCCTCAATATAAAATCTTCATAGCTTATAACGTCATCATACCTCACAACTCTGGATACATCCCAACAACAACAACAACAATAGCAAGCTCTTCCATTATCCAACATCGTGTCATCACGCACAACCGGATACGCATCCTGTCCATTTCATCATCATCATCGTCCATCTTGTCTGACAATCTCCTCATCTCATCGTCGTCCTACACACAATGCCAACTCACAATCTGGCAATCAACAACATCGTCATCATCATCATCCTCAACATGCCATCTGGTCCATCTCATCTTCATCATCATCGCTGGTCATTCGTGATCATTTAAACATTCAATAAATAATTTTGTTTCACTCATTCAATTAAACAAACTCAAAACTAAAGTATTTGTCATTTCTATGTCACATTTTAACTGTCCAATATGCTGTCACCACCATCATCATCACACTGCCATATTCAATTTGGCACATCCATCATGTATCTTCACTGGAAGCGCCATCTTCAAATTGCATCTCTTCAATCTGTCATCATTGAAATTCATCATCTTCACTGGAATCGTCATCTCTACAACAACAACAATAACGTCCTCCTACATCGCTTCAAACTGCCAATAATATTATATTTTATAATGTTACGCACTGGCACCTCTTCATCACTTCAAACAAAACTAACCTCACTGGAATCGTCATCTACACCGGATTTGTCATCTATACTAGAATCGTCATCTCTTCACACTGCCATTATATACATATAATGTGCCACACCGAATTTGTCATACTGTCCTCACTGGAATCGTCATTTACACCGGATTCGTCACCTACACTGGAATCGTCATCTCTTCAAAATGCCATTATATACATATAATGCGCACCACCGAAATTGTCATCTCTTCAATCAAACTGTCCTCACTGGAATCGTCATCTACACTGGAACCGTCATCTACACTGGAATCGTCATCTCTGCAATCTGCCATTATTAACTAATAATATGCCTCATCGAATTTATCATCTCTTCAATCAAACTGTCCTTATTGGAATTGTCATCTACATCGGATTCGTCACCTACACTGGAATCGTCATCTCCTCAAACTGCCATTACTAACTAATAATGCGCCCCATCGAAATTGGTCATTTCATCAAACTGCCATTACTAACAAATAATGCGCCCCATCGAAATTGGTAATTTCATCAAACTGCCATTATTACACATAATGCGCCCCACTGAAGTTTATTTCAATCACACTGACCATACAGGAATCGCTCCTCAATTGGAATTCTCTCTCTACGGAATTGTCATTTGACAATCATCGGAATCGTCATTGGCATCGTCATTCATACTCCGAATGGCATACAGTCCACGACCAATTCTGGTCACCATCATCGGACTCCAACCGTCACCATTTTGTTCAACGGTCAACCGCACAACCCACACCACACAACGTGAAACAGTCAACCGTTGTGTTGTACATGTTCCCCTAACAGTGTCCAGTACCGGAGAGGGCTGGACACAACAAACCACAAAGCGCAGTGAGCTGCAATTTAAATCAATTTGGTAGCAGTCACTTGCAACTCTAAAGCCTCTCCATAAACTCCACATCCCTCACACACCTGTAGGCTCAAGGCGCCCAGCTAACTGCATCGCAGTACCTGGAAGTTCCCTCAACAGCGCTGATGCCACACCCACTGCCCACGGGTATTGCCCCACCAACACCAATACCCCGCACCCAAACAACACATCTCTGGTTGCCGACCACCCCACGCTCGACAAACCGAACAACGAGAAATATTGTCAGGGCGAGCACACTGCCAATTACAAAGGCTGTCCATACTTACTCAAACTTCTCAATAACAAAGCTCAATCCCTTATTAACTACAACAATAATAACAATAATCCGAGTTCAAATCCTGACCAACGCCAGCGTCAGCAAACTAGGGCAAACATTAACATTGCAGCCACAACAGGCAACCATTCAAAATACAATTCCTCCTTCATCTAGGACACTGCCACAGAACAACAAAATGATTTTGAACATCTTATTCAATCAATCTCAACTCAATCACACATAAATCCATCTACTGCTCAAACAAACACTACATCCGAACTTAGCCCTTTCCAACTGATTATAAAACTGTTTCAATACCAACAAAACAGTATTGGAGAGCTTCAAGCTAGTATCCGATCATTGCATCATCAAATTTTTACAAATGCACCAACAACCAATCCAAATACATATGCCGCCGCGGCAGCCCAAGCAAATACCTTTAACATATAACTTTCAAACAAATCCCCGACTCTATTCCTCTGTCTCACCAGGTGTACTGATCATAAAGCAATCAGCTTCTGCACCTTGTCCTGAACACGTCGCCTATACCAAACTCTAGAGACTTACTCCAAAATCCCATTCCACATATACACATAATTTAAAATTCTCGGCCAAATGGCCCTCTTTATTTAACTCTAAAATTCTACTTAATTATCTCATTTTTCGTAAACTGTTCTTTCAATTACATATTTTCACTGCTAAATATACACACACACACAATTCATACTAAAAAAATATATAATAAAAAAATTCATTTACAAAAATTATTAATATATTTAACTTTACTAACAGTGGGATCTGCTTTTCACACTGGATGCGCTACACATTGCTAGATCATCCAGAGCAATGGCAAAGGCAGCTCCTACTATCAAGTAACTAAAACGCATGGCGCAGCAGCAGCTTGCTACATATCGGCACGAGTTCTTCAGTGACCATTCTGGCAGACTGCACTGGCAAAAAACACACACACAACAATTAGCAAATAGTGCGGCAGCTAGTAGCTACTATATTAAAACTCATTCATCCTGCTTAGCTGCCACGCTTAGCTTTACAATTAATTTAAATTTGAAAAAAAATCAAATCAAATGTATTCAATACTCTCAATCGGTGCACTGAACATAAAAGCATTCAGTCTCAGCACCCTGACCTAAGTACGTCAGCTATTCGTAGAGATTATTGTCAAATAAACATACATAAAATACACACTTAAATTTATAAAAAAAACTGTGCTTTCTGCAAACATTTAACTATTCTACAATTTTCCAAATGTATCCCATCAAAAAATTCCAGCTTCAGAGTGGGTCTCAGACCGGGAATGATCATCAAAATTGGACTGATGATTGCGTGGCAGTTTTGAAGTAGAGTTATTCGGAGAGCTGGACCCACTTTTGCTTAGCGAATGACACGATTTGATAGCTGCTCCAGTATCAGGCATGAGGTCTATGGCCATCATGGTCGAGTCTAACAACTCATTAGAAGAATGGTCCGATTCGCCACTGGTTTCATAAATTAATGAGCGCCTCATGTCAACACTAGAGTGGCGCGACGAAGAACGGTGTGCACGACTGGAAACTTCACGCGCCTCCAGGCCCACGCTCTTAGTTTTAACATGCTTCCTACCCTAACGAGCCTTCATAGGGGAACCTCAACCAGAACCCCCCAAGTGAGGAACAGGAGGGAGGCAAGAGTGTCCGGGAGACTTCAAAAATCTGCAAAACTTTAAAATAAAATATAACAAAACAAAAATAAAACAAGAATGCTACGAAAAATAAATACGAATAAAATTATTTTTGTAGCAAGAGCCGAAGCAATAAATATCAAAAGGCACAGAATTTGTTTTCCGGTAAATTTTCACAAATTTTATTTTCCCTAAAAAATTTGGAAAAAGTATTTTTAGGAAAAAATAGGTCTGACCCGAGAGAGTTCTAGATTCAGACTCAACCTTCTTCTTATTCCAAAAAATTTCTCTGTTTTTTTCAAATCATAAAATAACTTTCTTCTAGCCACTTGTGCTTTCATCTCCATTTTTTATATCCTCAAGTAATACATGTATTTTTTGTTACAATTTCATTTCATAAACTGCTCATCCCTCAAATAAATATCCTTCATTAGCTTATTGCGTCATCAGACCCCATAACGCTGGATACATCGCTACAATTGTAAGCACCTCCACGGTACAACGTCAAGTCGTCACGTACAACCGTCCACGCATTCTGTCCGCTACATTATCAACCTCGTTCATCTCCTCTGATAACCTTCTGTCCATCTCATCGTCGACATCGCTGTCTTCATTGACACGTACTACCACCTTCGCTGGAAGCATCATCACTTCAAACTATCATTTCTACTCAACTTTTCCGTCCGATCGCATCTCTTCAAACTGCCATGGTCATTATATTTAACGTATAATGAGCCCCTCTGGCTACGCCACATACTCCTGGATTCGTCATCTTCAACCTGGAATCGTCTTCTCAACCTGGAATCGTCATCTACATCACTATGCCTTTCCTCCAATCTACTCATCTATACTGTCCGATCACATCTCTTCAAACTGCCATGGTCATTATATTTTAACATATTATGAGCCCCTCTGGCTACGTCATATACACCTGGATTCGTCATCTAAAACTGGATTCGTCTTCTCAACCTGGATTCGTCATCTTCAACTGGATTCGTCATCTTCAACTGGATTCGTCTTCTCAACCTAGAATCGTCATCTACATCACTTTGCCTATCCATCAATCTATTCATCTATACTGTCCGATCACATCTCTTCAAACTGCCATGGTCATTATATTTAACGTAAAATGAGCCCCTCTGGCTACGTCACATACACCCGGATTCGTCGTCTACAACTGGATTCGTCCTCTCAACCTGGAATCGTCATCTACATCACTATGTCTTTCCATCAACCTACTCATCTATACTGTCCGATCACATCTCTTCAAACTGCCATGGTCATTATATTTAACATATTATGAGTCCCATTGGCTACGTTACATTCACCCGGATTTGTCATCTACAACTGGATTCGTCTTTTCAACCTGGATTCGTCAACTTCAACTGGATTCGTCTTCTCAACCTGGAATCGTCAAACTTCTCATCATACCGCCATTTAGCAACACATTGCACGGCATCTCTTCACATGGCCAGCCCGGTCACCCCACCCTGTTTTTTCATAATTCAGTCTCACCTCCATCAGCAACGGTCAGGTCAACTTAATACCGTCATCCACATCACACTGCGTACAGCCTGCTTGCGTACATCACTCCCACGATCGATAAAGTAACATCCTTCTAGCCATTGTGCTCCTGGTTCTTTGATATATACAAATATTTTTGTAAACTGCTCATCCCTCAATATAAAATCTTCATAGCTTATAACGTCATCATACCTCACAACTCTGGATACATCCCAACAACAACAACAACAATAGCAAGCTCTTCCATTATCCAACATCGTGTCATCACGCACAACCGGATACGCATCCTGTCCATTTCATCATCATCATCGTCCATCTTGTCTGACAATCTCCTCATCTCATCGTCGTCCTACACACAATGCCAACTCACAATCTGGCAATCAACAACATCGTCATCATCATCATCCTCAACATGCCATCTGGTCCATCTCATCTTCATCATCATCGCTGGTCATTCGTGATCATTTAAACATTCAATAAATAATTTTGTTTCACTCATTCAATTAAACAAACTCAAAACTAAAGTATTTGTCATTTCTATGTCACATTTTAACTGTCCAATATGCTGTCACCACCATCATCATCACACTGCCATATTCAATTTGGCACATCCATCATGTATCTTCACTGGAAGCGCCATCTTCAAATTGCATCTCTTCAATCTGTCATCATTGAAATTCATCATCTTCACTGGAATCGTCATCTCTACAACAACAACAATAACGTCCTCCTACATCGCTTCAAACTGCCAATAATATTATATTTTATAATGTTACGCACTGGCACCTCTTCATCACTTCAAACAAAACTAACCTCACTGGAATCGTCATCTACACCGGATTTGTCATCTATACTAGAATCGTCATCTCTTCACACTGCCATTATATACATATAATGTGCCACACCGAATTTGTCATACTGTCCTCACTGGAATCGTCATTTACACCGGATTCGTCACCTACACTGGAATCGTCATCTCTTCAAAATGCCATTATATACATATAATGCGCACCACCGAAATTGTCATCTCTTCAATCAAACTGTCTTCACTGGAATCGTCATCTACACTGGAACCGTCATCTACACTGGAATCGTCATCTCTGCAATCTGCCATTATTAACTAATAATATGCCTCATCGAATTTATCATCTCTTCAATCAAACTGTCCTTATTGGAATTGTCATCTACATCGGATTCACCTACACTGGAATCGTCATCTCCTCAAACTGCCATTACTAACTAATAATGCGCCCCATCGAAATTGGTCATTTCATCAAACTGCCATTACTAACAAATAATGCGCCCCATCGAAATTGGTAATTTCATCAAACTGCCATTATTACACATAATGCGCCCCACTGAAGTTTATTTCAATCACACTGACCATACAGGAATCGCTCCTCAATTGGAATTCTCTCTCTACGGAATTGTCATTTGACAATCGTACTCTACATCGGAATCGTCATTGGCATCGTCATTCATACTCCGAATGGCATACAGTCCACGACCAATTCTGGTCACCATCATCGGACTCCAACCGTCACCATTTTGTTCAACGGTCAACCGCACAACCCACACCACACAACGTGAAACAGTCAACCGTTGTGTTGTACATGTTCCCCTAACAGTGTCCACTACCGGAGAGGGCTGGACACAACAAACCACAAAGCGCAGTGAGCTGCAATTTAAATCAATTTGGTAGCAGTCACTTGCAACTCCAAAGCCTCTCCATAAACTCCACATCCCTCACACACCTGTAGGCTCAAGGCGCCCAGCTAACTGCATCGCAGTACCTGGAAGTTCCCTCAACAGCGCTGATGCCACACCCACTGCCCACGGGTATTGCTCCACCAACACCAATACCCCGCACCCAAACAACACATCTCTGGTTGCCGACCACCCCACGCTCGACAAACCGAACAACGAGAAATATTGTCAGGGCGAGCACACTGCCAATTACAAAGGCTGTCCATACTTACTCAAACTTCTCAATAACAAAGCTCAATCCCTTATTAACTACAACAATAATAACAATAATCCGAGTTCAAATCCTGACCAACGCCAGCGTCAGCAAACTAGGGCAAACATTAACATTGCAGCCACAACAGGCAACCATTCAAAATACAATTCCTCCTTCATCTAGGACACTGCCACAGAACAACAAAATGATTTTGAACATCTTATTCAATCAATCTCAACTCAATCACACATAAATCCATCTACTGCTCAAACAAACACTACATCCGAACTTAGCCCTTTCCAACTGATTATAAAACTGTTTCAATACCAACAAAACAGTATTGGAGAGCTTCAAGCTAGTATCCGATCATTGCATCATCAAATTTTTACAAATGCACCAACAACCAATCCAAATACATATGCCGCCGCGGCAGCCCAAGCAAATACCTTTAACATATAACTTTCAAACAAATCCCCGACTCTATTCCTCTGTCTCACCAGGTGTACTGATCATAAAGCAATCAGCTTCTGCACCTTGTCCTGAACACGTCGCCTATACCAAACTCTAGAGACTTACTCCAAAATCCCATTCCACATATACACATAATTTAAAATTCTCGGCCAAATGGCCCTCTTTATTTAACTCTAAAATTCTACTTAATTATCTCATTTTTCGTAAACTGTTCTTTCAATTACATATTTTCACTGCTAAATATACACACACACACAATTCATACTAAAAAAATATATAATAAAAAATTCATTTACAAAAATTATTAATATATTTAACTTTACTAACAGTGGGATCTGCTTTTCACACTGGATGCGCTACACATTGCTAGATCATCCAGAGCAATGGCAAAGGCAGCTCCTACTATCAAGTAACTAAAACGCATGGCGCAGCAGCAGCTTGCTACATATCGGCACGAGTTCTTCAGTGACCATTCTGGCAGACTGCACTGGCAAAAAACACACACACAACAATTAGCAAATAGTGCGGCAGCTAGTAGCTACTATATTAAAACTCATTCATCCTGCTTAGCTGCCACGCTTAGCTTTACAATTAATTTAAATTTGAAAAAAATCAAATCAAATGTATTCAATACTCTCAATCGGTGCACTGAACATAAAAGCATTCAGTCTCAGCACCCTGACCTAAGTACGTCAGCTATTCGTAGAGATTATTGTCAAATAAACATACATAAAATACACACTTAAATTTATAAAAAAAAACTGTGCTTTCTGCAAACATTTAACTATTCTACAATTTTCCAAATGTATCCCATCAAAAAATTCCAGCTTCAGAGTGGGTCTCAGACCGGGAATGATCATCAAAATTGGACTGATGATTGCGTGGCAGTTTTGAAGTAGAGTTATTCGGAGAGCTGGACCCACTTTTGCTTAGCGAATGACACGATTTGATAGCTGCTCCAGTATCAGGCATGAGGTCTATGGCCATCATGGTCGAGTCTAACAACTCATTAGAAGAATGGTCCGATTCGCCACTGGTTTCATAAATTAATGAGCGCCTCATGTCAACACTAGAGTGGCGCGACGAAGAACGGTGTGCACGACTGGAAACTTCACGCGCCTCCAGGCCCACGCTCTTAGTTTTAACATGCTTCCTACCCTAACGAGCCTTCATAGGGGAACCTCAACCAGAACCCCCCAAGTGAGGAACAGGAGGAGGCAAGAGTGTCCGGGAGACTTCAAAAATCTGCAAAACTTTAAAATAAAATATAACAAAACAAAAATAAAACAAGAATGCTACGAAAAATAAATACGAATAAAATTATTTTTGTAGCAAGAGCCGAAGCAATAAATATCAAAAGGCACAGAATTTGTTTTCCGGTAAATTTTCACAAATTTTATTTTCCCTAAAAAATTTGGAAAAAGTATTTTTAGGAAAAAATAGGTCTGACCCGAGAGAGTTCTAGATTCAGACTCAACCTTCTTCTTATTCCAAAAAATTTCTCTGTTTTTTTCAAATCATAAAATAACTTTCTTCTAGCCACTTGTGCTTTCATCTCCATTTTTTATATCCTCAAGTAATACATGTATTTTTTGTTACAATTTCATTTCATAAACTGCTCATCCCTCAAATAAATATCCTTCATTAGCTTATTGCGTCATCAGACCCCATAACGCTGGATACATCGCTACAATTGTAAGCACCTCCACGGTACAACGTCAAGTCGTCACGTACAACCGTCCACGCATTCTGTCCGCTACATTATCAACCTCGTTCATCTCCTCTGATAACCTTCTGTCCATCTCATCGTCGACATCGCTGTCTTCATTGACACGTACTACCACCTTCGCTGGAAGCATCATCACTTCAAACTATCATTTCTACTCAACTTTTCCGTCCGATCGCATCTCTTCAAACTGCCATGGTCATTATATTTAACGTATAATGAGCCCCTCTGGCTACGCCACATACTCCTGGATTCGTCATCTTCAACCTGGAATCGTCTTCTCAACCTGGAATCGTCATCTACATCACTATGCCTTTCCTCCAATCTACTCATCTATACTGTCCGATCACATCTCTTCAAACTGCCATGGTCATTATATTTTAACATATTATGAGCCCCTCTGGCTACGTCATATACACCTGGATTCGTCATCTAAAACTGGATTCGTCTTCTCAACCTGGATTCGTCATCTTCAACTGGATTCGTCATCTTCAACTGGATTCGTCTTCTCAACCTAGAATCGTCATCTACATCACTTTGCCTATCCATCAATCTATTCATCTATACTGTCCGATCACATCTCTTCAAACTGCCATGGTCATTATATTTAACGTAAAATGAGCCCCTCTGGCTACGTCACATACACCCGGATTCGTCGTCTACAACTGGATTCGTCCTCTCAACCTGGAATCGTCATCTACATCACTATGTCTTTCCATCAACCTACTCATCTATACTGTCCGATCACATCTCTTCAAACTGCCATGGTCATTATATTTAACATATTATGAGTCCCATTGGCTACGTTACATTCACCCGGATTTGTCATCTACAACTGGATTCGTCTTTTCAACCTGGATTCGTCAACTTCAACTGGATTCGTCTTCTCAACCTGGAATCGTCAAACTTCTCATC
Organism: Drosophila funebris; assembly: GCA_018901825.1. Lineage (NCBI taxonomy): Eukaryota > Metazoa > Arthropoda > Insecta > Diptera > Drosophilidae > Drosophila > Drosophila funebris. Next base: position 4,689,037 of record JAEIFK010000455.1, on the reverse strand, counting down.
ATACCGCCATTTAGCAACACATTGCACGGCATCTCTTCACATGGCCAGCCCGGTCACCCCACCCTGTTTTTTCATAATTCAGTCTCACCTCCATCAGCAACGGTCAGGTCAACTTAATACCGTCATCCACATCACACTGCGTACAGCCTGCTTGCGTACATCACTCCCACGATCGATAAAGTAACATCCTTCTAGCCATTGTGCTCCTGGTTCTTTGATATATACAAATATTTTTGTAAACTGCTCATCCCTCAATATAAAATCTTCATAGCTTATAACGTCATCATACCTCACAACTCTGGATACATCCCAACAACAACAACAACAATAGCAAGCTCTTCCATTATCCAACATCGTGTCATCACGCACAACCGGATACGCATCCTGTCCATTTCATCATCATCATCGTCCATCTTGTCTGACAATCTCCTCATCTCATCGTCGTCCTACACACAATGCCAACTCACAATCTGGCAATCAACAACATCGTCATCATCATCATCCTCAACATGCCATCTGGTCCATCTCATCTTCATCATCATCGCTGGTCATTCGTGATCATTTAAACATTCAATAAATAATTTTGTTTCACTCATTCAATTAAACAAACTCAAAACTAAAGTATTTGTCATTTCTATGTCACATTTTAACTGTCCAATATGCTGTCACCACCATCATCATCACACTGCCATATTCAATTTGGCACATCCATCATGTATCTTCACTGGAAGCGCCATCTTCAAATTGCATCTCTTCAATCTGTCATCATTGAAATTCATCATCTTCACTGGAATCGTCATCTCTACAACAACAACAATAACGTCCTCCTACATCGCTTCAAACTGCCAATAATATTATATTTTATAATGTTACGCACTGGCACCTCTTCATCACTTCAAACAAAACTAACCTCACTGGAATCGTCATCTACACCGGATTTGTCATCTATACTAGAATCGTCATCTCTTCACACTGCCATTATATACATATAATGTGCCACACCGAATTTGTCATACTGTCCTCACTGGAATCGTCATTTACACCGGATTCGTCACCTACACTGGAATCGTCATCTCTTCAAAATGCCATTATATACATATAATGCGCACCACCGAAATTGTCATCTCTTCAATCAAACTGTCCTCACTGGAATCGTCATCTACACTGGAACCGTCATCTACACTGGAATCGTCATCTCTGCAATCTGCCATTATTAACTAATAATATGCCTCATCGAATTTATCATCTCTTCAATCAAACTGTCCTTATTGGAATTGTCATCTACATCGGATTCGTCACCTACACTGGAATCGTCATCTCCTCAAACTGCCATTACTAACTAATAATGCGCCCCATCGAAATTGGTCATTTCATCAAACTGCCATTACTAACAAATAATGCGCCCCATCGAAATTGGTAATTTCATCAAACTGCCATTATTACACATAATGCGCCCCACTGAAGTTTATTTCAATCACACTGACCATACAGGAATCGCTCCTCAATTGGAATTCTCTCTCTACGGAATTGTCATTTGACAATCGTACTCTACATCGGAATCGTCATTGGCATCGTCATTCATACTCCGAATGGCATACAGTCCACGACCAATTCTGGTCACCATCATCGGACTCCAACCGTCACCATTTTGTTCAACGGTCAACCGCACAACCCACACCACACAACGTGAAACAGTCAACCGTTGTGTTGTACATGTTCCCCTAACAGTGTCCACTACCGGAGAGGGCTGGACACAACAAACCACAAAGCGCAGTGAGCTGCAATTTAAATCAATTTGGTAGCAGTCACTTGCAACTCCAAAGCCTCTCCATAAACTCCACATCCCTCACACACCTGTAGGCTCAAGGCGCCCAGCTAACTGCATCGCAGTACCTGGAAGTTCCCTCAACAGCGCTGATGCCACACCCACTGCCCACGGGTATTGCTCCACCAACACCAATACCCCGCACCCAAACAACACATCTCTGGTTGCCGACCACCCCACGCTCGACAAACCGAACAACGAGAAATATTGTCAGGGCGAGCACACTGCCAATTACAAAGGCTGTCCATACTTACTCAAACTTCTCAATAACAAAGCTCAATCCCTTATTAACTACAACAATAATAACAATAATCCGAGTTCAAATCCTGACCAACGCCAGCGTCAGCAAACTAGGGCAAACATTAACATTGCAGCCACAACAGGCAACCATTCAAAATACAATTCCTCCTTCATCTAGGACACTGCCACAGAACAACAAAATGATTTTGAACATCTTATTCAATCAATCTCAACTCAATCACACATAAATCCATCTACTGCTCAAACAAACACTACATCCGAACTTAGCCCTTTCCAACTGATTATAAAACTGTTTCAATACCAACAAAACAGTATTGGAGAGCTTCAAGCTAGTATCCGATCATTGCATCATCAAATTTTTACAAATGCACCAACAACCAATCCAAATACATATGCCGCCGCGGCAGCCCAAGCAAATACCTTTAACATATAACTTTCAAACAAATCCCCGACTCTATTCCTCTGTCTCACCAGGTGTACTGATCATAAAGCAATCAGCTTCTGCACCTTGTCCTGAACACGTCGCCTATACCAAACTCTAGAGACTTACTCCAAAATCCCATTCCACATATACACATAATTTAAAATTCTCGGCCAAATGGCCCTCTTTATTTAACTCTAAAATTCTACTTAATTATCTCATTTTTCGTAAACTGTTCTTTCAATTACATATTTTCACTGCTAAATATACACACACACACAATTCATACTAAAAAAATATATAATAAAAAAATTCATTTACAAAAATTATTAATATATTTAACTTTACTAACAGTGGGATCTGCTTTTCACACTGGATGCGCTACACATTGCTAGATCATCCAGAGCAATGGCAAAGGCAGCTCCTACTATCAAGTAACTAAAACGCATGGCGCAGCAGCAGCTTGCTACATATCGGCACGAGTTCTTCAGTGACCATTCTGGCAGACTGCACTGGCAAAAACACACACACAACAATTAGCAAATAGTGCGGCAGCTAGCAGCTACTATATTAAAACTCATTCATCCTGCTTAGCTGCCACGCTTAGCTTTACAATTAATTTAAATTTGAAAAAATCAAATCAAATGTATTCAATACTCTCAATCGGTGCACTGAACATAAAAGCATTCAGTCTCAGCACCCTGACCTAAGTACGTCAGCTATTCGTAGAGATTATTGTCAAATAAACATACATAAAATACACACTTAAATTTATAAAAAAAACTGTGCTTTCTGCAAACATTTAACTATTCTACAATTTGGCAAATTTCAGCCACAATACTTTCCCTTTTTTGATAATTTACATACAATGTCAATACACTGATTTCTCTTCTATTGGTCATCGTGCCTCTTTAAAATCATTCTTTTTTATAATAATATACTTCTAAAACTACTCATTCTATATATCTTCAATTGCTTATCTCACATTCACATACCCCGCCATCCAAATTGGCCTTGTCATTTACACATATATTCATCGAGAATATCATCTATGCCGCCAACTTCAATTCATCATGTTTCCTGTACTTCATATCGTCCACCAACATTGTCTGCGTCTTATAAGCATCGCATCTAAATAGCTCATCGCCCGTCAACACCGTCTTCGTCGCTATATCGCCATCATCATCACCTGTCTTCAATTTCTACAAGTCGTCCGTCTACATTCACCTGTCTTCACATCAACATCTACATCAACATCAACATCTACATCTACATCAACATCAACATCTAAATAATTCTCTGTATTCCCCATCGTCCGTCAACACCGTCTTCGTGACTATATCAGCATCATCATCATCTGTCTTCAATTTTCTACAAGTCGTCCGTCTACACTGACATTGCCAACATTTCAACAACATTCACCTGTCTTCACATCTACATCTACATCAACATTCTCAACACCTTCATAAAACTATAAGCTATAAGCTTGTGCATCTACTACATGATATTCTTCCCACACAGATGTCCGTACAACTATACACGGCACACTATCTTTCACAACGTGCAACAGAATTGGCAGATGCAATGATGGGTCAATTTTAAAACCCCATCAATGCCTGCATAATGCACTTTGCTGCTCAACACTCACACCAACTCTACATTATATCGTCCTGCATCGTCCTCTACTCCGTCCACCCAGCATCAGCAGCTACATCGTCCGCCCAGCATCAGCAGCTACATCGCCCATCCGGCATCAGCCACTACATTGTCCGCCCAGCATCAGCTATTACATCGCCCACCCAGCATTAGCTGCTACTCCGTCCACCCAGCATCAGCCACTACATCGTCCATTCAGCATCAGCTATCAGACGTACACCGTCACAAGTTGCTCCATTTACCGGCCGTCCAACTTGTGCCACAACATCATAATACACAACGCTCACCCAGCATCAACTCTTTATACCCTTCATCGTCCACCCATCAACATCAACTATACTCAACATCATCACCATACATCCAATTACCGCCCGTCAACATTTGTCATCACCAACACCACACCCATCACAACACACGACTAGATCAACCCATTCACCTAGTGTCTAGATCGACTCCACTCGTCCAGCATCAGGGAGGGCTGGACACCAGCAAACACCACCAACCCAGTGTAGCTGGTCATACGACTAGTCGTGGGACAGTACAAGCCACACAAAGGGACAACTACAAAGAGAAATACACACACATGCACGCATACAAGCATACGCATACATTTTGCACATGCAACAATGAAAAAAAATAATATAGGTCAGTTATTTTAGAGTTGGCCATAGCAAGCGATGTATCGATTTCCTAATAAGATTTCGATATATCGCCATAGGCTGATTTCCGATTGTTCCAGAGTAGCAGAATTCTGTTAAAAATTTAACATTAACAGAGTTCTGTTTGCTCTCGGCTGCAATCGGGATCGGCCTGCTATGGCCACACTCACAACAAGAATTAGCCAATTCAAATTTGAGTTTCAATTCTAGCTGGAAATTCTCACTCAAAAATTTCTCTCTCTCTCCCTTTTTCCAACTCAACTCGACACCTGCCTATATCAGAGGCGGCTCACTCCACTGCAAGTGAAAGTCGTCTCTGATCGGTCGAAGGCGCATGAGCTCGGGCGGTGCAACTAAGGAGAGCCGTCGCGAATAAAATTTTAAAGTTAAAATTGAAATAAAAAAAAAGAACAATTCTTATTTTTGTGCAACTAAAATTTAAAAATTAAATTAAAACCAAAAAAAAATTCTTTTTGTGCAACTGTGCCTGTGCTGTGTGTTGTATTTTTGTCAGCCAATGGCAGAATTTTATAACAAAAATCAAAACCCGAGCAATTCTAAATAATTTCTCTGCCAAACGTGTGTGCGGTAAAAAAAAAAAACGGACCAAGCCAAGTCTTCCCCAGTGTCACCGCTGCCTCGATTTCGGCCACACTCAGGCTTACTGTCACAAAAAGGCCCGTTGTGTTAAGTGCGGTATGGACCACCTAGCTGCGGAATGCACGAAACCCAAAAACCTGCCAGCAAAGTGTGCCCTCTGCGGCGAGACGCACACTGCTAATTATAAGGGCTGTGCCGAGTTTGAAAAAGCCGAAGCTCGCTTTATGGGCATCCGTGGTAGCCTGCCTGCAGCTAAGATTTTAACCCCCGCAGTGACAGTGTCTAAAACTTTAACTTTTGCTGACATATCTAAGCGTGACGCTAAGACTACCACCACTCCTTCAGCAGCTCTTCCTAGTATGCCCAAAAGGAAATCTGCCTCCAAGGGTCCACTGACTTAGCAGCCCAAGACGATTTCTACTACTCAAAAATCACGGACACCAGCCCAGGATCATTTAATTAAACAGCGACGTGATTATGCTGAGAAACAACACTCGTATTCAATCCCTCAATCGCAAAGCATGTCTGCGGCACCTGCTCTAGTTTCTCCTATCAGGCGTCCATCTTTTTCAAATCAGGACTTGGATCCAGCTAAAATCCTCGAGCGTATCGTAACTCTGCATGACCAAGTGCTCCAATTATTAATCTGGCGTGATTCGATCAGTTCTTCAATTACTTCCTTACAGGATGGTATGTCAAACAATTTTTCACTGCTCAGTATGCAAGTTGGCGCGAATCAAGCCCATTCCCATCGTCAATGAACACATTAAAGATTGGAGTCTGGAATGCGGATGGGCTCGTCCGACACCAACTGGAGCTCGTCGCATGAATGTCAGAAGAAGGGGTGGACGTCATGCTTGTTTCAGAAACCCATTTTAATGTTACCTCCGGATTAACGGGTATTCAATTTATGCCGCAAACCATCCTGGTGACTGCAGTTTTGCCGGAGCCGCCATTTTAATTAGAAGCAATATTTCACACCACCCTATTGTATTTCACCAGCACAACTATGGTGAAGTTGTAGCTGTGAAAAGTGGAAGCGACTTTGGTGACTTTACACTTGCTGCTGTATTTATTAGACCTGCGCAAACGCCTGATCTTTTTTCAGCCTCAGAGCTCCGTAGGATGGTAGCGTCTCTTGGACCACGGTTCCTTGTTGCAGGTGACTGGAACGCCAAACATCAGTTGTGGGGATCTCATCGAGCCTGTCCTCGAGGGAGAATGATCAAAGTCTCTATAATGACGGCGAATTGGAATGTTTGTGCAACTGGCTCTGCCACCTATTTTCGCTATTATAGGCTGCTCAGGCCAAATGCGCTGGACTTTGGCATTTTTGGCGAAATTCCATCTTCTTCCTTAGAAATTATTATTTCAATGGCTCGAGGAGCATTTTTACGCAATACTAAAAAGCCGCTCTTATCTGGCAATGCCGACATCAAACACTATAAAAACTTTATTTGCACCCACATCCCAAGAAACTCATCTTTGCAAACAGCTGAAGAAATCGACATTGCGGTAGATGACCTCACAGAACTCATTAAAGAAGCTGCCCTGCAGGCCACGAGTCGAGCTTGCTCCTCTGGGCCTTCGGGGCCAGCCATCCCAATCAGCGATGAAACTCGCACTCTGCTAAGGGAGAAAATAAGGATCCGGCGGCGATAGATTAGGCTGTGTAATCCCGCTGATAATAAGGAATGGAAGAGGCTCGCTGCGCTCGTAAGGCTTTCCTTGAACGCGGCTCGCGCAGCTCGTTTTGATAGATTGCTGGAAGAAGCTGACCCAAGTGGCCCGCATGAACATAACCTTTGGAGGCTTACTCGCAATATCAAGAGACATCCTAAAATTGATTATTCCATTCAAGGCAGTAATGGCTGGTGTCGCTCGGACGCCGATAAGAGCGAGATTTTTGCTAACGAGCTAGAAAATCGATTTTCTCCTTTTTCCCTCGCTCCTGCATGCAATATTGCATTAATTGAGGAAGAATTGTGCACCGATACAACTATTAGCGAGGATCAGCCCGTTATTTCATTAGTGGAACTGGAATCGGAGATCAAGTCTTTTATGGTTAAAAAAGCCCCCGGAGTGGATGGTATTGGCGGCCTGGAACTCCTGGAAAAAGGCAATGGTCACAATGATTCTCAAACCTGGCAAACCCGCCGACTCACCGGACTCTTACCGGCCGATAAGCCTGCTCTCCATCCTTGGCAAGATTTTTGAGCGCATTATCCTGTACAGATTAAGGTGTGAAATAGACGACGCGGATGCTATTCCAGCCCATCAGTTTGGTTTCCGGCCTCAGCATGGTACCACCGAGCAGTTGCATCGGGTTACAAGCAGAATTCGGCAGGGTTTTGAAAAGAAGCAGTATGGCGCGGCTGTTTTCTTCGACATCAAGCAAGCGTTTGATATAGTGTGGCACAAGGGTCTGCTCTTTAAGCTCACCTCACCTCAACTCGGATTGCTGGACGGCGCCTGCAAAAGCTTGTTGATAACTTTCACAAGTGGTCCACATATTGGAACATTGCTATATCCCAGGAGAAATCAGTACAGCTTACCTTCACCAAGAGACGTAAATCTTGCCAGCCCATAACCCTTGATGGATGCCCTCCCAAGATAGTCAAGAAGTATCTAGGCCTAGTATTGGATAAAGGGTTAACATTTAAAAATCATGTAATGAAGATCGTAGGCTCCATAAACACAAGACTCAAGAAAATGAATTGGCTCCTAGATCCTAAATCTAAACTACGGCTTTCAAGCAAAGTTTTACTCCACAAAACAATGCTGCAACCTATATGGAAATATGGTCTTTCAATTTCGGGTTGTGCAGCCCCCTATTTAATCAGAAAAGTACAGTCCACAGACTGTAAAATACTCAGAAGAATCGCTGGAAATTTCCCGTTTGCCAGAAATGCTGACATTATGAGGAATCTGCGGATATCGACTGTCATGGACAATATCAACAGCATGTCATCTCGACAAAACACTAAACACGCCACCCATATAAACCACCTAGCTAACAGTCTCACATTTAGTTTACACGCCACAAAGCAGAGGAGGCTCAAAAGAACATTCTTAGAAAACTTACCATCACGTACTCTTACAATTCCTCAAAGACAAGCCACATTGGCTCACACTAACCCTCTGAAATTTGTCACTAAAGACACTTTTAATCTCGCTAATTTATAACCTCACCGTCAATTATTAGTTACAACTGTGTTTTACGTTTTTTTCCAAAATGAAACGCTAAATAAATATTCTTTCTTATAAATAAAAAAAAAAAAACTCGGGGAACTCCAACGGCGGCGATTGCTTCAAATTTTCACTTCTCATTGTGGGAGTGAATTGTTACCAATCTCCTTCTGGCGACCTGCGCACAACTCCAGACGAACTGCACATCGCAAGGCGCGTCCCCTGGGCATAATACCGGAACCTCTGCAAATTAGAATATACAATAGATGAATTTAAATAAGAATATTGTAAATTTTATTTTACTCCACCTCGCTTATTTCTCTGTTTACGTTTAATTTAAGTGTTGCCAGAATGTTAAAAAAACTAACTAGCCTGCTAACTCACTATGTATTCTGTTAAATTAACAGAATCAGAGTTGCCATATTCTGTTAAACGTACGCCTTACATATTTATAGATGTTGCTATGTTAGAAAGTAACGAGATAAATAAAGCAAGTCATCGGTCGATCAGTCGACTGTTGGCCTCCACTGTGCATACTGGCACACAACTTTAAAAAAATTGAGTCAAGCGACCCAAAAATCAAAAATATTACTGGCACAAATCTAGAAATAGAAGATGTCACTCAAAATACCGATTCTGAAGAAGAATACACGGTAGTAACACCTCTCAGAAAACAGAACGCCACCCTCGGTTCAAAAACCACAATTAGAACCACTGAGCCTAAAACACCCCAAATCTGGATAAATTTCGTGGGTAACTTTGAAGATTTATCAAAAAAACTCAGGACTCGTACGTTATCAAACTAGGCGGTCCAAATTTAATACGTTTCAATCCTAACTCCACTGAATCCTATCGCGCCCTAATCGCCTTCTTTTCGAGCGAAAAAATCGAGTACCATACGTACCAAATAGAATCGCCATTCGTGGCATCCATTCCTCCACTCCACCAGAACGCGTTAGCAGTGAACTCAGTATGCTGGATTTCACTGTGCGCAACTTATATAACTCTACTTATAAAAACTCCCATGGTTCAGGCACTTATTCGCCGAATTTGTTCTTCATTGAACTCGAGCCGAATAATATACTCAATTAAAAAATTTTCGAGTTTAAATCGCTCTGCCAGTACTCTATACGAGTCGAATGGCGGCGGACAAACCAATCTCTGGTTCAATGTCAACGCTGCCAAAACTTCAATCACACCGCCAAATATTGTCACCGTTCACCAGCGTGTGTCAAGTGCGGGCAAAATCACCTGACCCAGGCCTGCACTAAAACTAGAGACTCCCCTGCCAAAAGTGCTAATTACCGAGGCTGTCCTCAAATCATAAAATTGCAAAACAGCAAAGCACAGTCCTCCCAATACACAAATATTCCCCATCCAACCAAACAACGTCAAACAAATACCAAACCAGCTAAATCCCAAGCTCAACTTCGTTCTAAAAATATCCAAACTCGCAATCCTCAAAACATTGTGCATCAGAAACACAATATTATCTACCCATCAAATGCCCAATTTAGCACAAACCAGTCAAGCAGTGACTTTAAACAATTATTAGCGCAAGCTACCATTCTCCCGCCACCAAATTCCAATTCTTCATTTAATCCGATTCCGATGTTTGAAAAACATCAATCATTAATCGAAGAACTTCAAGAGCATATCAAATCTCTTCGTAGTCTCCTTTCGCCCACACCCACTCATTTAACATACACTTCTGTGGCACCAATTGCCGCTAAATCTCAGTAGTCCGTGACAACTCAATAGTCGCGCTTCCAAAACTTGACCTGATCATCCTACAGACAGACTTTTTCTTTCCTTCTTTTCCTATATACCCCTTCTCCCTTCCGAGATATCTGGAATCTTTTCAGAAACTGCCAATCGCGATAACACGACAAACACCGTCATTCCACACCAACATTACCACCACTGTCACACAAAACATCGCAATCGGCCGCCATTTATCCTTCTCAATACCCATCGGCGTTCTACACCCAGTTCGCCGCAGTCGTACTCCTTCAAATCATCGCTGGACACCATCAAAATCCAGCTACTAACTATATCTACCTACCTAACTCTTTTACATTTAATCTATCCACCAAATTTCTTTTCGCAGATGGAACAATTTTCCATCTGCACTATTCGCTCCCGACACGACATGTAGCACACTACAAGTGCAATGCTTTCGTCAACCCCGAAATCCATCCCGCTTCACACTATTCACACCGCCATGAATCATTGCTGGACCTACTCAAGCACTTCATGGTCACCACAAACATAATACTGCCACAATTATTTGCTGGACACGTTTCCAGCTCTTATGGACTCCTACCATACGCATTTGCTGCAATCATCCCGCTGGACAACATACCAGCACCCCACTCCACATCATACCATTGCCATAATTCTTCGCTGGACACCATCTCAGCACTCATGGAAAGCTCTTCCATTAACCAATGCCGCAAAATATTTTCGCTGGACTCCGTCTCAGCACTTATCATCCCGTTTCCTCATACTCGCTGGACTCTTCGCCAGTCTCAGTACCACCACCTGCATCCCTGCACAATGCATCGCGGATCTACCATCACCTTCATCCACACCAATATAACACTTCGCTGGACAATCGTCGTAGCACCCATCATCCCACATCTTTCACACAACAATTGATCGTCGCTCTTCGGCAGTACCAGCACCATCACCAGCATCTAGCATCGCTGGACACTCCACCTCATCGCGACACTACTCCAATCACACATCGCTGGACTTCAACAACAACACTTTCGTCAAACTTCGCTGGACTATCAGCAATCATCACTACTACACACAACATTTCGGCTAAACTACATCTTCCGTCCAGTTTTTGAGAGGGCTGGACACATGTCACATCAACACTTGGACCTGTCTACATTGGGACAGATCCACCTGTTTGAAAAACTTATCTTCATTCAGAACACCTCACCTCTGTTGGCTCAAGGCGCAGTACATTTAACGTCGAAGCGCTGAAGCTGCACACACCCCGCATAGTTAAGTTTAAACAATCCAACGTTAGCTCTTAATCTAGCCAATTAAGCTCTCATCTCTGTATCCCCTCCCCCCTTAAACTTAACTACATTCATACAATAAATCTTAGGTTCACGCCCTCGTGGCTCAACTAAAACAAGAAAAAAAGTCATCAACATTCAACTCGCCATCATCACCCGTCACCCACATCCAATTACGCCATCACACCGAATCACCACTACAACACCAATGTTCCAGCGACTGAGAGGGCTGGGCATACATAAATACCACCAACTGGATCCCTGCCAACAACTGGGGCAAATCCACATTGGGAAGCTACTCCTCTCTGCATAGCTCTACAGTCCCTCACACCTACTGACTCAAGGCGCAACAACCTGCTCATGGCGATGAAATCGTATACCACCTAAGTTATCATTAAGTTTAATCTTAAGCCATTGTCACTAGCCTCTAAGTTAGTGTTAAGTTAGACATAATGTAACGCCACACAATAAATCTCCGGCCACCCCACAGATCGGGGTGACTGAAACGAGAAAAGGGATTAAGGATGAGAACGAGCTTCTCGAGCGGATCAAGTTGAATGCTGCGAAACGAGCACAAATGTTGTCGATCAGGACAAGAGGCGTAGGGCTTGCACTTACTACAACAGTCTACACATCAGTATCATATGCACGCGAGATACGCACTCCCAACATTTATGCACTGTACCGAGTTGCATTAGCGACCCTTGAAGGAAAAGTCAGGAAGGTACAGAACCACTACCTAATCAACGCTAGATATAGCGAACACTGTGCGGCTTTAAAGGCAGACGCCACTTTCGAAGCGATTTGTAACAGAGTTACTATCCTACCCGAACCGATAAAAAGTTAATTGATGCCGTTGGTATCATTACTTGTTCGGATGATGTGTATTTAACTTTTATCCCAGTCGACGAAAAGGATAGATTGGTGTCACAAGCGGAGAATGTGTACTACAGCAACTTACGAACAGTTGTTGAAACACTAAGCGATTTAGCTACACCAATACCGACGCAGCTTTCGCGAGAATTGCTGCATCCCAGGTGCCATTTGGATGGGCAACGTTCTCCAAAATGCTGACGAAATCATTCCAGCAGGATACACAAATGATATGCTTCAGAAAGATGCGTACATCATGAACCCATGGTTATGCAGTCTGCAGAAACACGCTCCGAAGTTTGTCAAGGGAGCAGTGACAATGACACCCCAAGGCAAGAAAGCCATGTTCTTGAGCAATAGCATGGACACACTGAAAGTGCCAGATAGGAACGTAGAAGAAGATCTAGCATCCTACTGTGCTCGATGCATCCCTGATGGAAACATCAGAGCGTTCCAGTGTAAGTTTGACCTTACTGCGGCTGAGCAAGTCAAAGGAGCTATATGCTTGTTAGGCAAACGACCAATATATCACACCTTCAAGTTACCGTCATATGTCCACAGACTGGAGGAACAGTGTGGATACGAGTTTCTCGTAAACTGGTTGTCGTCCACTCAAGTGTACTACAGCAATTAGTACTGTAAAGTGAAGGAAAACAGAAGAAACCCGTCCGGCTTAATAGACGTAAAATATATGAGGTTATGAGTCATTAAATCTTTTGCAGTGACGTGCAATAGACCTCAGCTCCTGACTGACTTGTTCATCACCATCCTCATCATCATCATTATCCTATTTTCGGCTAAAGCTACTCAACGCCCAGTTTTCGAGAGGGCTGGGCATCATCACTTCAATATTCTGGATCTGTCTGCATTGGGACAGACTGGAATAGTTTTAAATAAACCTCTCGCCATTAAGATCCCCTATCATACCTGTTGGCTCATGGCGCAGTAATTTATTACATCAAAGCGCTGACGTTGCACCCACCCCACATAGTTAAGTTTAAGATTCCCAATGTAGTATTTAATCTAGCCAATTAAGCTCTCACCAAATGTATCCCCTCCCCATTAAACTTAACTCTTCTCATATATTTATATATATTATATTTCTTGACCGGCTAAATGATTTTGTTCGCCATCATTATCTATGCAAACGTATGTTTTATTGTCTCATACTGACCAATTTTCAGCCATTTCAATATATTTGATCAATTTGCCTGGCACTATTTGGTTGCTGATTTTAGTGAGCGATCTGCGCACTATCTGCAGAGCCACCGTGGCATATGCTTGGCGGCCGTCAATATCGACAAGGTATGCAAGGGCAGAGGCATTTTAACATTTGATTTCGTCGCTTGTTTGAAAGAATAAAATAAGCATTGGCATGGATGTTGCTAAACTTCATACGGAGAACATGATTGTGTGTATCTGTTGAATATACACACATAAATGAAACGCGAGCGCACGCGACATAGGCTGTGCGTTCCGTTCTGCGGTCTATTCCACACTGTCGGCAATTTCGACGATGCGTCGCGATGCTCGCTGCGCTCTGCTTTGCGCTCTCCGTTCGGCATTTTACTCTCTGGGGTTCTATGCTGAGAGTGTGGGGTTCTGTGTGCGTGTCGGTTTGGATCAGCAACACACACACACATTCTGCTATGGCACCAAAAAAATGTTGTTAGCATATGTAAATTAATTAAATTTGCTGGTGTCGGCAGCCACTGTGAGATTTGCAGTATGCGAACAAGTCAGATGATTACGCTAAAAAAGCACAGCTGCTTGGTAGTCTATCTATCTCGCTCGCTGCATCAAAAGCTTTTATATTGAAAAGCACTTGCAAAAAGCTCAGCTGCCCGCCCATCTGATTGTCTCGCTAATGCGCTCCCTTCAGTGCTGCCAGAATCTCTGAAGCAACGAAACGCGAGCGCATGCGACATAGGCTGTGCGTTCCGTTCTGCGGTCTATTCCACACTGTCGGCAATTTCGACGATGCGTCGCGATGCTCGCTGCGCTCTGCTTTGCGCTCTCAGTTCGGCATTTTACTCTCTGGGGTTATATGCTGAGAGTGTGGGGTTCTGTGTGCGTGTCGGTTTGGATCAGCAACACACACACACATTCTGCTATGGCACCAAAAAAATGTTGTTAGCATATGTAAATTAATTAAATTTGCTGGTGTCGGCAGCCACTGTGAGCTTTGCAGTATGCGAACAAGTCAGATGATTACGCAAAAAAGCACAGCTGCTTGGTAGTCTATCTATCTCGCTCGCTGCATCAAAAGCTTTTATATTGAAAAGCACTTGCAAAAAGCTCAGCTGCCCGCCCATCTGATTGTCTCGCTAATGCGCTCCCTTCAGTGCTGCCAGAATCTCTGAAGCAACGAAACGCGAGCGCATGCGACATAGGCTGTGCGTTCCGTTCTGCGGTCTATTCCACACTGTCGGCAATTTCGACGATGCGTCGCGATGCTCGCTGCGCTCTGCTTTGCGCTCTCAGTTCGGCATTTTACTCTCTGGGGTTATATGCTGAGAGTGTGGGGTTCTGTGTGCGTGTCGGTTTGGATCAGCAACACACACACACATTCTGCTATGGCACCAAAAAAATGTTGTTAGCATATGTAAATTAATTAAATTTGCTGGTGTCGGCAGCCACTGTGAGCTTTGCAGTATGCGAACAAGTCAGATGATTACGCAAAAAAGCACAGCTGCTTGGTAGTCTATCTATCTCGCTCGCTGCATCAAAAGCTTTTATATTGAAAAGCGCTTGCAAAAGCTCAGCTGCCCGCCCATCTGATTGTCTCGCTAATGCGCTCCCTTCAGTGCTGCCAGAATCTCTGAAGCAAAAATTGCTAAATCATTAAAATTTTCGTTTTTAACAAATATATATTTATATAGTATGTATTTAAAAAAAAAAAAAACTTAAACGAAATGAAGACTATTTATAATGTTGTCTAGTTCGTCAGCTTCACTTAGATCACTGAACGAAAGGCAACTTATTTTTTTGGCTAAATGCACCAATCACAGCCACTTGTTTTTTTGAGGTGGCGTATATCATAAAGCTTTGCCCCTATTGTGGATTTGCAATACGCACAATATGCCCTCGTTGGATCAGTGCAATCTTTGCGAATCCATTGTTTGAACTACTCATTTTGCAGCCAGGCATCTCTAAAATTTAGCTTGTAAAACTAGTTGTTCATATAATGGAACCATTGAGTTAGATACTAGTTCTGATATCTTTGTGAGCCATTATTAATCGTAATAAATAAATAAAAAATGGGCAAAAATGCAAAAATGTGAATCAAGTTGCTAAAATGGCTAAATAAGAATTAAAAGTTGCTAGATTTGTGGCTAATAGCATTTCGAAAAAAAAAGTTGCAAATATTTTTAAAAGTTGCTAGATCTAGCCACAAAATAGCTAAAGTGGCAGCACTGCTGACGATACTGCCGACACGCAGGATTTAATTGCGAAACGGAAAAAATCACCCATAATGCCGACACACACCATCATTGATTTGTGAAACGGGAAATAAAGCATACCATTTGTTTATTTTGACTAATATTACGTTCATTTAGCTGTAAGCCAAAAAATTTGAAGACATATATCAATAAGTACATATGTCGTAATACATATGTGCTGATAGTGAATTGCAACAATAAACACATGTAATGCAGCTGCTGCGGTTTCGCAAGACGAACAATACACCGAAGGCTTATAATAATCCAATCTTTCATATGGTGGTTAATTTGCCAGTGGTTATCGCAGCCAACTTAACGCGACTCAAGCATCACTCTCTTCTCAAAACTTAAAGCCACACGGTTACTTGTTAATATTAAAAGTTAATCTAAATCTATAAAAATAAATGAGCCAAAAGTCCGTCACCATTTAAAGCACTATTATCGATTTCACTGCCTTAATCGATGAATCGGTTGCACATAACAGTGTTATATGTCGGCCTGAATTATCGTTGTTAAAGAGCGATTGGTGACAGTCAAGTATGTGGCAAGTTGGATTTGCTACTTATTATTTATTATTGTTCATTTCTCTTTTACACATAATATTAGAATACAAGCTTTTGGCGGTTGCGCCGAGGTGAAGAGTTGATACAGAATTGTTGGTTATTGAGTAAGTAAATATCGATATTATGATTATCGTTTGCATTTCGATAGATGGCGCGTTGCCAGACCGCCACAAGGAACATCTGTGTGGCGCCATCTTGCGAGAAATTGAAGGAGATTTTGATAATAGAGGGCGGAAGTCTATGAGCAGATTTGGCGTCTTTATATTTGTATAAAGGAAATTTAAACGAAGATTAATTAATATTAATATTTATTACTTAGGAGTAATACATACGTACACAGATGTAACAAGTTGGTATGTCTATCTGTTATATATTTATTGTTCAATTATCTCCTTAATAATGGCGTCGAATGAGTCAAATGACCTGTCGTGGGTTTTTCCACGACAGGTCATTTGACTCATTCGACGCCATTTTTCACATTCGGCCCCGATGTGAGTTTCATCTTCATACAAAATTCGAAAAAGTCATTTATTTTGAATGAGCACATTGGCTCTCATTGGGTTAGTATTTTTAGACCGGGTACCCAAAGGGTACAGGGGCTTATGTATTTGTGCTATGTATGTAACAGGCAGAAGGAAGCATCTCCGACCCTATAAAGTATATATATTCTTGATCAGCATCAACAGCCGAGACGTTATAGCCATGTCCGTCTGTCTGTCCGTATGAACACCTAGATCTATAAGAGGTACCAAATTTGGTGACAACACTCCTCTAGTGTGCACGCAGATCAATTTTGTTTCAGAATTTTGCCACCCCCCCTTCCGCACACGCAAATCGAATAAAACGTATAACTAGACTACATATATAGCTACATACTTCAGATTTGGCACACATAGAGTATGCACATGTCTGGACATTTTGTGAATATCTCTTCTTTCTTTTTCTACATGAAAAAATGAATGCTGCTTAGACAATTCTTTTCGAGTGGAAAATCATTGCCGTCAAATTAATATATCGTGCTTGCCATTAATAATCTTTGTATTATTATATTGATACTTATTGTAATAATATGTTGTATATAACGGCTTAGATATGAATACCAGGTCTTATACTGTCGAGCACCTCGACTGGTTTTTTTATCAATAACACGATGTTTATTGATGAATACTTAAACAGAACAATCATCCCTAACAGCAGCTGCTGTGATGTAGGCGCCAAAAATTATTTAAAAACAAGCCGACAAGATTAAAATAACTGAATTCGTATTTCCCATTCATTGCCGCCTTGAAAGTTTCTTTTGCTCAAAAAATTCTCCATCGTTCTTGGAAGAGAGCAGCAGTGAACGAAGCGATCTACCGTTACAATTTTTGCATTGCTATGTACTATGCGGACACAGAAAGTATTCTCTAATGCAAAGCAATCAATTGTGAACAACACAAGTGCTTATGTATTGGTTTTATTAAATTGCAAGTACGTTAAAGAATGCCTGCATTTGCAAAAAAAAAAAAAATTAAAAAATTTGTTTGCGGTCTGAGCAGGCCTCGAACCCCAGACCTCTTGCGCGCAAATCCTATGTCCTCTAAGCTAAGCTACTACTTCATATAGTCCGAATACGGCAATCTCTATACTTATGCAGCACGAATTTTATCATTTGACATGTATGTACATTAATTCGAATTTCTAACTAAATTTTGTTATTTCTATTTTTTAAGATTTTGCTACTTTCTGACAAATTTTGCAGAATTTATAATATATATTTAAATAAAATAGCAATAATTAATTAATAATTGAAAAATATAACTCAAATTTGTAATTGTCAGCAGCGAGATTTGAACCCGCGCACCCGTAGCGAGTCTTGCTGTTGTTGTTGCTCTAATGCTGCTCAGCCCTCATGAACTTGTTGGTCATTAATTCCTTAAAATCTCCTTTGTTTATGGTCCGATCGTGATGAAATTTTCGGAAAACGTCCGCACGCGGGCGCACTTGATGTGTACCAAATCTGCCAAATGTGGCAAGTCTGTAGCTCTTATAATAGGTTTTTTTCGATTTTCGGGGGCGGAAGGGGGCGTGGCAAAAATCTAAAACAAACTTGATCTGCCTGCACACTATACGAGTGTTGTCACCAAATTTGGTAGCTCTAGCTCTTATAGTCTCTGAGATCTAGGTGTTCATACGGACGGACAGACGGACAGACAGACAGACGGACAGACGGACATGGCTATATCGTCTCGGCTATTGATGCTGATCAAGAATATATATACTTTATAGGGTCGGAGATGACTCCTTCTGCCTGTTACGCACAAATCGCTTTCGTCAAACTTAGAAGACTATGTACTTTTAGTACAGAGTCTAAAAAACAAATATTGCAAATTTTTTATAGTTATATTACGGCTACTGCTATACACCAACAAAAGCCCAGGCATATGGCGATTTTGGTATTTGACGTTATTGTTTGATTACAAGCAGCACAGCTGATTTATTTCGAGCGGATGACTTTTTGACGTGGAAATGTAAAATCTGGTCACATCCGAATGTGACCAAATGAGCCGAATGTAAAGTGTCGTGGAAAAACCCCATTATACAAAGAACAAGGTAACAAGCTCAGGTAGAGTTGATTCAGAGAGTGAAAAGTATCGATATGATAATTATCGTTTTAGTATTTTTGTAGATGGCGGTTGACAGACTGCCACACAGATGTAGCAAGTTGGTATCTGCTATTTATTTAATGTTCATTTATATCTTTTAATATCTTTAACACAAAGAAAGATGAAATAAGCTTTTGGAAGTTGCGCCGGGGTAAACAGTTAATTTAGAGAGATTGATCAGCAATTAAAAGTATCAAGATGAGAATAACCGGTGATTGCCAGACAACCACCCAGCTAAAATTAAAAAAATTGAATTTAACAGATAACAAAATTTTTGTAGATGCTATTGCTTTGCTATTCCATACTACCTGCATACAACAAAACGATAAGCAGTTCCTCTCGTTATATATCGATAAGTTAACAAGCAACCCTACCCAATGTTATAAATTTTCTATATAAAGAAGAAGACAGTTAATTTTTGTGAGTTTGTGGCAGATAGCGCAATTTTAAAATAGTGCGACAAAAATTGAGATAAATATGTTATTAAATATTTTACAAAATACTAATAAGTTAGATACGGATTTGCTCAACTTAGTTGTGCAGTTCAGTAAAAGTGCTTCCCTGTAAACTACATACAGCATAAACCTAGATATAAATTATGATAAATTAAAAGTCGCATAAAATAGTTAATACAAAAATAATAATTCTTGTTTAGTAAAATTTAATAAATGCGTATTACTCGTTTTAACATCTGAAGTTAAGTGTTGTAAGCTGTGTTTGGAACTTCTAACAGGGAAAAGTAAATCAATAAAGTCGAACGTGTAATTTTTTTAAAGTGTATTACATCAAGTGCATTAAAAATCTATCAAAAATTTTAGAGTTAATTTAATAAAAGTTATTAAGGTAGGCCGTAATATTAACTGCTTACTTTCTAATGTATATTGAAATGTATATATACATTTATATCATATATACAGCAGTAATACATGAATGCGCATTCCTCTTTGTACATGAGCATGTGTAGTTCCATGTCGCAGTACAACTATCATGCGCTTTATTTATCGATATAGATACTATATCGATATGTTAAGCATCCCTTAAAGTATTCTAGACCGCAAATATTTGCTAATATTAAGAAACGGTGCGTTTATCTGTGTAGAGTGTTCTGAAAGTTTTAGTATAAACAATGTGAAATATGCTCAATTGTGTCATCTAGAGCGCAAACGTTTCTGAGTGATCTTTAATTGTTATGTGAATAGCATTGTCGTGTTATATAGGAGTACAGAATTAATTATGTCAAATTTAAAGCATAAAAATAATAGTTACATTTGACTAAAAAAACATGAATGTTTGTATACATGTACTCAGGTTGCAAACATTAGGGATAATAAATGAAGTATCGATAACAATTGTTGTATCAGATATTGTCATAATCGATATATTGACATTTTGCACCATCCCTGAGTTTATGTTATATTTCCTTTTAAACCTAAAAGAAAAAGTCTTGATTAACTTAAGTCAGTGTGTTATCTTGTTGGTTATAAGTCGGTTACATTAGGAAAACGATCATTTAAAAATTTACATTATAATTAGGTGTGTTGTACTCCGAGCAAAGAAAATAACAAGAGATATACTGCTTGGGGCTTGAGTCTGTGTGAGTTTTTATTTGTGGTGTGCCTTGCCGTGCAAATGGTAAAACAAAACAGAAAAAGTGATGTAAAAATCAATAAATAGTGCTGGTTCGAAATACCAAGTAAGGTAGGCAGTAGAAGCATAAAGTAAAAGCCACCAGCCAAACTAAATAAATTCTAATGTAAATTTATATACACATATGTATATACTTACATTTGTCAATTGTACAGAGAAAGACTAACTGAAAGGCACATATGTACACGAGGGGAACGAATTTTTCAGCGTATATCTTAATGTGTAAATGTATGTATTCAAGTAATACATACATATATGTATAAATTAGCCAATTAATAGTTTCGATGCAAACTCTTCGTGCGATTTTTTTTTTAAATATCTCTGAAATAAGATTATGTTCATTTGTAACAAATTTATATATTGGCAATGAAATAAAAATCCGCATATGTACGTATAACAATGGTCATTTGTAATAAAGCATCCAAAACATGTAAAAGTAAAATTTCGAAGATTTAATATTCCTCTTAGTTCTAGATTAGAACTGCTTACCTAACAGGGCTATTATAAAATACATTGCCTTAGATTTACATTAGACTTGGTATAAGCATATGTAGTTATGTATATACTAAATTAAATTACAAATGGACTGTGAGTGTATTTGAGTTGATAGCCTTTAAAGAAGTTTAAGTATAAATGTAAATCATATAATAATATTTAAATGTATTTACGAAAAAACTGGCTTATACAAATGTGAATCGAACGTTGTACCAAGATGAACCTAATAAAAAAAAAACATTGCTAAATTAAAAAAGGGAAAAAAATGTAAATTTAATTTTAAAATAATATTATGATCAAACACACGTACATAAAATGTATATCGCCCTGCTTGCATTGACATTTTCTTTATTTAACAATGCCTTCCGCATGATGGATGCTGTTGGCAGATTGTCGCTCTTCGTTTGAGCTTGTGAGAGGCAAGCAAGCTCTCTCATTCTACCCACACTGTTCGAAGTTTTTATTTGGCTGGAGTTACATATGAATGTTTATGAATATATAACAAACAAAAAATATAAGCATCAACCAACGCTGATACCCATTTCTTCTATATTCTAATAGAGGTGTTATAAGAGAAAGACTTAACAAAAGAAGTTCATATGTACGAATGTACATATTCATGTATATTCGATATAACTAGCATACTATACTTATGCACATAATTTACAATCATATGTATACATCTATCAAACATTCATGCAATATTAAAAAATATAAATAATCTAGATATAGATATGCATTTTGCTTTTTTAAAGATGCACAACATACTTTTTATTTATATTTACAAACCTGTTATCAATTTTTACTTCAATTCAGCTCAACTTTTGTACAGAATTTTCAATAAGTAGACTTTAATATTTTCACTTTAGAGAAACAAATGCGTTAGTACATATATATACATATATATATATATATATATATATATATATATACGTATATGTAAAGATTTTGTGAAATACGTACATGTATGGTAAACAATAAACTCAAGAGCGGATTATTTCCCCTCATAAATTGCAGTATTATTAAATCAATTTTAACTAAAAGCTATAACAAATTATAAAAAAAACGATAAAAGTACGTGAAATTCCAATTGGAAAAATCATGCTAAACAGCGCCAATAACAATTTTGTGCAGCATGTAAGTAGACACATAACGTCATTGGACGTATTATTTATTTTATCAATCCCTGATTACTACGTTCATGCTTCGCTTATTTTATTAATACATATGTGTGTATATGCATACACAGCATTTTAAATGTTAATTCAAGCCCAATTGCGTATTTTATGAAAATTATAGACAATTTAAATCTTGTAAAATGAAGAAATCTTAAGTTTCGTAGCATAAACGTAGTATATGTATGTACGTACTAAGTATTCATAAGAATAAGTGCAATGTTGCATGTTTATCTGTAAATAGGATTTGTCAGTATATAAGCAAATACTTTTTATGAACACATTCCGCATAGTATTGTTTATTTTTTGCAATAGTATAAATATGATTTTAGAACATTATTAAAGCATAAACAACTAAATCGTTAATAAGTAGTTGTAGCCGTAGTAGTGTATTAACAATATTTGCTTGATTTGAATATAGTTTTACGGCTCGTTTCGTTGTGAATGTATTTATAAAATAATGAAGATAAATATTCGAATGTGTACATTCTCATTCAAATCTACACTATGAAACCGATTTTACATGTTGAAGTACACCTAGAAAGTTAACATAATAACTAATTAACAATAAACTCTAAAGAGTTGTATTCATCTGCAACTAATCGCACTAATATATTAGTTTGTACACCTTAAGAAAATATCAGATCAGTTTTCCACAGTGTAACCGATTTGGTATTTTGCAGACTTTTCCATCGTTTTGGCAATAAAATGCCAATAATGTCTCATTAAGTGAAAAGTAGCGCTTGAACGAGAGAGATACTACCAAATATACTCTTCTAGTTAGCTGTAAGATGGTAAACCTCTTTACTGCTGAGCAACATTACAAAAGCATTATTGATTTTGGCATCTTCCCAAATAGTAGATGACTACACTAGTAGATACAACATGTATGCAACATACGTACAGGGTTACCAGCATTACGCAATGAGAAATTCATAAAATATATAAACAGCTCATTAGACACATACACCAGCATTTGTTGCTGTACTTTTACAACTACTGGAAGATACTCATTACTGTGCTAATTTCAAAGTACTGCAAGACGGTAAAGTAATTTCTTAAAATATCAAATTTTAAGTTGTGCTTCTTTTGTTAAAAGAGTGAGTTGAACATATTAATGGATACGCAACGTCCAACATAGAACAGGAATCCGAAAATCATAAGAGGAGGCTTTATAATCTTACTGGATGTGTGATCGATGCATACACAGAGGCGGGCAGGTTGATGGGTATTGTTTATATTGATCAAGAATAGGAAAAATTATTATATTCCTTTTTATTATTATTTTAAATAAACACGATACAACTTTTTAACGGTCGGATTCATTTTAAAAACCAGAAAACACCGATGATATTTCCTAATTAACACAGACTGCAATGTTTGTAATTTTATTTATATATACTTATGTATTTCTTTTTTTACAAAGCTTATGTCTTTATCTGAGAATACATATGAAACCATGTAAAAGGTATTAAGTCTATTGCGTAAATCAGATAGAGTATAAATAGTCGCAATGCTTAAATTGGAATGCCTTCTTATCATATTTAGTAATGAAATCTGTAATATTTTTTTTTCCCAAGTTCCGATCTTAAATAAATACCGAAGATATATACGAGTAGTGGGTATGAGGGCTAACCACCTCTACCAAATTTTATATTAATTTATTGGATTTTTTTTAGTAGCGTTCATATCCAATAATGGATGTATTTAAATATACATATACATATAATTGCTTTGTTGATTGCTCACGATATTACTACCATATTTCTAGTTACTAATGTCTTGATTAAGTCAAAATTCTCGCATTATAGTGCCGAATGCCCTTTGAAAATATGTAAAAGACAGGTGCTGCTGCATTTGTTGTCTAATTTAGTATAAGCTTATTGTAAAGTCATTTAAACGAAGAGACGGCTGTCGCTTGGTTGGCAGCTGACACTTTGCGTACAGGTGCATCGATGTACAGTTGAAAACATTGCACTATAACGGCAATTCTAATACGAATCTTTCGTTGTTTTTGTCTATTCAAACGGCGGCCCTTTACAGAACGGCTTCTCAGCTATTCTATAATTTGATTGTCTACTTTTAGCAAGATTTTTATGTACACGCTTTAATTAGTTTGTATATTTTTATACCATTAACAATGGGTAAGAAGGGCATAATAAACTTGCTTATATTAATGTAACAAACGTAAGATCGATTTAAAATAACCAACAAAAAAATTTAAAACTAAAAATTTCTCCAGTTGTATGCATTCGGATAAGCCAAGTTCATCCGTCAGGCTACATTAGTCGTAGAAGAGAGAAGATACACCATATGGAATTTATTTTATTTATTTCTTAATACATACCACCCTCATATTAATAATAGTTTTATATATTCTAGCCCAGCAACCCCGGGTTTCATTAGTTTTGTAGTATATATATATTTGTGCTTTTAGAGCTTAGCAATGAATAGTTGGCGAATTTTTTTAAGGGTATTTTAAGCCTAACCCTGAAAGGGTGCGTACGCTTCGATTAAAATCTTGAATAGATGTACTTTTTTTATAAA
Organism: Drosophila funebris; assembly: GCA_018901825.1. NCBI lineage: Eukaryota > Metazoa > Arthropoda > Insecta > Diptera > Drosophilidae > Drosophila > Drosophila funebris. The sequence goes on along the minus strand of JAEIFK010000455.1, from coordinate 4,664,003 downwards.
TACCTTAAAATCTTTTACTGCCAATATATCCCAAATTATCGTAAACAATTCACCATTTTCATTGCAGAAATTTCGCTGCAATTGCAAACACGTTTTTTTTTTTATTCTGTCTACGATCTGTTCGGACCTCTGAATACTATTAATGCAATTTTTGCATTTTTATTTTCACACGTTCTATGCTTTATCAACATAAAACAATCAGCATGCAATGGCCTATGTTAAAAGCATTTGGACTGGCAAGACTACGCCTTAGTGACCATTTTGCCATACAAATTATAATATACGAGAAAACATGCACTATATACATACTTAAAAAAAAATTTTTTGCTTCAATCGGCGGGCTTGGTGCAAATAAATTACATTTTCGTTAGTTGAATTTTTGCACTCAGACTGAGATCACGTGTTCCACGCCGTTTCCGTGTTAACTCTTTGTTATTTGCAATAGCTTCAAGTTTTAGTTGTGTCTCCCTTTCTAAATTTGGAGAAAATATGATGTGTCGTGCATATTATTCTGCAGGACGTACGAGCCATAAGTCACATTATCATGCAATGCATCTAGGTAGATCTGCAGAATTTTACCAAAGACATCAGATGTACGCCAATTCATACTTTCAAGTTAAGAAACAGCGTTCTTTTTTAAAAAGACGTGTGATGTTACCACTATATCATTACAATGTGAGTGTAAAGAAACTGTTTAACAACTCGCCCAAAAAATGGGAAAAATACGTTCATTAAATAGGGAAAGGGTGCCCCTCTAAGTTTTTATGTTCTGGTCCAGCATTAATAGTTAAGCAGTATCTATTAGTTGAAGTGTCCTTCTGAAAAAATTTAAAATTGCATGTCCGTTTGACAGTCTGTTCATACAGATCTAGATCCTGGAGATTTCCAAAATAGAGACTTTAGATTTGATATGGTATGTACACTTCTGTAAATTTAAATATATTATTTTGAAATACCTTTTTTTTATAGTTTATTTAGACCTAGACCACATTAGGAAAGTGATCGTGAAAGAACAGCTCGGGTGTTCGTGTGGGTACTTTAGTATGTGTGTTTATATGTGAGTAGGAATATCTGGATTAAGGGATATGCTTGGGATCAGTAAATCCTCGAATCGTGTTCTACGACTATATCGTTATTTCTTGCTGTGTATGTACATATATGTGTAAATATTGTTTGCAATGATAAAAGTGTATAACTGTCTGAATGTTAATGTTGTCTTGTCATATTTCTGTTAATAATACAATTTTACCAATATTTTTAAATTAACACATGTCAAATCTTATTTTTCAAAAATATTTCTTCTTTTTAACCCAATACTTCAAAATGCACAGACCGTAAGCGTATCAACAGAGGGAAACATGAACGGCTATAACCGGAAATCGCCACAGAAACGGCGTTATGATATGCCAAAATATGCTGGTGAGTGCGTATTATTTTTTGAAGTTACCTGTAAAACTGATATTTTGTTTGTTCGTGCTTATGTCATCTAATTGGCGCTTAAGTTATGTTACAGAGTTTCAGTTACAGAAAGTAGAGTCGAGTTAACCAAGTCCGTATGAACACATAGATAAAACTATAGGGCTGGATCTCTTAGATAGCTTGTTTCAGCTGACAAGATCTTTAGCTGTCATAACTTTGTACTGAATGTCGCCGGTTTAATTCAGGCGGCAATTATATATTTTAGGTTTTTTGTTTTCATTATCTATTTATTTAGTTTTAAATGTATTATTTATTAAAAATAAACACATCACGCGCTAAGCTTACACATTTATATTCTGAAAATTGGGTCCTGCATGTCGGCTCTTGTGTATTGTGAAACTGATTAAAAATATATGTACTTTACAAGGTCTTCGCTTCTGCCTGTTACATAGTTTTATACACAGTTAATATATCAATTAAATGTACATGTCAACAAAAATGATTAATTCATATAAACGTAGTATATTGAATTGCAAAAATTGTTCTTTTACAGTTCCACCAAAAAAGAAATCCGGAAAAGAACGTGTACCGCAGCCGAAAAATACAGTAGCGATGCTAAATGAATTACGTCATGGACTGATATACAAATTAGAGTCACAGACTGGTCCGGTGCATGCACCGTTATTTACGATCTCCGTTGAGGTAAGTACAAGCAATCACCGGCATATTTATTGCACATATTTGCTTATTACAATTTACAGAGTTCTTGAGTTTGATTTTTGGGTTGAACATTTCTATTAAATCTTTTACGTGTATTCTTAATGAACTGAGTTGATATAATTAGTGGACACCCAGTTTTATACGCCGTGCTTTCTTCGCCAATCTTATATCGTTAGCATTTCGGTTACTATTAAATAAACTTGATATTACAAAAACTATTCTGAGAGGGTTTCCAGTTTTCGTTCCAAACGGTGAAGGACAAGACTTTGAAGTCTCCTCTCGAAGCAAAAGTTCTTGGTCAATGCAGTGTCTTTAAAATGTTTTACTCTGTGGCTTTATAGTAGAGTCTTTGGGATCGGTCGTCTGTTTGTATTGATTGAGAATGTACACAAGTAGTTAGTATATGTATCTTTATAACTAATTTGATTTATATTCTCCCTACACATTGGCACCCTGTTCGCAATTCTTGTATATGTGATCATAAAAGCATGTTAAAGTTTACTTCTAAACATCACTCTTCACTATAACACTTTTCTATTTATTATTTTTATAAGCTGCAAGCAATTGAAATTTCCGTAAATATCTATAACTGATTTAGCTGAGAACCCACAGTCCCAACTTTAATCAACATTCCGAAATATTTTTTAGACCCGGTACCCAATGGGTACAGGGGCTTATGTATTTGTGCTATGTATGTAACAGGCAGAAGGAAGCATCTCCGACCCTATAAAGTATATATATTCTTGATCAGCATCAATAGCCGAGACGATATAGCCATGTCCGCCTGTCCGTATGAACACCTAGATCTCAGAGACTATAAGAGCTAGAGCTACCAAATTTGGTAGCAACACTCCTATAGTGTGCACGCAGATCAAGTTTGTTTTAGAATTTTGCCACGCCCCCTTCCGCCCACGCAAATCGAATAAAACGTATAACTAGACTTCATATGTAGCTACATACTTCAGATTTGGCACACATAATGTGTGCTCATGTCTGGACATTTTGTGAAAATTGCATGAAGATCGGACCATAAACAAAGCAGTTAATAAGATATCTAATTACCACAAGCTCATGGCAGCTTTAGCGACAATTAATTGCATTAAATGTAACAACAATAAAAACAAGACATTCTGTGCGAGTACCCGAGTTCAAGTCTCGGTGCTGACCATTTTTTATTTCACTTTTTTTATATTTTCATAAAAATTAACTTTTTACTATTATTTTATTTATATATATGTTATTAATTTTGTCAATATGTCATAAGAAGAAGAAATAACAAAGTTTTGTTAGAAATTTGATTTCAAATATATGTATGCATGTACACGCATATGTAGCAATGCAAAAAAAGTAACGGCATTTCTCTCCCAGTTACCGCCGCTCTCTATTCCCCCTCTCTTCTAAGAGTGATCGATATTCAGAGAGAATCATTGAAGCAATAGAAACTTGCAAAACGGACAATGAGAGGAATGCGAGAATATGTTACGCATTTGTCAGGCTTTGACGTCAGTTGCAGTGGAAAAGCATTGCCCTCAAATTAACATATCACGCTTGTCATTAATAATCTTTGTATTATTGTAATAATATGTTCTATATAACGGCATAGATATGAATACCGGGTCTTATACTGTCGAGCACCTCGACTGTAACTTTTCGACTGGTTTTATATCAAAATGCAATCATTCCTATTGATATTTTACATATTTCATGGCACAACTGTTCCCATTTGCTTACCACGGTTGGTTAAAAGTAAAACATATAAACAGCACGCGAAGTCAAGAGCATTGTCATTTAGTGGCTTTTCCAATAGTAATGAATATCGTGATAGGTAAATATTAAGCTGGTAAATAATTGATACCAAATCAACTCACGAATATCAGAAAATGGTAATTTTCTTAGAAAACCCTTCCAAAAATGTGTAAATGCTTAAAAAGCATATGAGGCGAAAGTAGTAGCATGCATGTAATGCTAGGTCATTCGGATTCAATAACAATAATAGCCAGTGCTTTTCATACATTTCTGCCATCATTTGTCAATGTTTTATTTATAAAGGAAGTGCTATTTTTACTCTGCAGAAATCAGGTAATAAAAGGGTATACGAATTGTTTGGATTTGATTGTGTATCTAAATGTAAATCAGAGACGGAGATATGTAAACAACCTGAAAATACTCTTCCAGCTATTGGCAAATTTTATTTTGCACAATAATATTTAAACCAAAAAGTGATATCGCTACTCTCTCTATGTCATTACAGGTGGATGGGCAAAAGTATATGGGACAAGGCCGCAGTAAAAAGGTGGCGCGCATTGAGGCTGCAGCCACAGCGTTACGAAGTTTTATACAATTTAAAGACGGTGCAGTCTTATCGCCTCTGAAGCCTGCTGGAAACTTGGACTTTACGAGCGACGAACATCTTGAAAATGGTATTGAAAACGTGTCCAATACAGAATTAGTTGAACTGATTCAGACGTTGATGTTGCCTGAAATGAATTCCATCCTTACCTCGCTTGAACAACCCACGTTGCGTCCACAAATCTTTTGCATGAGCCACAGCAAGTATTAGTGTTTTATGATTTTTTTTGTTTTTAATTTTTTATAATTTATTTTGTAATTTAAACATAAACATTTAAACATTTGCATAGAATACCCAGTGGCAGTTATTATATTCATATTTATATTTATGTTTGTTTCATTTGTTTAAAAACTGTAGCATTTTAACCAATTTAAAGACTACACTTTTTATATCTATTTTATTTAAATGTTAATGATCCTTGAATATATTTATCTTCAATGTATATCAATCAATGTGTGAATCAATGTGTATCTTTGAGAGAAAAGTATCTTTCTGTTAACCACCATTTTCAAGATCATTTTTGCCTATCATAACAGCTATAGCTGGTATGAAATATCGATTCTTTTTAGATTAGATAATTCAATTACTGAGTAGGCATGATTTTCTTTTAGAATTCATTGAGCAATTAATAAAAATTTGTATTTTTAGTTTCTATACTTAAGTTAGGCAATCTAAATGATAATGATACTAGTAAAAATATTTTCTTTGTATTAGATGCAAATAAAAATGCGATAGCCGTCGATGGGCAGAAAAAAGTACCAGATAAAGGACCTGTTATGTTGCTTTACGAACTATTTAATGACGTTAATTTTGAATGCATGAATATTGATGGCGCTCAAAACAATTGTCGTTTTAAAATGACTGTCACCATCAATGACAAAAAATTCGATGGCACAGGTTGGTATAACTACCTTATTAAAATTGATCGATAAATTATTGAAAGCATATTTAGGTCCCTCCAAAAAACTGGCTAAAAATGCAGCGGCTAAGGCCGCACTTGCATCGCTTTGCAATATCTCTTATAGTCCGATGATGGCGCCTCAAAAGAACGCGCCTTTGCCCATAGACGATAAGGCATCGTCAATGGAATTGCCGCAGATACATGCGGATACTATCGGACGGTTGGTACTGGAAAAATTCATGGAGGTTATTAAAGGCCAGGAAGCGTACTCACGGCGAAAGGTCCTTGCAGGCATTGTTATGACAGAGAACATGAATTTTTGTGAGGCCAAAGTGAGTACAGTAATCAAGATTTTTAAATATTTTTCTGATTTTGTGAACTTTTAGGTTATTTCAGTTTCGACGGGTACAAAATGCGTCAGCGGTGAACACATGAGCGTAAATGGCGCTGTTTTGAATGATTCGCATGCCGAAATAGTATCCAGGCGTTGTCTTCTAAAATATTTGTATGCGCAACTTGATCTTCAGTGTAATCAGGGTATGGTTTTATAAATACATAACGACACTACTTACGCTAATACATATATCCTCAATGAACTTGCATTATTTTATGTTAAAATGTGAATAATCATTTGTGGTATAGTTGGAGTTTTTCTAATCTGTGAATATAGCATGCTTAAATGTAATTGCTCTCCAAATTCCGATTTTGTATGGGTAAAGTCGTGTTCAAAATAAAATTATTATTATTTGTAAATTATTTGCATATGATCGACTAGCTTTATAGAATGTATACAAAATAATTATAGCATCAGCTTATAAACACTACTCATAATTTCAATATTCATAACCAATTAATTATTCAAAATGTCTGCCTGACTAATACATCGTTTATACGACGCCTTAAACAGATTTGACTTAGAGCGCAAACATAAACCCTTTTTTAATGAAGCCCATTATCGGAATTCGTCCTTCATTTTTCTTGGCTTCAATTGTAGCATAAACGCCTATCGCTTTTAAAGTTATTTACAACTCCACTTATACCCATGGGCAGACTTGTAATATGCCATATACGAACCTTAACCACAATTAATTTGTTCGGAAAGTATTTTCTATTTCTTCTTTACAATTGTTCGTGTTGATTTAACATACCTTTCCTTTTTGGAAAGTTTTCATATACAAAAAATTTCAAGAAATGTATTTGAATACCATTTTCTTAATAAGCGAAATAATCTTAGCCAGTATTAACTGGTTCGCCGAAAATATTGTGGCCATTTAAAAAGGGGAAAAAAGGGTATAATAGCTTTGGCAAAATTTGTGTATGATTTGGCATTAAGGTATACCGTTATACCATACCCAGATCGAAATTATTTAAAATTTTGAACATATTCGCTCCAAAAATAAGAAAAATTTTGAATTGCTGTTAGCGCTTTGCTCTTTGCGGGCAACACTTTTGTGTAAGCGAGACAGAGCAAAAGAGCGGTCTCATGCATGTCTATGCTGAGTATGCGTGTGTAAAATGACCATATGTTTAAAGTATACAAATGGGCCAAAAGCACTCCATCTTCAAAAGCATGAATAATTCAGAGTTGAAGGCGGGCACTCAACAGTATTTTTTAAAGTAAATAACTAATTAAATAACCTACAAAGTTGTAAGTGCAATCATCACCTTAACATAAATAAAAGTCCTTGAAAGTTTTACTAAAAAAAAATATGCCTTACCAATCAATTGTGGTTAGGGCACGTACAACTCTGCAATATAAGCTGTATTCAACTGCATTACCTGACAAACGCAATTGCTTTAAATGAGAATATAGTGGCAACAATAAATAATTAAAAACCAGTCGACCGCATTCGACAGTATAATACCCTGTACAGGCTTCTATATTAAGAGTATTTTGATAATAGATACTTTGATTAAAATAAAAGTAAGAACATAACAGGTATTTAAAGAAAACCCCTTTGAAACTCTCATTTTGCATATGAATTCTTTGCTTGCTTATAGCAGCTAACTGTCACATATTTATACATATTCAATCAAAAGCTGAGTGTTACGACACTTAGTTTACTTATGCTTGTGTCGCAGTAGTTCCCTATCTCGCTCGCACAAATATGCACACATGGTAAGCAGACGCATGTGTCACAGTCGTTCGCTGTCTCGCTCGCACACATGTGCTGCCTGCTGCTCTACGATTCCGTGGAAAAATAACATTTATTGCTGATTATCTGTCTTATTTACAAACTGATATTGATGAAACTTTCAGCGTTCCTTCTACATATCATTCTTAACGCACCTGTTAAGTTAGAAGTGTCTACGTTGAAAAATGTGGCTATTATTCGTTTTTTTGATTTGCGGGGGGAAGGGGGGAGGTATCCAAAATTTAAAATAAACTTGATCTGCGTATGGTATACAGGAACCTTGATGCCAAATTTGGTGTCTCTAGCTCTTATAGTTGCTGAGATCGACGCGTTCATACAGACGGACAGACGGACGGACAGACAGACGGACATGGCTCAATCGACTCGGCTGTTGATGCTGATCAAGAATATATATACTTTATAGGGTCGGAGATGACTCCTTCTGCCTGTTACAAAAATTTTTTTCACAAAGTTAATATATCCCTGTACAGGGTATAAAAATATATTGTAATAGGATATTTCCATGACAGGCTCATTCGACGCTATTTTCCACATTTTGCCAAAATGTGAGTTTCATCCCGTTGTCATTTTTTCTATTAGTGACACGATGTTTATCGATGAATACTAAAAAAAAACAAAAGAAACATCCCTAGCATCAGCTGTTGTGATGTAGGCGACAAAAAGATTTTTTTAAACAATAAAATATAACAAATATTTGTATTATATTACGGCTACGGATAAGGATTTCACTGCTATATACCTACAAATGCCCAGGCATTGGAAATTAGACACATTCGAATGTGAACAAGTGAGCCAAATGTAGTCTCGTGGAAAAACCCTATAAGTCAACTCGATTTTGGGTTTGCTGCCGTATAAACTATAATATAAGGAATTGCAAATATGAATCTACGAAAACGTATTAGTGAACTGCTATCATTTCTTTTGTAAAGCGGTCCAATAGATTTATGTTAAATTCATACAACAAATTGTTGTTTATACCATTGGCTTAACCTGGATCGGTAATATTTTAAAGTATGTCGCTGTTAAAAATATATTTATATACGTCCGGGCTCACATTTAAATATTTTCTTTTCCATTGATTGAGTCAACTTTTTATTTTTCGCATAACTTAATTTTTACTATTTAAATTTAAATTGTAAACAAATCCAAATAATATACATATTTAACTAAATCATCTTTTGCATCGCATTAAATCATACTTATGTTGAGCTTAATATTGATATTGACTAAATAATTAAATTTTTGCAACTGTATTTTATTGTTGAACAGAAAAAGCCGCAACATATCAAAATTTTTAATGCTCCGTATCTGCATATCCCTACCAACCGTAGCTAATAAGCCTAAGCAAAAATATGATAATAAGCTTATAAATTAATTTAAGTAAAACTTTCTTAAGGATTTTTTATATTTATATGTAAATATATATAAACATAGAATACTTTGAATTTTATATATATATACATATACAGTTTTTTAAATAGTGAACCATTTAAGTTTGAAAAGAATATATTTATTAAAATCGCTATATTTCTAAAAGCAAAGAAAAACCATTATGAATTCTACAAATACCCAAATCCTAACTTTTATTTACATATATTTGATTACTCTTGTTTACTTTTTTTCTGAATTATAGCAACAGCATATCAGTCGATTTTCGTGAGGAATACAGACGGGCAATACCCCTATAAACTAAAATCCGGGGTACATTTCCATTTGTATATAAATACAGCACCATGTGGGGATGCACGGATATTTAGTCCTCACGAAAACGACACTGGTGTTGATAAGCATCCAAATAGGTTGGTACAAAAATTTTAAATACTACTACTAAAAATCAAGAAAAACAAACATAAAGGGAGATAAAATACAAAATTTAAGGCTATACTTCTAAAAACTATTTTTTGCAACGTTTTGTCAGTTTCACATGATGGGATTCAAGCTATTTGCATAAATTATAGTAATTCTACAAATTAATACACATCGATTTTGTTGGTTTTGAGCAGAATCGTAGAATCCAAATGGAAATAGAGTTGTGCAAATTTATGCAACACGTGAAAGAAGCAACTCCGTCTTTTCATATACGCATGCATGACGGAGATGTGTCCATTTGCATCTTGCACACATATGTACAACAGTATTATATCCTTTGTCACTCATTTTATCTCCTTTATCCAATTTGTGGCGACAAAGCTCAGTAAGTATATTAATATTGAACAAAATCTGTTAGGAGTTATGATATTAATCATAATACGATTCGTTTCCTCTACATCAATATCAGTTCCCAAGATTGTTAAGCAGATAGTGAAATAGAAAGAGAAAGGTGAAATAAAAAGAATGAGAGATCGAAAAAAACGTGTAAAGAAAAAGAAAATAAGAGACCGAAGCAAATTGAGTAGTAGACAATAGACTATCACAGTATGTGAGAGAATATTCTCGGCACTAGTAATTAGTTGCAAAATGTTTGTATGAAGAATAAATTATTTTATGTAATAATAAAAATGACGGCTGATTCAACCCGGTCGGGTCCACAAACAGTATCGGTTGTTGAAGCACCTGCAAGGTGTAACTAACCTGCATTTCATGACAAATGAGTATGTTTTCAAATCCATTTCTATTGTCAATTGTAATTTCAAAGATTGAAGCAAATGATAATATAGCCACGTATTTTATTTCTAAGAAAACACAATCAGATTATCAATCAGATCAATAAATATATTGGGGGGTGCCATGTAATATTTAGATTATCAGGTTCAATTTATAATTATAATTTATCCTTTTGTCATTTCTCGGCTTACCAATAAATACATGCAACTAACTGCTTTTGGATTTTCACATAAACATTGTACATGTTGCAATACTGAATTTTTTGGCTCCCATGGTTTAATCTATTAACTGGGGACCCAAACTTTAATCAATACTAACGAATAGAAAAGCACGCGGACAATTGCGTACAAAAATTGAATCGGGCGAAGGTACAATACCAGTGAAGAGCAGCGATGGCATACAAACATGGGATGGCGTATTACAAGTAAGTGGTTAGTTTTAAATTCTCGTCAATGCTTAAATATAATCAATGTGATTTTTTCAGGGGCAACGCTTGCTTACAATGTCATGTTCGGATAAAATAGCACGTTGGAATATTGTGGGTATTCAGGGATCGCTTTTGTCTTCCATTATAGAACCAGTATACCTGCATTCCATCGTGCTGGGTAGTCTGCTACATCCAGAACATATGTATAGGGCAGTTTGTGGACGTATTGAGAAATCTATACAAGGTCTGCCACCTCCTTACCACTTAAACAAACCACGTCTAGCATTGGTCACTTCTGCGGAACCGCGTAATCAAGCCAAAGCACCAAATTTCGGAATCAATTGGACCATTGGTGATACTGAGTTAGAGGTGGTTAACTCACTGACAGGCCGAACCATTGGTGGTCAAGTTTCAAGGATTACTAAACAAGCTTTCTTTGAGAAATTTGGATTTTTAGTAAAAAATTTGCCAGGTATACCTAGTCGCAAAGTGAATAAGGATTACGGGGAAACGAAGGCAGACGTCAAGGATTACCAGGTAAGGTATTGAACTTATATTTTACTGAGTCCCCATCACATACTCTATTGTTTGCAGACGGCTAAGCAAGAGCTGTTTTCTGCGTTCAAGCGTGAGGATCTCGGCAGCTGGCTAAAAAAACCAATTGAGCAAGACCAGTTTGGGCTTGCCGAATGACTGCATTCAGCGATACCGTCAGCCGGATATAGTTGTAACCCAGTAAAAGTTTTAAAAAAAGACAGCAAGAACGGCAAGCAATTAATAGATTTAGATACTATAGCTTATATAAAAACTTGCTATGTAGACTGCAATTATATTTTGGTTCAATCAAACCATAACCAATTAAATTTGATGGATAATCTGACGATGAAGCATCGGGGCAACAACGACAGACATATTGGTTTATATATTGGAACAATGAGAATTTTCAATAGAATATTTCTAGAATAGAGTGTAGTTATTATGCTGGAACTAAGTAAATAAGTATTATGGCGTTTTACTTAAATTTAATTAATTTTATATTTATTATAAACTATATCTATTTGAGCTTACATATATAAGCAATTATGATAACTTTACCCATCCTAAAATTTCCATATATGTTGCTTCTTGCTCTCCCTCCTACTTTCACATTTTTGTGAGGAAATGTTTATAATTATGTTTATATTATTTTCTTTATAAACGTATGTATATTTATATTTAAACATGCAGATTAACAGCAGGTTTGCGCTAGCCTCTATAACAGCTAATTATAATGTAACTAATAATAACTGAGTAAAACATATGTACATATGGGAAAATATATACGTACTAATATTTCATATTTCATAACTAGTTTATCATTTATCAAAAAAGAGTAGACAATACTTAAAAAACTGTTCCAAAGAATTTTATCATTTAAGTCCTATTTCTAATCAGTATTTCTGAAACTGTTTTTTAAGTTATTTGCAAAAATTTAAATGAAACCTAATTATCTTAAATGTAGACGGTTTTTAGTTATTTGCCTTATCTGTGTATTTTTATATACATTTATTAGCTGCATTAAGTCATCATTGCCCGCGTAGTAGTAATATATATAAAAATCCATTCACGTTTGTGTAGACTTTTGAAAATTATTAAAACATGGATTTCCTGCTCTCATGCATAGCCTTAAAAGTTTGCGACCGATCGGACACAAATGCAACTTTCAGCTATACTTCATTGAACCGTTCGACAATGATCCTTAAAAGCTACACCAGTTTTTCCTCAAGTTTTTCCCTGCCTAACTATTTGTTGGGCTGTGAGTTGATTGTCAATTAATTAGTAAGCGCAAACAGATTTAAAAATCTACATTGACACCTGCGGCCACACTTACTTATTTGTTAGCAATTGGGAAGAGATACATTTTTGATAAATTATAAACGGCTTGCTCATCCTCCGATTTAGTGCCATTTTGCTTGAAGATAAGTTGATGTTATTGAATTTATAAAATTATAAAAATGGTTTGAGTTAAAATCATTCAGTTATAAAATTTTGTCTATCAGGGAATGTAAAATGCATGTACAAAAATATTTTTGTTGTAGGAGAGTTTGCAGGATTTGTTCAGCGAACCTGCATTGTGAGTTACTTTGAGTTACGATTAGTTTTAGCCGATAAATAAACACATGGGCCTTAATTAACAAGAGTATTAAAGACTTAAAGTGAACTAAAACCCCTATTTATTTATTTCTCTATTAATTGATCACCAAAGTCAAAATATGCTCTACAAGTTGTATTATTCTAAATAAATAATGCGGCCAAAAACAAACATTTTAATTTTTTCGTAATTGCATTAAATTTGCATTTCTTTTACTTTTGATCCATATACATAAAATATAATCTTAAAATATAACTTGAGCAGTGGAAATATTTATGTTTAAATCCTCAATTTTTATCATTATGTAAACAATTATATATACACATATACATATACATTTACAAGAGCATACACTTTCACCTTTATATTGGATGCTGGTCATATAATTTTTGTGGAGTAAGCCTTTATAACAATATAAAACTAGGATATGACCCAAATAAACAACTACCAGGAATAGTTCACAAAATATGAAAAGATCACAGCATATTGAATATAAGTATATATAATTTTTCATTCAGAACAATAGTGTATTTGTTATTCAATAATAAAAACAAAATATAAAATATCACCTTTTATCCTATTTTATTAATTGGTTATCAAGTTATTAGTAAAAATTAAACTAAAATAATTAGATGCAATTAAAATTTGTTTGGGAAAAAAAGTAAGAAAAATTCGTATTTGAAGTGTTACAATATCCAGCAAACAGGTAGCAAAGTAGAATGACCAGCTAGTTAGCCCAGTTTTATAATTAATTAATTATTATAGGCGTATTAGTTCTCATAATATGTATATACTTGATCTGGTTCGATATAGCAATCAATTCTCGCAGTTTTGAAGTTATCTTGAACCTTGGTCAAGCACCTTCTGTTTGCTGCAGAATATCGGATCGGATTACAAATCATAGAATGCGATTGGATGGATCGAAAATTATTATAATATTAATAATGCTCGAAATTTAATATTTCTTGAGATATTTCACCAAACTCATGAAATGTGTATTTAATTTTGATGTATATATTTTGACTAACTTTGGTTAAAATCTAATTTCTATATTATATAGCAAACGTTTAAAAATTTAATTTTGGTTGAAAATCCTTTTCCTGTTTCAAGATAATACAAAACATAAAGTTGCTTTATGTTAATATTACTATTATTTAAAAAAATAAGCGGATCAGTCGAGCTCGCGCGACAGCATAATACCCTATGCAGTTTCCTAAATTAAGTCTTTTGATTATAGTAAAAGCAAGTGCAGAACAGGTTATTAAAGAATACTCTTTTGAAACTCTCATTTATCATATGAATACTTTGCACATATGTATACATACTCGAGTGTTACGTCACTTCAATTATATATGCAAATATCGCTGTCTCGCTTGCTCACGCAAATAGCATCGATTCGATAGGCAAATTTCTTTTAAATCCTTTTAGGGGAGGTGGGTGAGTTATCGAAAATCTATTTGGAGACGGTAGACATTAACATCTGATGGCTGTTGAGATCGATGCACTCATATAGGCGGACAGACTTTTTATGGGCACAGGGTATAAATACAGGGCGCTGTGTAGGTACTAAATCTTCGGCGTGGCAAAAATTAGGTCTTTTGTGTATACTAGTATACTTCATAAGAGACTTGGCACACTTGGGATGCTCTCGTCCGGACCTGCCACGTATATTTTAGCGTAGAGGTAAGAAATAAATAAAGAAGAGGACATGGCGATGTGTTTGCATGTGTTTATATTTAAATGCAAGCAGTGCATATACATGCTAAGAAGCATGCCGCGGGGTATTTCGTAATCGTGCACTCTCAACTAAAACAAAATTGCTTTTTTTATTAGAATTGGATGGGACCCTTATCATAACAGAAAATCAAAGCCTCATTGCTTAAATTTGTAAAACAAATATAAGATTATTAATAAAGACTTCACTTGCCAGTGTTGCGGAACAGAAGAAGACTAAGCTAATTTTTGCACTAAATCTGCTATCCACTTATTGTAAGCCTAGATATTCTTTTTAGCATGTCTTTAATGAAATGCGCAGGATTTATAAATAGCATGAAACACAAATATTTGAATTAGGGGTTTTGCAGGTTAATTAAATTGTGTTAAAATGAATTTATGCTTAACAAGTTATGCTGTATATTTTACTCAAAATTATAATTTCCATGTGGGTCTTACGCAGTAACTCGAAGAACTCAAATCAATAAAAATAGGAATGGGTTTTTGAAGATTGGCAAATTGAGCGCTTAAATGAAAGCAATAATTGTTGTGCCCTTTAAGTCTCTCAGATATAAATAGTGTATTATGTTCTTATTTGTTTTTACAATATGTACATGTGCGGATAGCAAGTTTTGTATTAAACTTGTATGAAATACTACAGTGGATCTGTTCTTTTTTGTTCGACTCGATTTTGCATAAAATAGTTTATTGAATAACTTCCGAACGATTTTGTATTTTTGAAGAACAAGTGTGGCGCAATATAAAGTTATTAAACAGAAGGCAATTTATGTGTTGTAATATAATTTGTATTTTATTTTTTCTTTTTGTGGTTGTGTTGAATTACGCTTTGTATTTCCTCAGGTTGATTTAATATTTAAAACACATGACTGAAAGTATTCGTTTCATAGGATTCATGTAGGGATACTTATAGGTTTTATGAATAATCAATTTTACTAGTGGCAACATCTAAGCGTTAAAAATATTTATAATTATGCAAAAAAAATAATTAGCGTTTCTAGAGCAAATTTGAAGCTGCTCTCCTACGTAATCTGCATTAATTATAATATATGTATATTTATACATTGTTAAGTCAATAACACAGTGTCATCCATTAGTAAATATAACATAAATCATAGATTAAAAATGTATCCAACAAATAAAATTTTTTTTTAGATCTGTGCAATAATTCCATTTCAGTTGCCTTGATATGGGCATATAACTGTATATCCATATCGAACAATATCGGTACTTAAATCTAAATAGCGAATTAGAATTGCATAATAATAAACATACATACATATAAAACAAAATTTAACCTTATATAAAATACTGTGATACTAAATTTTACTAGTACTTCCAGCATAGCTGCATTTTATCCATTCTAAAATATTCTAAGTTAAACGTTACACAATCATTAACCGCAAAAAAATATTAAACCGTCAAACAAATGAAAGACAGGCAAATATACAATATTGGATCCAATTACATTTTGAATTTTAATTTTTGAGTATATTATAATGCATTTTTATAGCATAAATTTGCAAGTTGGCAAGCGTTGTAAGTATATAAATATATGTATGTATATTATATATGAATATCCAACAATGTTTTTAAGAATAAGTAACTTTCACAGATTTATGGTTTACTACAATTGAATTGGCAATAATAGGCAAAAATACTATGTCCAATAAGTAATGCTAGTCAGAATCAGTTGGAATTTGTAGTATGGTTATATGTGTGTTAAGTTATAAACTCGAACAAATGAACGTGTTGGACGTTGGTTCAATATCTTCAATGTTATTCATTCTTGATAACCTCTACTTCTTTACACATACTTTTTTTTTGACCACTCAATGCAATAAATAGCTTGGAAAGTAGAAAACAAGTGTAGCTCTTTTATGTATATTTCCAACAGCATACGAGTGTCTTCATAAAGGAGATTTGGTCACTTAGATTATTAGACTTTGTATCGTGTTATGACATACGAATCCGTATCATAAACATTTTCTTTATTAAATAAATAATTAAGTTTTGCACCTGATAATTTTTGCTTGCCGTCTCTGAAACTAACGAAACTATAGCTGAATTAATATTTAGAACTTGAAAACGAAAAAACTATTTATTGCAGATTTTTACATTCATCCTAGCTTAAAGGCTTTGATTTGGCATTAATCTATCAGCTTAAACAATTGTATTATCAAACAATCTCAACTTATGCTAAATTGCTGAGTATTAAATATTGAGTTTCTTATTGAAGTAATAAAAGTAACCAATATATCTATATTTGTATTATTAAAGCTTAAAATACATATATTTCTTGATTTATGGTTCGGAACTGGCTAAAAATTAATCTATCTGATTTTTGACAATTTCATGATCTAAGTCTGTAGGGTCACTTCTAAATAATTAAATATAATTATTGATTCATACATATAATTATTTGTATTTTCAGATTTAACACTTACATATATAATGATATTAACAAATATGCCGTTATGAACTAAATACTTCAATATATATAAAAAATCAAATGAACCATATTTAGAAATGCAAAAATATTAATATTGCAATGAAAATTATATTTCAAATCGTTAAATTTCTTAAGCCTCAAGGCAATCATGTACGAAACCACTTTAATATACCTATCCGAAATGTTATTTAAGAAAATAATCTTATATACGTGCAGAAACGTATACAGATTGTTGCACTTCATTATATTAGTTTGAAATATACCTATATATATCATAAATTAATAATACACCTATTATATAGGTAAATTTTTGTAAGAAAAATCCATATTATGTATAACTGACAGTAGGAAAAAATTTAAGAAAACATTGAAAGCAACACCTTACCCATTATTTGTAGTATTATATATATACAATAAATATGCTACAATGCAAAAAATTCCAATGTATAACAATTTTCTACTTCGCTTTAATTTTTCAGCCAGCATGACAAGTTGTTAAGCTAAGAGTCAATTTCAAATAAAAGTTAGTTTGAGGCCAGATAAAAGCAAGTTATTAAGTATTTGTATAATGCTTGTTTTCGTTTTCAATCTTTAAAAAATTTTACTACTAAATGTTAAATAAATAATCGAAATGTAGAATAAATACGACACGATTAATATTTACTGACATACATAAATACTGACTCACAATTTTAAACATATGATTAATATGCAATCTTAATATTACATAAGAATGAAATACCATTGAATACACAGCAAGTGGCCTCTTGGTAATTTGAAGTTTGTCTTGTTTACTTCTTAGTATATCAGGTACTGTGCTGAAACATTGTAGTGTGTTTTAAATACACATAATATCAATATATATAATTTTGGTTATAAAAGAAAAAAAGGCCTAAAGAAAATATATATATTATGTACACCCACTTTCAGTATTTGACAACTGATAAAAGTATGGCACAGAAAGAACAAAATTGTCACTTGACAGTTAATTATTGAATTGTCAGTAACGTCAATTTAGTGTTAGTCCAACATACATATTCTTAAAAACTTAATAAGTTTAACTTTTAACCGAGACAAATTAAAATAAATTAATAAAATGGTATTTATATAATTTATGTCATTCAAAACAAACCGGAAAGTTTACAGTCGAGGTGCTCGACACAGCATAAGACCCTATATTTATATCTAACCCCTAATACACCACTTATTATAATATATATATAATAATAGAAAGTTTTTAATGACAAATGCGAAAAGTTAATTTGAGGGCTATGCTTTGCCACTTGAAATCACTTGACTAAACATATGTACATCCATTTTTCCATACCAAATTTAAAGCGAAATTCACTTCACATCAAATATTGTGCGAATAGCAAAGGGAATCGACTAGGAATCGAGCCCAGGACCTCTTGATTGATGTGTCAACGCTCTAGCTATTTCGGCCGGCAAAAGCACTTAATATTCTCACTTCTTTTTCATTGTTTGTTTTGCACTATTAGAAGAGAGTGTGAATAGAGTACGGCGGGAACTGAGAGCGTGTGTATAATTATATGGGCAAAATTAATAATATATACGTAAATAAAATTAAAGTAAATATTCAATTTACAATATTCGCGTACTCGCAGGGTGCCTTTTTGTTGTTGTTATATTTAATGCAATTAATTGTCGCTGCAGTTGCCATGAGATTGTGATAATTAGTTAGATCGTGATAAAATTTTCTCAAAACTTCCAAACATAACAACACACTATGTGTCCCAAATCTGAAGTATGTAGCTCTAGAAATACGTGGGCGTGCCAAAATTCTAAAATAATTTAACGTGCGTGCACACTATAGGAGTGTTGTCACCAAATTTGAAAACTCTAGCTCTTATAGTCTCTGCGATCTAAGTGTTCATACGGACAGAGAGACGGTCATGGCTATATCGCCTCGGCTGTTGATGCTGATCAGGTCGGAGATGTTTTCTTCTGCCTGTTACATACATTTGGACACACTTATTAGCCTCTTTACGCTGTACCGGGTCTAAAAACAATCATTGGCCCGCAGTGATTGTTTGTCTGTCACGCCTCCGAATGCCTGTTACATACATTTCCACAAAGTTTTTTTTACCCTTTTTTACCCATTAAAAAGAAAGAATAATTATTTCTACTAAACTGCAAATATTCCAAGTCGCAAACTCGATATAACGACGATTAATTTTTAATGGCAACCTCTTAAAACGAACGCGAAATTTAAGCTAAGAAATCAGTGAACGAATGTGATGTATGCATATGTAAATGAAGTGACGTAACACCCAGCTGATCGAGTATGTGTACAAAGCGAAAGCTTGCTGCTATGAGCATGAATAGAATGCGTATGCGATATGAGTGTTTCAAAAGAGTATTCTCTAAACACTTGTTAGGTACTTCTATTATAATGAAAGTAATTATTTAGGATCCTGCAAAGGGCTTGTTTATTGTAGAGAACTATAAACAGGGTTGTTTATTAATATTTTTTTCAGTATTTGAGTCAAAAGCTTAGTGTGTAGGACCTCTGGTCTATGGACAATTGGTATTGAGTTCGAAACTAATTTCTGTTCACTTAAATTTACTTTTGGCTTGTTTTCATAAAACATTTGTTCCCGATGCCCAAGCCTTTCATTGTTTTTGCGTTTGTGTGTATTAGTTTTATTTTATATTATTTGAATTATTTTATTTTTATTTTTAATAACAAATATAGATTGTGGATGAATAGATTATTATGACAATAACCCTTTAAATTGTATAGAATAAATTAAAATTGACCATGATTAGTATACTCAGTAACTTCTGGTCAAAATAATTCTCAAGCGGGTGTGCATATTGTAGCAATGTTGGTTAATGTTAATGTTAATATGTTAATATGTGTGTACTTTGGAATATATATTGTTGGTAGTTGCTATCGGTCTTCAGAGAACTTGTTGCATCGAAGACACTTATATGCTAGAGGATTCTTATCAGAATTTTATTTTATTTACTAGACAGCTTATTACTCAAAATACTTCAATATAATCAATTATATAAATAAAGCATTGTTCAATGTTTAAATACTAACTAAAACTTTTCTACTAATAATAAAAAAAAAAAAACGAATGCAAGTTACAATCACAAATCTTAATTTAAGCTAACTAATGCGCCTTGGCTTTGTATGTAATTTTCCATACTTCAAATAGACATATCGTAGAATGGAAGCGGTAAAAAATAGCTAGAGGCATTGATACATGTGTAATAATCGTCCAGCCCCAAATGCCAAAAAATTCAAGGTGCGTTTCACGAAATACAGCTCGTCCTTTGATCAAAGTGTTAACAAACCATATGGCAATATTTGCGACCAAAAGAAATGTAATTATTTCGCGACCGGGCTTTCGACGCACCTGTTTAGATCCCTTGCAGCGTCGATGGCTAGTATGTAGTATAAACATTGTTTGCAATGATGTCTGTACGACACCAAATACCTCGGCTATAATGCCCTCAACTCGATCTGGTACTGTGTCCCACTTGGCAAAGTAGCTGCCAAGTATGCTAAACATCCCATACAAATAGACGCCTGTTTGGGCCACAACCAGTAATAGATTGTCCAAATCCATTGAGTGATGCTCATCACTTGTATCCTTTATGTACTTAAGGTCACGCATGAGGATCATACCTGTGAATTAAATGTATTAAAGCAGAATAAAAAATCAAATAAATTGTTACATGCTCTTTTGATTTCATTACCAGTTACTACTGCAGAAGCGCACATGAAGTACATGAAAGTTTCCCAAAGTGTAACTTCCTGAGTGGCGATGAGCTCATAGCCAGGTTGTGTGTATAGTACAAAGTACATGATCATTGAGATTATAGTCATAACAATAATAAGTATACCAAAAAACAGACCTTTGTGTGACTGAGAGCAGTCGACAGAAAAGTGGTGGGCCGGTTTCTGAGCCACTGGTTTCACAGAGTTCTTACGTGTCTTATCAATGTCCGGAATAGATTTGACTGTCTTCCACATCTCAAACAGTATTACTGCGCATATCAATGAGTATTCGATTGTGCACGGAAAAAGAAACGGAGACAACTGTTGGACCAGAGCACCCATAATTGTTGTACGTGAGCAACCACTAAACGTTGCAGGTGTTGGCGTCGGAACAATCGTGATATTACTAACCGACGTAGTAATATTCGTCAACATATTGTGAAGCACACCTTCTGTGGAATGATTTGCCCATTTAAATCCAGTGTGAATTGATCCATTAATTTGTAAAGATTCGTTCACAGCTGACCAGTTAGGACCACTATGTGGTCCATTGCGTAAAATGGGATCTTGTCCTGGATTAATGTCGTGGTGGCTTATGTGAAATATTTCATGCTTTGTCTCTTCGACAAGTACGTATAGCCATTCACACAAGTTTGTGGCCACCATATGCATGAGTCCAAACCGTGAGGTAACTTTGTGACGCGCCATGTCCATGTAAGTTGTATTAAGGAATATAAACTGCACTTGGGCAATGCATAGTACCATACGACAGATAGGAGTGATAGCTACAAAGACGTCGTGACATCCAGGATGACCATTGAGTTCAAAGAATTGACCGAACTCCAACCCTGAATATACCATTGTACCAATGGCGAAGGCGATGGCGCCAACGCGCAGGTAAAAGCTTCCAAAGTGAGTCACTTTATGCTTCAGGTGAACATTGCTATTCTTTTCATCTGAAACAATCATAAGTTGATCCTAGTGACGTAAGTAGATATATTTATTTGGTCGTTTCTGAATTTACTGTTATTCTTATTTGACTTTTTTTCTATACAAATTGAAAATTAAGGCAAGATGTGTTAAAGGCTGTTATTGCTGTCAAAATATGAAATATGAGAATTTCTTATTTCTTATACAATATAATCTAAAAATTGTGTGTGTTACGTATTGAAATTCTTTTGGGAACGCACAAAATTAAAATTAAGAATAATAAGCAAACTAGAAATGACCACTTTACATGTGTACATTAAACTTACGAAAATCTTTAAGTGCATTGAAGAGCGAACGGTTGCGGAACGCACTAATGTATAGAAATATCACAAAAAAAATGCTACCGGCATATAAATATACATAAAACCCCTGATAAACGTAGGTTTGTATTTGATCTGAAATGACTTCCGTGATAGGGAGGCATACACCTAACAGCACCAAAAGCTTGCAATAAGTCGCAGACAATGCAGAACTGATAGCATCGCTATAATAGAAAACAAGGGATGTAATTCACTGTACATTAGGGCCTTTATAAATAGGTTCTTACTTCCCCGTTCGTCGGTTTTTTTCTTTTTTGTTGTTTGGCTTGAAAGCTTTTGGCACCGCTATCGTAGCAAGCATTGGAACCATTTCGAGCACTGCCGGATCCGCTTTGGAAATTGATAGTCGCCGTACTGCCGGTAACCGTTCCATGAAGATTTCTTATGTAGAGGCATTTGGAAAAAGATAACGATAGAAATTGATCAATTGTCATTTATTCATAACATATGCTTGAATATGTATATTGAAAAGAGCACAACATGCAAATAACAGTATTTAGGCCAGTTATACCCTGAATTTTTGGAGTTCCGTTGATGTATAAAATTACTGGGATCCTTACGACCTAATCCTGGTGGTCGCTGGGTTAGTATCTCTTGCAGGAGAATAGAAGGACGACGGGACACCTGAAGTGTACAGGCTGAGTCGTTGCGGTGTATACCAATAGTTGGTAATGGTAGAAGTGTCTGACGTTGGCTGTTGTTCTCTACCAACTCCAAATTGGTCTGAGATTTAGCCAGTGGTGATATAGGGTGAGACATTATCGGTATATTATGATGGCCGCAATGATCGCATGCAGTACGAGCGTATCGTATCACAGAATTAGAAGTAGCGGCAACGGCCTTGCTCACGTTGCTGGTGCGTGGTGGCGATTCCGCGGGAGGAGTCGTTGCAGGAGTTAGACGTGAAAATGATATCGATTTTTTTGGTTGCCTTATGGTAATATATTCGCAACTTTCGGTGAATACTTGTTGACTAGCATTAAATTTGGTATCAATTAAGAAATTATGGTGAACGCGCCGTTGTTTTTTTATACAGTTGCACACATACAATTACATTTATACAAACACTTTCACAAAGGACTTTTTAAGCTAACCACATAAGTTAGCAACCACTACCTCTGCTCAACTTAATGTTTTCGAATCAACTGACATTACCATAAGTGATTTTCTTGTTTTGCTGAACAATTGGATTGATTTTTTGTTAACTAATTCAAAAGATGGATATCAGTTGATGTTGTCTGTCAATGGGTTTTTGATTGATTTTTGTAGGCTTTAAATACAAGCTCTTTTATAACAGAGCTATGGACTTAGGGAGCATTGAAGCACCCATAATTACCCAATATAACATCGGTGCACTGACGGTACACTTTACAGAGCTACCACCGATTGATAACAAGCTAAAACTTATAACCCTTTATCAATCAACTAATTGATGGTCACGTTTGTTGTTGCCTAAATATGAATTATTCAATATAATTTGTTCCAATTTTATAATTATCACCCAAAGTTTATTTGATATCTTCATATGTGCGAGTGTCTTGCAAATTTTATCGATGTGCATTATAATTTATGAGCTAATAAGTTTTTTTTTTGAAACAAATTATCTTAAGAGCCGTGTCTCGAAAATATTCAGCAGGGGCAATGCTATCCCGGTCGCCTTCTGGTTTGTTCGTATATATATGTGTTTGAATGTATTTACACATATAAGAAAATACTTAAATTTTACTATAATTGGCTTTCTTGCAGAATAAGTATGGGGTTTCAGACAGCGAGGTTTGCTCGACTGAAGTTTTTCCTACTAGTTTTTATGTTCGGATGTGACTAAGAATTTACCTTATAAAAATAATTCGATAAATTACATCTCCAGACAGTTTTTTTTTAGAATATTCTTAAATTTAGTTCAAACATTCATTGGTAAAATTGACATACTCGTGAATGATGCGCCTATGATATACCCAATGTGCTAAAATCCACACTAATTCGCTCAGTATGTCATTAACAAAGATGAGCTAATTATGAACGCAAACAAAACAACGTTTTATAAAAAAAAGTCTTATGAAAACAGCTTGATGTAAATACAAATATTTTTGATTGTATTCAGTGACTTACAATACTTTCGATCACTAGAAAGTGGAATTTCTCAGTTGGAGGCAATGAGAAAAATAAATCTCAATGAAGAGCTTAAATTCTTTAATGTTCCTAAAACTCAATTGATTTTAAATTAAAAAATCGCTAACGCCATGTTTCACATTAATTGACTATGTACTTTTTTAAAGTATTATGAGTATTATTTCATAATGTAACGCATGCATGCAACTGTATTTAGTAAACATTTGAACAAAATAAATAACGCACTTTTTGATACGCTCCACAACGTCATCTCTGTAATGAACGCGCTGCTTTGTCTTCCACAACGTCATTGGTTCTTCGTAAAAGTTGTTTGTATTTATATTATTCAGCGACATATTAAAATTGGGTTGAATTTCAAGGGGGCTATATGTTAAATTGACGGAACAGGAGGAAGCTTGACGTTAAACAATAATTTATTTTCCACCACGAATTTAGCAAACAGCATGAGCTGTCTTAGCAACTACACTGCACTATGTTGTCTCTGAAACTGAGACAATTTGCGTCAGTAACTGGCTGACTGAGTGCTAAAGTTTGAGTTGTTCATTAGCAATTTTTAGCATTCTCTTTCTTTCTCACACTTAATATATTTAATATACAAAATATGGTAACATAAATTACTATAGTATGACTTAGAAATTAGGAATATGATTACAATTCATATCTATGTTTACAAGACAACATATTTTTATACCCAGTGCCCATTTAAAATGGGTAAAAAGGGGTATGAAAGCTTTGTACACATGTATGTAACTTGCAGAAGGAGGCGTGACAGTCCGTCTGTCTGTCTGTCCGTCCTATATTTTCAGGCGTAGACACTTGCAACTTAACATGTGCTTAAAAAATAGCATTGGGAAGCTTAAGAGATCGTTGCACAAATACAGACTATAATAAGAAAATAAATTTGTACATTGATCATGCGAGACCACGATACATGCATTTGTAAATATAAATGTATACAAAATTACAAAAGTGTAAAATAATATAATATATGTATATTATAATCTTATATTATAATAGTTTATTAAGAAGACGAAGAGAAAGTATTAAACTGTCTCGCGAACTCGACTGACCAGCTTGTTTTATGGAAATTCTACATTTAGACTGTTGCTAAAATCATATAACTGTGTTCTTACCTAAATGTAACTGACGGCATACGTTCGTAATTAATTTTTCTTCTAGAATCCAGCATTAAGTGAAGTTACATCCGTGAATTTATTTTACTTTTAATATTTAGCATGTAAATAAATAAAAAAACAGAATGCGCACAGTTTTATGGAAATTGAGAGAATAGTGTATGGGCCAACGCAGAAGTAAAGAAACTAAAACATGATTGTCTATTGAAATTGGTTGTTATCGCTACAGTTAGATAGTACTACTTGTGAGTGTACGTGCACGAGTCGTCACTGAGTATTTTTAAAGGCGAATCCACAAGTATGTGTAATTTGTTTCTACTTACTTCTTAGGTATTAAAGTGGCTTGCAATGTGCACGAGTTTTGTCAGTGACAAATGAGTAAAATGATAAAGATATGTATATGTTTGGGTTTAGAGTAGAGTAAGAGAAGTAATTTTATTAGCAATCATTACAAGTATTTCAATGTATTATTTATATATATATATTGTATATATTTGCTGTTTTGCGTTGCATTGCATATGTATGTGTATGTATACAATAAGACGCCTCATTGTAAGTCGTCACGTTATCAATGGTAAACAATACTAGTGTTTCTGTATTGGTTTCATAAAATTATAAGAACATAATGTTGTTATATTTGCATTTGTAAAAATAAGAAACCAGGCGGAAAGGCTACAGGTGACCGCAACCGGCAGTATAGTACCCTGTACAGGTTTCTTAATCGACTGAGCCATGTCCGTCTGTATGTCCGTGCGTCTGTCCATCTGTATGAACGCGTCGATCTGAATTTTATGTCAATATTACTTGGGCTTGCATGCGGCTTCACTATTACTCAGGGCTTCCTATAAGCGAATTTCTGCTCACAGCTGTCTCAGCTCCGGAGGTTCGTCCAAAATATGCTTTTTATTGCAGAAACACACATAATATCAATATGAATTTATACAATAGCACATGGTCATATATATATATATATATATTAAATATGTGGAAGGCTATGAATAAAGTAGTGGCCAGTAGCAAAAACAAGACACCAAGGTCTCAACGTAGTTATTAAGGCTTGTGCAGCCTCCAATTTCTGTAACCGGATATGAACTTCCGTAATAAACATTTTGCGCGTTCGCATGTTTTGTGAGTGTGTATGTTGCGTTGTAATGTTCAGGGATGTGAATGCCGGAAAATACTTGTGACTCTTCATTTTCGTCTTGGTTGACTTTTAGCACTTAAATGGAAAATTGACGCCAAAATGATATTTGCACTAGTCCAAGGGCACTCTATTGGTTACACAGTGACTAGCTATACACTCTTGTTCAAAAAGTGATAAAATGTTTGAATGCTCCCTGAATTTAGTTTAAGGAAATGCGAAACAGCTACATTGTATATCTCTTCATGATGTTCTTTGATGTATTCTATCCCAGCAGTGAGCATTGAAACTTTGATATGAACTGAGTAACACATTTAAAAGACCTATTAGACACTAAAAAGCTCAATTCACTAAAATTTTCTGGGCGACGAGCTGGATCTTATAAAAGTTGAAATTCCACACAGTATGCAGGTTTCGTCGACAACGAACTTGTTTTTTTGTTTTCACAGCCCGCTGCTGACGAAACCTGAGTTCAATGTGAATAATCTGCAGCGTTCGTTATAAGATAACACTTTTCCAATGAACACCCTTAATAAATATCCTGCATAACTATATATTTACTCTATAATCATCATGGCCTGACCACGACCATTTATTATATTATCATGTGCGATGATCACAACATATGTAACTCAATATAGTGCGCACTTTCCCATTTTGATTTTTTTTCAACATTGTTCTTATATTCGGTATTGTCATTCGCTAAGTTATTTACATTATTTTGATAAAGGTATATTAACTTTGTGAAAAGTTTTGTAAGAGGTACCTGTTAGCGGATTAAATGATTTATTCTAAATTAGTATTAAGGCTATTTTTTATCGCATATTCTTTCAACATTGCACGTATTTAAAAAATACTGATCTGATTGATCCTGTCAGTTTCATAAAGTTCGGTTTTTAAATAAAAAAGATGTTTAGCAATAAATGATTTGCATTGCACCGCATCGCGCTGGCCGATTATGAGAGGGAGACACAGCGAGCGATAGAGAGTACAGGGTATATCATATTGTCGCATACGCTAGACTGCCTTTTGGACTTGACATATATAATTATTAATTTTTTGTGTGTCTTGGAGATGTACTTGATAACTCATTTCAAAATAGATTGAAACACTACTTATGTCATATATATATATACTGCTTCAGAATAAAGTGATTGAGTTGAGCAAATGTCTCCCATACTTTGAAAACTTCTAAGCTTTTGATGTTCATAGAATTTACATGAACATTTTCAAGATGTCTGTCAACTTACGCTCAATTTCCTTGGCCAAGACGGTCGCAGTTAAGAATCCGCAGAAAATTGCTACAGAAAAAGTTGTAAGCTTCAAATTGAAGTTGATTGTACATTTACCATGGTCCTCCACTTTTGTGTGTACTGTATTTGTACCCTGAGTCGAGGGTATAATGAGTGCATAAACAAAAAGAGACATGTAGTATATAGTATATATATAAAAGTATATATACAAAGTTCGGATCAATCCTGAAAATTTTGCTGTGCACGGTGTAGTTGTCGGGCACTCTCAAATAAAACGTTTTGATCAGTATCGGTTTTCCCATGCTCATCTGTCCGTTCGCTTCCCTGACGAATATACAGACTGTCAGCTAACACTCATCCTACTTAATGCCATCGAGAACGATAATATATAACCATAGTTATGATTTTTATACCCTGTGCCCATTAAAAATTGGCAAAAAAGGGTATAATAATTTTCAGTTAGTTTTCTGTCATGTATTTGTTGACTGCAAGGGTAAAATGAATTAACTATTATTATTATTAATGACTGACTTATTAATATGACAAAAGACATGTTAATATTTGGGGTTTAAAAAAAAAGCTAAGTTAGATCATTTATATTTGAGTATCGTTTATCCTAAAATCGAATAAGCTCGACTGTTGAATATACACTTGTTCGGGTACAAATTGATCTGTTAACAAGAAAACAATCAGTATTTGAATTCAATCAAAGGTTATATTATATAAATTATTTATTTACATGGCTTAATAAGGAGTGGCAAGCCGGTGTATTATTGCTTTGTGCAAATATATGCAGCTGGAAAGAGAGACATGTCAATTTAAAGTTAAGTTAAAATGTGTATATATTATTTAAATAATACTTATATGCGTTTTATTACCTTTTCTTATGGTTTAGTACGTTCGACGGAAGTATTCTTACTCGTATTCCAAATATATTGCGCTTTTATTACGCTTTTAAAGTCATGTAAAGCTTTTGGATTCTGCCAATGCACTTGATATGTGTAGGTTACTATGTAATTTTGTTATTAATAATTCTGTTGTATGATTGTCAGATTAATGATTTAATAAATCTCAAAGCTTACACAACATGAATATTTATGTACGTATCTTTACCTATCCATATACATATTTATCCTTTTTGACAAGATAATTGTTATGGTCTAGGTATGATATAGTAAATATAAGTAAATCAGTCTTCGATTATGATTATATATCAATCGTTTTATACTACGTTATTAAAGATGCATTCATTTCATTTCATGATTTCATAATATAATATAATATAGCTTTATTACTAAAAGAAACAATGAAACTTTTTGCCTACATATGTTGATATAATTATCAACTTGTAACTTCATGACTATCGAGACTCCACAAAATGTTTACTGAAACTAATATTTGTGGTGTATCTTATAACTTTGTCAGAATATAAGGACACTTTAGAGAAAAAGGAAAATACAAAATATCAAAATGTGTCTTGGTAAAAGCGACAACAAACAAGATAGTAAATAATTCACTTAAAATCAAATAAAATGTAATTTACTTCAGCAGAAATGTGCAATGAACGCGGGGTGGCACTTCAGTTTGCAGTCTAGTGTAACTGCTGCCAGCAAGTTTATAAAATGCAGACGTAAAAGAGAGGAATGAATCAGGCACAACTCTGTAGAAGGGCGGACTATGTAACAGAGAAAAAAATGGCAAATATAAGCAGAGCGGTAAATTTATTGCCTAGTTGTAATAGATGAGAATTAAGCTGTACTCCGATAAAGGATTTTCCGTTTAAAAAACAGGGGAGCTCTTAATAATATTATAATATAGATGGGGATTAGTAAACTCAAATCATGGTTGACCTAAGTACCTGGAGGCTACTGTAACTGACTCAATTCATGAATGTAACAAAGTTATTATTGTATTTTTGAATATTTGAAATAAGCACCTACATAATATATAAATAAAATCAAGCGCACACGACGTAGTATTACCCTGTACAACTCTCTATAAAAATAAAAAATTTCTTAATGTAATATATGTACATATATATGTACATGTGAATGTCATAATTTCTAAACTTGAAACCAACAAGTTTAAATTGAGAAATCTGGTCTAGCTGTTCTTGCAATACATCTCAGTAATTTTTATGAATCTTATTTGCGTATCAATATTTAGGAAAAAACAAGCGGATCAGTCGAGCGCACGCTACAGTATAATACCCTGTACAGTTCGCTATAGTAAAAGTACTGTGATAAATATTATAACTAAGCTACATATGTATATATGCACACACAACACAACTGCCAATATCGTTAAATTTGAAAAAATTAAGTGACTTAACACTCAGTTTTTGATCGAGTGATTACATGTGATTTATGCTATATGTATGTCTGTGTGAACGTGTAAAACAGTCGAGCGTACGTTATAGCATAATAACCTGTAGGAGTTCTATAATTTCGAGGTATACCCTACTAATTTGAAATAAACTTGATCTGAGCCTGGTATACAAGAACATTTATTCCAAATTTGGTGTCCACATGTGTACACATATATTTATGTTTCGATCGCACATATTTTAGCACTCTATCATAATTTATTTTGAGTAACTTTCTTATTTCTGAACCGATCTCTATCAAACCTTTATAAGCGTTTCAAAAAAGTATGCTTGAAGCACCTGTTAAGTAACAAATATGTACGTTCAGAAATTCAACCTGTAGTAAGAGGGAGATGTATACAAAATTTAAAATAAACTTGATTTGCGTGTGGAACACAGGAACCTTCATGCCAAGATCGACGCGTTCATACAGATGGACGGGCGGACAGATAGACGGACTTGGCTCAATTGACTGGGTTGTTTATACTGATAAAGAATATTTTATAAATTATGGAGTCTGTCGGTTAGGAAATTTTTTCACAAAGTTAATATAGCCCTGTGCAGGGTATAACAAGCGGATCAGTCGAGCGTACGTTATAGCATAAAAACCTGTAGAAATTCTATAATTTGGAGGTATCCCCTACTAATTTGAAATAAACTTGGTCTGAGCCTGGTATACAAGAACATTTATCCCAAATTTGGTGTCCTTAGCTGTTCTACTTCCATAGATCGACGCGTTCCTACAAACGGTCAGACGGACGGACGGACATGGCTCAATCGACTCGGCTGTTAATACTGATCAAGAATATATATACTTTATAGGGACTGCCACGCCAGCTTCTGCCTGTTACATACTTTTTGCACAATGCTAATATATCCCTGTACAGGGTATAAGAACAAGCGGATCAGTCGAATGCGCGCGACTGTATAATACCCTGGGCAGTTTTTTAAATTAAGTATTTTGATTATAATAGAAGTGAGAATATAACAGGTGTTTAAGAAATAATCTTTTGAAACTCTCATTTAGCATATGAATTCTTTCACATATGTATACATACTCGATCAAAAGCTGAGTGTTACGACACATCATTTACGTATTGCTTGTGTCGCAGTCGTTCGGTGACTTACTCGCACACATGTGCTGTTGCGAAGCACTGATTATCTTTCTTATTTATAAACCGATCTTGATGAAACTTTCAAGATGGCTTTTAGATGATAATCATCAAGTATTTGCTAAGTTAAAACAGCCTACGTTGAGAAATATGGCGGGGAAGAGAGGAAAGATATCGAAAATCTAACAAAATCTCGATCTGGAGAGGGTATACCGGAACCTGCTGAGATCGACGCGTTCATACAGACAGACGGACGAACGGACAGATAAACGAACATTGCTCAATCGATTCAGCTGTTGATACTGATCGTGAATATAAATCCTTTATATGGTCGGAGATGCCTCCTTCTGCCTGTTACATACATTTGCACAAAATTATTATACTCTTTTTTAGCTATTTTTAATGGGCACAGGGTATAATTACATACATTAGCTTAAAAATTGCAACATAATTGTTGGCAATGTCATAGCTTTTAACTATGAGCATATAAAGAATTCACATTTCTACATTCTACACATTTCATTTAATGCTATGTATGTATGTGGAACAGGCAAATTCACATGTGTATACATGATATATTATCCGTCATAGAAATTATGAGCTCAATAGTAGTAACCTCTGGCGTAATTGTCCACTAATCAATATTTTTATTTTTATTTCTTTAAAACTCTATTCTGTTTACAATATATCTAATAAAATTATGTGGATTCATATGTAAGTACGTTGAGTTGTTGGGCTTAATTTTTAAAAATTTATCGTTGTCCTTAGAGGAAGCCGCGCATTCATTGCTGGCACGAATCAGAGAAAATCAAAGACGGAAGAAAGACTACAGAGTGCGGAATGTCTCTCCAGCCAGAATGAAAATCCAGCCAGTGTTAGAATTAATTATCCGCTCTTTTATAGCTCTATTTCGACATGCACCCAGAACCAACAATTTTGGAAACCAGACGCTATTGGTTACATACCGCATAAAGAACTATCCAAACACGAAGCAAGCCAATATGAATTCACACTTGAGGGTTCGGCAGCGGATCACTTGTTCACATTCAGGGAGCTAGAAGTATTAGGTACTCCGCACAAACACTCAGCAAAAGTGGACTATATCAATGACTTGACTTTAAACACATGTAGCTTGTCGTTCGATCAGAATGGGTGTAGATGCAATTTGTGCTTGAACAAGATAAAGGCAATAAACTCAAGTGTTTCAAAGGCTAAGCAGTTCATCGATGAAGCTGTGCACAATTCTTGTGCATCTGAATATCCAGATATCGTTCATTCATTTAAAAGAAAATATCAGTTTTATCTGCTTAATTTAGCGCACTTGGTACTGGTGATTGCTTGTCTACGAGGACTGATCTAGAAGAATACTGTGAGCAAAGTATTTATTAAACGAAATTCTGAACACAAACATAATTATTTGTCATATGAAAAATTTGCATTCATAAAACTATCTGTCTATATAAAAATCTTTATACTGACTAAATAGTTAACTGATTCTTGGCATACCTCGCCTAAACGCGTGACAGTATACAATGTTGGAAAGGAGAAAGGTATTGATAATTTAATATAAACTCGATCTGGAGAGGGTATACTGGAACTCTGCTCCTTATAGACCAATTTTATATTTTAGTGCATACACTGAAAACGTATAACTAGACTTCATATATAGCTACATACTTCAGATTTGGCACACATAATGTGTGCTCATGTCTGGACATTTTGTGAAAATTGCATGAAGATCGGACCATAAACAAAGCAGTTAATAAGATATCTAATTACCACAAGCTCATGGCAGCTTTAGCGACAATTAATTGCATTAAATGTAACAACAATAAAAACAAGACATTCTGTGCGAGTACCCGAGTTCAAGTCTCGGTGCTGACCATTTTTTATTTCACTTTTTTTTTATTTTTTATTAAAATTAACTTTTTACTATTATTTTATTTATATATATGTTATTAATTTTGTCAATATGTCATAAGAAGAAGAAATAACAAAGTTTTGTTAGAAATTTGATTTCAAATATATGTATGCATGTACACGCATATGCAGCAATGCAAAAAAAGTAACGGCATTTCTCTCTCAGTTACCGCCGCTCTCTATTCCCCCTCTCTTCAAAAACGGACAATGAGAGGAATGCGAGAATATGTTACGCATTTGTCAGGCTTTGACGTCAGTTGCAATGGCGCAGGTGCTAGAGCGTTGGCACAGCATTCAGGAGATCCTGAGTTCGAGTTTTGGTCGATTTCTCTTGCTTATTACAAAATATTTGATGTGAAGTGGTAAAAATATCTCTTCCTTTTAGTAGAAGACTCTGTACTAAAAGTACGTAGTCTTCTTAGTTTGACGAAAGCGATTTGTGCGTAACAGGCAGAAGGAGTCATCTCCGACCTGATCAGCATCAACAGCCGAGACGATATAGCCATGTCCGTCTGTCCGTCCGTATGAACACCTAGATCTCAGAGACTATAAGAGCTAGAGTTACCAAATTTGGTGACAACACTCTTATAGTGTGCAGGCAGATCAAGTTTGTTTTAGATTTTTGCCACGCCCCCTTCCATAAACCATAAACAACGAAGATTTTAAGGAATGAATGACCTACAAATTCATGAGGGCTGAGCAGCATTACAGCAACAACAACAGCAAGACTCGCTACGGGTGCGCGGGTTCAAATCTCGCTGCTGACAATTACAAATTTGAGTTATATTTTTCAATTATTAATTAATTATTGCTATTTTATTTAAATATATATTATAAATTCTGCAAAATTTGTCAGAAAGTAGCAAAATCTTAAAAAATAGAAATAACAAAATTTAGTTAGAAATTCGAATTAATGTACATACATGTCAAATGATAAAATTCGTGCTGCATAAGTATAGAGATTGCCGTATTCGAATTATATGAAGTAGTAGCTTATCTTAGAGGACATAGGATTTGCGCGCGAGAGGTCTGGGGTTCGAAGGCTGCTCAGACCGCGAACAAATTTTTTAATTTTTTTTTTTTTTTTGCAAATGCAGGCATTCTTTAACGTACTTGCAATTTAATAAAACCAATGCATAAGCACTTGTGTTGTTCACTATTGATTGCTTTGCATTAGAGAATACTTTCTATGTGTCCGCATAGTACATAGCAATGCAAAAAATGTAACGGTAGATCGCTTCGTTCACTGCTGCTCTCTTCCAAGAACGATGGAGAATTTTTTGAGCAACAGAAACTTTCAAGGCGGCAATGAATGGGAAATACGAATTCAGTTATTTTAATCTTGTCGGCTTGCGGGTCGGTTTGCCGGTGGCAAAGGGCGTAGAGCATTAGACTGTGAATCAAGGGATCGCGAGTTCGAGGCTCGGAAGATTCGTTTTGCTATCTGTACAATATTTTTTGAATGCGTAGATTTTTTTTTATTCACGATTCACGATTAGTACAGAGTCTCCCACTGTCGACTGCGGTCGACTGTAGTCATACCCAACTTCAGTTGTAAATACTGATGCAAGGTACTATACTGTCGCATGCGCCTCGACTGATCCGCTTGTTTTTACATGAAAATATGAATGCTGCTTAGACATTTTTTTTCGAGTGGAAAAGCATTGCTAACATATCACGCTTGCCATTAATAATCTTTGTATTATTATATTAATACTTATTGTAATAATATGCTTAGATATGAATACCGGGTCTTATACTGTCGAGCACCTCGACTGTAACTTTTGGACTGGTTTCTTAATGAGATAAATATGGCGCACATTCTGAAAGTTTGATAACGACCAGATAAAGACATTTTAGAAAGAATTATCAGTGGTTCAACGCAGCTGCTTTAATTAAAACAACAACACCCGCTGCGAGGGCATCTGCTCAAATCACGCTGCTGTCAGTTTCTTTCAGCAATAACACAATTTATATTTATATATATGATAAATGCAAGCATTCGTGCTGTTATGTATTGAGATTGCCGACCTCTGTACGCAGCGACGCATAAAATGTATACGCACTACTATTACTTCCTTTCGCTTACTTTACCCTAATCTTGAAGAGCGAACGATATTGTGAGCGGATCATTGATACAACAGAAATTAACAAAACGGATAATGAAAACTGTATTTTTTAGTATTGTCGGTTGCAGATGTCATTTTGTAATGACCAATTTTTCGAGCGTTAGGACATCAATGACGAGACCTCGAGTTCGAATCCCGGTTGGTCTCCTTTTGCTATCTACATAATATTTGATATGTGAAGTGAGTTTCTCGACTTTTGACATGTGTTTATGAATGTTTGTGTAGACAGGGCGCTTTTCGCCCTGTACCTAAATTCACTTATAATGCTTGCAATTTTAAATATTTATAATATTATATTAGTAACATAATGGGAAGTATATTTATGTTTTCTTTGTTTATTTCCGATTTGTGGTCAATTCAATGCACGGAGGTTATATTGAAATCTGCGTGATAAATTTGATTCTCTAGCACTTATAATTGCTGAAATAGATGTGTTCATACAGAGAGGCAGACAAGCATGGCACAATCGACTCAGCAGTTGATACTTGTCAAGAATATAATGATTACAAGTTTTCTCACGTCTTCTTTTCTTTTCCTTGTTATATACATTTATAGAGAGCTATAATTCCAGCTATGGGGCACCCAAAAGAAATATCTTTTAAATTTATTAAGATGATTCAAAATTTGTTAAGTTTTGTTTCATCGAATAACTGCTCAAATCTCACATGCAACCGAAGGCAGTTCAACAACAGCAACAACCACAACATTAACAGGAAATGAAAAACAAATATGCCATCTTTTCCAACACTAACTGTATAAAAAGGCCAGATTTTCCCTAACAGGCAATGTCTCAAGCGAGCAATGTAAGCAAAAGGTAACATCGCTTATGGCATATACCAGGCCGGCAAGAACAGCAACAACAAAGAAAGGCATAGCAATGTTGCTAACAGTCATCTAAACCAGACCAAGAAGCAAACCAAATCATGTTTACTGGAGTGGGCACTTGGGTTTTGCCCTGACACGAAATTTGGTTTCAAGTTTTTCTTAGCTTTCCACTTTCTTGAGCACCGTCTGCAGGAGTGTAAAGATTATTCTCAAGGGATTTTAACTCATAGGAGTTTGCTTTTTCGCCTTTGTGTACATCTAAATATATATACTCTGTATAAGATAAGCACGTGCTAATGAGTAATTTTAGGGAATCGCTAAGCTAGTTGGTAAATATGTACATACATACAATGTCTTACGCTCTTTAATTTGTAGCTTAACGGATTATGATTATTATTATTATAATAATATAATATTATTCATATATATATATATATATATATATATATATATATATATATATATATATCAAAATCGGTGTTTAAATATATATATTATATATATATATATAATAAATATTTTATTATTATATTATATTATATATATGTTATATTATATATATATATATAGTTTATTATTCACTAAAGCCCAGGACAAAGAACAAAGTGCATTTTACAACTTGTACGAAATAATAAAGTTTGCTACTAGCCAATTTAAGACTAATACATTTAAAACGTGGGTGGTTACAGGCCGCCATTGATTGAGTTGAATGTGCATGGTTAAAAGCCTGGCCAAATTAAATTATATTTTGATGCATCAAAAAGTCTACAATGTTAAAACAATAACACAGTAGTTCTTCTACCTCATTTATACCATACCATATTCCTGTGTACATATCCAATTAACAATGATGTTAGATTTCAGCCAACATGCTTTAGATAACTAATGAAATTGCTTTTGCTTACTTTGTTTACGATCGACCGTATAATATATTTCTTTTTTAGGCATAAATCTTCGATCCACATCTAGGGCCATGACATAAATGATGTCTATATAAACGTAGAGATTCTCTATTCGTTATTTAAGGATAAGGGAGAAACTAAATCTTTGAACTGGCAAATAAAAGTTTGAAGTTAATTCTATTAATTGCCGTAAGCATGAATTACATAACATATGTATGTCGACATAGACATAGAATTGACACAGGTTATTACTTTGATCAGTTCAACTCAAAGCATTCATTTCAGAATCGTGACACAAAATTTGGCATGAAGGTTCCAGTATACCCTCTCCTGATCGAGTTTATGTTAGATAAAAGCAACGCTAAAAGTTTAATCAAAATCGGTCTATAAATAAGACAGATAATCAGAAAGGAAGAATAAATTGAATTTGCGGCTTTGCGGCTAACAGATGTTTGTGAGCAAAACAGGGAATATGTGCATATGTAAATAAAGTAACTTAGCAGCTTATGATCAGGTATGTGTACATATGTATATATTATAGTCAAAATACTTAATTTAGGAGACTGTACAGGGTATTATTTTTATTAAATTTGGCGTACAAACAAGATTAATGAAATTAGCTGAGATGCATGAATTGCATTGCATAAATTGACATGATTGCTTTGCTTAAAATTGGGCTTCTTTTGCCACTATAAATGTTTCGTCGAGATGTCGATTTTGGGCATTCGAATATTTTCAGATTAATAGTAATAGTTATCAAAATACTTTTATAACTTTACAGTGTATTATGCTGTTGCGTGCACTCGACTGATCCGTTTGTTTTAAAGGAAAAATGTTATAAAAGTCTTGTCAAGGTATATTATACTTTACGCCTGGGAATTGGATAGCACCCAGTCAATTATACTCGACTGGAACAGGGGTATTTTTATTACCTGTATTTCTGATGAAATGTTAAAATATCTGAAAATGTAAAACATACATATATAGATTCAAGTATATGTAAATATCACTTTTGTATGTAAAGTACCTCCGATTTTTAGCCGATGACTATAACAGTAAATATTGTAATGTAAAGCTAGAAGTAAATCAATAATATTAATAAGCATTAAATAATATGAGCAATGCAAAAAGTTTATTCTATGGCATTTGGTAAATGCGATTCTTCCAATGGATGTGGCAGCGGATGCAGTGAATCCCTTTTGTTGTGGCAAATACTTACGAATACAAGCACACACACAAATACTGTCATATATGTACTGTGCAATGCAATAAAGCGGAAGTAGGCAACTCAGTGCTCAACAGCCACTAGTTGAGTCAGTCAGCTAAGTGTGCCCAAGTGTGCGTGTGTGCATTTGTGCGTGTGTGGGTCCCTCTCCGTGTTTATTGTAACTCGCACATTTCCGTTGATTCTGATGTCTGCCAGTACTTTTATCAGTTGTATCAATGGCCAAGTTTGACGTTGCGTTGACAGTCGAATATGTCTACCACAACTTTTGTTTATGTGCCACTTTTATCTTTTCTCGACTGCCTTCGACGTCGGTCATGTTATCAATTTATTCAAGAGACTCCTGACTATACATATACGTAGGAATGACCTATGCTAAATTTGTAGAAAAATTGCCAACAAAATGAACAGAGACCTTACCCTTAAACAGTCTTCAAACGTCAGCGTGGTCGTGCATCGGCATGACTGCATTGATCATCGAAATTAAAATATCAACAGTTAAAAGAACTTTCACCGCAACCACATTAAGATCTAGAATATTTTTAGTTTTGATATCTTTTTTTCCCTCCCGAACATTATAAAAAAGTTTCAAGTATAAAGTTTCATATATTGACTTCTTACTCTTTCGAAAATGATAACACGATAATACACACAGATGAAGCGGTATTAGTTTGCATCTAGCTAGCTTTTTTGCATGCGTATGTTTCATTATGTAATGTTCATTAAGTACATATGTGTAAATATAAAAAAAATGTACTATGTAGGCATGTATGCATATGTTGGTACAGCTGTTGGTCATGCCTATGATAAAAGGTTTTGGAATTTAAATGCACTTCAAGTGAATTTGGTTGGCAATAGACCATGACAGTATATAAAGATTCAGTTTGTTGGCCGGATGACAGCCTAACCGTCTGTCTGAATGTCTGGTTGGCTGGCCAAATGCGGTTTAATTGTGCATCAATAAACAGAAAGAATGAGTACACAAAAGCCAAGTGAGGTAACATTAAATGTACGAGTTCGACGATTGTGCAACAAAGCCTCGGCTGACTGACTTGCTGAGTGACTGAGTGATTTTGGCTCGTTTTTACCGCGCTTCGTCAAACGAATTGACATTGATTTCCTCAAATACATAAATTGTTACAACTTTTAGTAGTTATTTTCTGCTCTTTGGTTATGAAATAGCTTAAGGTCAGCCTAAGTATGAGCATCAACTCAAAATCGTGTTAATGTGCATTTAAAAATATACTTTTGCTTAATGTTGAACTGTTTTTAAACAATTCGATGAAAATACCGGCGATTAATCGGCTAACCATGCAACCAACAATCGTAATGGACACCTGTTAACGACTTGTCATTTTTTACTGTCAAGGTTTGCGGTTAATTTTTTCAGCAAAAGTTATGATTAATTGTAAACTTACCCACATAAAGGTCCTCAATTCACATCACTGTATTTATTGAGATCATTTTATTCAGGAGAGCGTAGATACTCGTATTTTATCTATGTATATATATATGTATGTTCACAATTGTTTTCAATAGTGTTGTCGACTTGAACTATTTTATTAAAGCAGCATAGTAAAAGTGTTACAATATTTTTTTAATTTTGCACAATTTGTATTCTTAAACACTTAAACAAAAAATAAGGTGGCATTTGACGCGGACGCGATATTCAAAGCGACACTAACAACAAAAGCTACACTCACTAAAAATTCCACGCCAACCGCTGCTAAGCAGTTGGTATGTACTTCCGCCTTGAACGTTACGAATCGAATGAACCAACAAATGATTTTCATTTATAATGAAAACTCTTTACTGGGCATCATGACGGCGAGCCTAACGGCAGTGACGCTTTTCCAACCCCCAACACGAGCGTGCAATCCGAAACAACACGAGCAAGGGCGAGTCGTCTAAGCTGCGGGTGTTACTGTAAGTCTGTATAAACTTATACGTATGTGTGAGAACAGGAGAAGTCCCTAGCGCATCGCAGTCGCAGTCGCATTGCCTTGTTTGGCTATAGAGTGGAGTATAAAGAGTGGCACTGGAAACACATTTGTTCCTCTACCTAGGTACCTCCAGTAACATTCTGTATTCGTTATTGCTCGGCTAAATCAGTGGCACGAGCCGCACCTCGTGCCGGCGGGGAAACTATGCATTGGCACTGACTATGTCTACCTATGCTCTGTCCACTGCGCTGGAGCATGACGATGACGTCGACAGCGCTGCTTGCGCAGCTGTTATGCCGCTCACCTTTTCAACTGTTGCTGGTGCTGTCAGAGCCATTGACTGGACAAAACGGAAGCCAGCAAGGCAAGGGCAACAGTACTTCACGAAGCGTGAAAGTATGGAAATTCATCATTTTTACTTTTTTTCGGCGTATTTTGCAGACAAACTGCCTCCCGAATGAATAAAAACCAGCGGGAGAAGAACGTTCCGCAGACGACATAAATCTCTGCACACAGTAACCTTTATTCAATGTGAGTGTGTGTATGTTTGCATGTGTCTTAGTTTTACCACAGATAGGCAGCGGTCGATACGGTTTGTGCTTTGAAATGTTTTACTAAACAAAATCCGTAGAATACTAATAATGTACTTATTCGAAAATACTCGTATGTTATTTTATTGATATATTAAAGAACAGGGTATAACAAGTAAAATTTCTTGATTTCTTACCATACATATATTAGATGTATAATGAAGAATTAAGAATTTCTCCCATTTAATTGAAATATGTGTTTTGGTTATATATCCATGATCAACCAAGAATGGTAATGATTTGTTATTGGCAAACTAATCTCTGTAAGACTAGCTTGGAAACTAATCTCTGTGAGACTAGCTTGTACATACGAATATATTGTTTGTAACTTCAAGATGGATTTGGAATCAACTATACTTTTTTTTTAGTGTTAAAATATTTTGATGCTGCGATCATGATGTATCTCATTTAAGCAGTTCATTATTATTATAATATTGGTTTGGTGGGTATAAAAATGTATATGAAAGCTTGTGTTGGTCACTCGTATCACTGGTCACTGAGCATCAACTCTTTTGTTTAATTTATCATAAAGAAAAACGAAAATAGAAACCTGAAAATAAGCCAGTGTCCCTAATGAGTTGGAATAGGTATTTACGATGTAAATTTGGAAAACGTCCCCTTATTTAAATCGAAAAGAAAGAGTAGTTTATTCACCTATGGGGTTAAAGAACGTCAGAAAATGAGCTGCTGCCACTTCACCCGTTAAGTGCGCACTCATACACATGAATTGTTCCAGGTTTAGGGTGGGTTTTTAACAGAAAGGCAGCGTCTGGTTGTCGGTTGTCTAACGTGCTGGCCCTTACTAGTGCCTTTTTCAAAGCTTGTTTACTAAATTAGTTCCAGTTTATCGCGCTTGCTTATTACGCTCCTGGTTGCGCCCGACCAAAGCCGAACGATTTGCATAAAATTAACAAATGGGCATACTCGTATATTCATATGTGCGATAAACTATAAAGTCGTTGTAATAGTAAGTGTTTTGCTAGCATTTCATTTGTACTTCTCTTGGTTAATTTAAATCACTTATTCTAATCTATTATGTTCGTGTATTTTAGGATCTATTAATTGCGTTTAGGTTTTTTTTTATTTTAGATGTTTTTCGGTGTGACGGTCTACTGTCGGTGTTACATAAGAGCTACGCACATTAATAATAGTTACGTCATTAAACAACGCAGGTCCAGACAGCAGTCAGCCAGCATCAGTTGATCCAGCTAACAACAAGTCAAGGGAAACTCTTAAAGGAGAGGATGGAAAACTGTGGTATCCCAATGTAGAGCTAACTAAAATACGCCCAGCCAACGGGCAGAGATTCTATTTTAACATCTCATTAACTTGAGCAGACGACATGTCTGGGGGCATAGAGACGCCTGAATCCCGCGCTATAAGTCGCAATAATTTAGCAATTCCGCCCGCTTAATTACCTGCCACATTTCATTTTAGTAGCAGGAACGACAAGACGGCGCTTAACTATAAATGCAGGCCACATTGGAATTGAAGAAATCTTACAGGAGTCTGAGTAAGGATATCTACTTGAACCACAAGCCAACTGAATAGAGATGGCTTTGGCTTTGTCGCCTCTCTGTTGGTGTACCCTGTGTGTTAAGTTACCTGAAGTACTCTGCGCTTGACAATAAAACCGCTAAAAAGTGTCAGCTTTTAAATCGCTTTGGTTCCAGCCTAGGCCGCGTTTCGCAGGTGCTAGGCATATATAAAGATGTCTAGAGCGATGTAATTGGATGTTTATGTAATGCAATTAAAACTACAATGCTGCTTTTGTTTTTGTTAAAATTATATTTGAGTAAAAAGTCTAGTGAGTAGTTATCTGATTTTGGAGAAAACTAAAGTCGAGGGTATTGAACGGAAAGATGCGTGAAAGCAAAGCGCTCTTTATTTTATTAATTCTCAAAGTTATTTAAGAAATTTATTTTTATACCCTGTACAGGGATATATTAGCTTTGTGCAAAAAGTATGTAACAGGCAGAAGGAGGCGTGACAGACCCTATAAAGTATATATATTCTTGATCAGCATCAACAGCCGAGTCGATTGAGCCATGTCCCTCCGTCCGTCCGTCTGTCCGTCTGTATGAACGCGTCGATCTCAGCAACTATAA
Organism: Drosophila funebris; assembly: GCA_018901825.1. Classification (NCBI taxonomy): domain Eukaryota; kingdom Metazoa; phylum Arthropoda; class Insecta; order Diptera; family Drosophilidae; genus Drosophila; species Drosophila funebris. Next base: position 4,621,272 of record JAEIFK010000455.1, on the reverse strand, counting down.
GAGCTAGAGACACCAAATTTGGCATGAACCTTCCTGCATACCATACGCAGATCAAGTTTATTTTAAATTTTGGATACCTCCCCCCTTCCCCCGCAAAACTAATAATAGCCACATTTTTCAACATAGACACTTCTAACTTAACAGGTGCTTAAAGAATATCATATAGAAGCAATGCTGAAAGTTTCATAAAGAACGGTTTATAAATAAGACAGATAATCAGCAACGAAATAAAAGTTATTTCTCTATTGAATTCTAGAGCAGCAGGCAGCACATGTGTGCGAGCGAGACAGCGAACGACTGCGATACATGCGTCTGTGCGAGCGAGAAGCACAAGCATAAGTAAATTAAGTGTTGTAACACTCAGCTTTTAATTGAGTATGTATTCATATGTGAAAGTTAGCTGCTACATATAAGCATGCAAAGAATTCATATGCTAAATGAGAGTTTCAAAAGGGTATTCTTTAAGCACCTGTTATGTTCTTACTTTTATTTTAATCAAAGTACTTATTATCAAAATACTTTTAATATATAAGCCTGTACAGGGTTTTATGCTGTCGGTTGCGGTCGACTGTAGCCTTTCCGACTGGTTAATGCATGTGTTGTAAAAATTTTTAAGTTTATAGACTTTCTTCGCCGATCTTAAAGCCTGTTTACCTGTTTTATTACTTATGTACATATATATTTAAATTGTATTAAAATTTTGAGAGTTACAGCTTCCTGTATAAATTTAAAAATTTGTTCGTTATACACCTGTACAGCTCACACGCTCAACATACCTTTTAACATTAAGAACTACAATACCAACAATGAAAGTAGTAAGCTTTCGGTTTTAGCATCAAGCAGCTTAAAAGTGTGCAGACATGTTTGACGAAATTTTTGAGGTGATTAAAAAGTTTTCAAAGTGGTGTTTATTAAAATGAGATTAATATGGAACCACAAATATATTGCAACGAAACTTAAGTAGAGCATCAGCAGGAATATAATTTTTTGGTTCAAAAAAAAAAAAAAAAAAAAACAGCTAAACTAAAATTTAAAACAAGGCAAAATGCTCAAGTATTAGGCACTAGAGAACTATGATTACTCTGTGCACAGTACTACCAAATATAGAAACCTAAACACACAAACGAACCTTTTTTCAATCCAATCCAAAAGAAGTCTATAAGATTTACTACATATTTTCCCAATGGACATCGTTTCGATGTAAGGCAAAATGTCATGTGGTATGTTCTCAAAATTGTTTATAAAGTTCTATCATCAAATCATTATAACACATCTAAATGCTTATTATGCTTAAATGCCACGGGTAAAAGGCAAGATAGCGTACTTTTAAGATTAGGAAATTACAAAAATTTCACTTTTTATCTTAAAGATATCATCTTCTCTTTGTTCCACACAAGTGAAGATGTGGATAGTGTTAAAAAAGCATGGCGACATCAAATTTGGCGCTTGGGAGGAGAGAACAGAATGAAAGTGTTGCACATAAAGAAGCAAGTTGTGGAAGTGCTGCTTTGCAGTTATTAGACCCGGTACCCAAAGGGTATAGGGGTTTATGTATTTGTGCTATGTGTGTAACAGGCAGAAGGAAGCATCTCCGACCCTATAAAGTATATATATTCTTGATCAGCATCAACTGCCGAGACGATATAGCCATGTCCGTCTGTCTGTCCGTATGAACACCTAGATCTCAGAGACTATAAGAGCGAGAGCTACAAAATTTGGTGACAACACTATAGTGTGCACGCAGATCAAGTTTGTATTAGAATTTTGCCACTCCCCCTTCCGCCCTCGCAAATCGAATAAAACTTATAACTAGACTTCATATATAGCTACATACTTCAGATTTGGCACACATAGTATGTGCTTATGTTTGGACGTTTTGTGGAAATTTCATGAAGATCGGACCATAAACAAAGCAGTTAATAAGATAACTAATTATCACAAGCTCACAAGCTTTAGCGACAACTAATTGCATTCAATGTAACAACAACAAAATTCTGCGAGTACGTGAGATCAAGTCTCAGTGCTGACCATTTTATATTTCACTTTTTTTTATATATTCCCGCCATCTCTTTTCCCCCTCTCTTCTAAGAGTGATCGATATTCAGAGAGAATCATTGAAACAATAGAAACTTGCCAAACGGACAACGAGAGGAATGTGAGAATATGTTCTGCATTTGTCAGGCTTCAATGTCATTTGCAATGGCGCAGGTGCTAGAGCGTTGGCACAGCATTCAGGAGATCCTGAGTTCGAGTCTTGGTCGATTCCTTTTGCTTAATACAAAATATTTGATGTGAAGTGAATTTCTCTTTTTTTTTTTTCCATGAAAATATGAATGCTGCTTAGATAATTCTTTTCGAGTGGAAAAGCATTGCCCGCAAATTACCATATCGCGATTTTTATTAATAATCTTCGTATACCGGGTCTTATACTGTCGAGCACCTCGACTGTAACTTTTCGACTTTTATTTTGGTTTGGTTATACTCATAATCGTATGAGTGTTACTTTTAAATGACCTGGTCCGGGTCCGAATTGAAACTCTGCTTATATTATAATAATCTATTTTTATCTCTTTTAATTTTAATTCATACAACTATTGGTTCTGATAGACTGATTTATGCACTAGGCTCCTGATAAGCAGCAAGTTAAATGCATAAATGAGAAAAATATGTAGAACGTCTTTGAGTGCTATTTAATTTTATATGCGATCAGTTTAAAATTTTTAATGTAGACTTGCATTAAAGATCTACCGACAAAGTTTTTTTTTTACCAATAAATGTGTGTCTCAACTTTATTAATATTTATATATTTTTAGCACTGTCTAGAGTACCGGCACTCATTTCCCTTAGACACAGGTGACCCCGCACATCATCCCAAACAACCCTTGGCGCTAAAGCACAAACGGATATGAATTGTGAACGCGGAAAATGAACAGAAATTAAGTGACTTCCGTTACAATGTCTCGCCGTCTGGTCGAAAGTGTGATTTGCCGATGACATAAAAAAGTAAAAGAGATTTCTCATGTATTAGGGTAAATAGCATATAAGAGGGGCGAGTCAATGTTGTCAGCTCTAATCTGAACAAACCTCGATTGGAATCAAGTTAAATGTAAAATCGGTAGTGTCGAAAGTACAAACATTTGTATTGCTTTAGTCTAGTCCATAGGTCAATTTGCTCTCGTAAGTGCATTTAAAATACATTACTATATTTTACGTTCTACTTCACGTCGAGTAGACATTTGGTTTGATCAACAAAGTTTATATCAATAGCCAAATTACAACTTAATTAAGTTACGAGTTGTTTTTCAATACAAATATGCCTTGTGCGCTAACGTGCATGCTAACTCGTATACGTGCTTATAAATTTCATTTCATTTCAGTTGTCCAAAGACTAACACCGTATGATTGATGCAGATTTTAAGGTTTTTCTTGGCTCTTAGTTTATCTTACCGTACGATACATTTGGCTTGTCTTGGACATTGAAAGCAGACACCTTTCCTGAATCCTTGCCTGCTAGTTGTGGTCAATGCGGCTGAGTGTGTGTTATAGACTTTTGAGTAGCAGTAGCCGATAAATCTGTCACGTTTATTAGCAAAGTCTGGTTGGTCAGTTTGGTCAGGTCAAGCATTTTGATTCTCTTGGCTTACTTGTTTGAGCAGGCCATTATTTTGTGAATATAAATAGACTAAATTCAAATGCATTGCTCATCACTCAAAATAAAGTTTAAGTGATGTAAGTTTGTGTAAGTAATTTATTTACTTTCAAACTGCATATTTCAAAAGATTCATAACAATAATATGAACATGTGATTCATGAAACGGTACAACAATAATAGGCGAAAATATAGCGATTAAAGTTTATTTAAGGGCAACTTTAACAACCCGATTTGTTTGAGATCTGATGAACTCCAAGAAAATTCAGTATTATAAATTTAAATCAAGTACGTATAGCAGACATGTCGCAACATATGAGGTGACCGCCCTACAAATCGGAAGATGCACGCGTTAAAAAAGCCCTATTACTGCATAAACTTCAAATATCTTTGTGACACATGTTTTTATACCTTGTAACAGGCAGAAGGAGGCATCTCCGACCCTATAAAGTACATATATTCTTGATCAGTATCAACAGCCGAGTCGATTGAGCCATGTCCGTCTGTCTGTCCGTCCGTCTGTATGAACGCGTCGATCTCAGCAACTATAAGAGCTAGAGACACCAAATTTGGCATCAAGGTTCCTGTATACCATAAGCAGATCAAGTTTATTTTAAATTTTGGATACCTCCCCCCTTCCCCCGCAAAACTAATAATAGCCTCATTTGTCAACATAGACACTTCTAACTTAACAGGTGCTTGAAGAGTATCACATAGAAGCAATGCTGAAAGTTTCATCAAGAACGGTTTATAAATACGACAGATAATCAGCAATAAAAGTTATTTTTCCATTGAATCGTAGAGCAGCAGGCAGCACATGTGTGCGAGCGAGACAGCGAGAATCTGACAACCCAAGTGTCAACTTCTATGTCCATAGATGAACGCTTTCAAATAAACTCAACTGGAGCAGAGGCAGTCGACCCGTAAGTCTTTCCATCAAATTTGGAATAAAGCAGGTAGTTGCTGGCATCAATAGGAACTATGATGAAGTAACTTTACCGAGCTGTCCTGGCACTTTTTCAGATTACGTCTCTGCACATTTTCTATGAAGTCCAAAACCTCTGTTGACATTTCGTCATAGCATTAAAACTAATTAACATTTTCCATAGCTACGTCAGAGAAACTCCTTGCGAGATGTCCACAACCTTTCAATTTAATGTTCTTGTCTTAATTAACTTAATGCTTAAGGTTAAGAGTCATAGATTTTTGTTTTTGCTGATAGCGACAGTTTTAGTTATTTTACCTTTCGCTAAAATTTGTTGTTTTTTTAAGACTAATTAAAATTTGACAATTGTTGGCGTGTTTGCTGGATGGCTGAGTGTATGCACTTAACGTATTATCATGTAATATATAAATATTTTTGTGTAAGGTATGTACATGACTATTCGTCTACTTATTTAATAATTAATAATTTTTCTACATTTCCATACAAATAAATGTATATGTATTCATATATGTATTCATATGCTACGGTCTGTATTATACTTCTTTTGCCCTTGTGTAATCTCATTTTAACTAATTCTGAACAACGAGTGTGTTGGAGTATATTTGTTTACGTCAAGAGTAAGATATGTTTTTTCTTTTTAGAAATATGATGTTTTTATTTGGTAAAGCCATTGGTGTCTTATCCAATCTATGGAAATTATACGCTTAGCGCAGTATCTTTGGAAGGTCTACTTGTCTGCTAGACATTCTCTGTGAGTGGGTTTTAAGCAAAAACTAATTAAAAGTTGTAAGACATTTTTTCCTTCGTTTTGTTTCGTTTCGTTTATGTGGTACCACCTGCCGTAAGATGCGTAGAGAAATCTAGAGCAGAGGAACAAATAAAAATAAAAATGGCAATGTACACCGAACACCAGTGCGTATTGTTTATTATTTACCGTTTCATTCTGACACCATCACAGTTGTAATATGAATGACGCCGGCTCCATGGTCGTAGTTGAAAAAAAACTAAATTTTATCAGGAGTCCCGGCAATACCCGTTGGTTTAATCTACAAAAGTTGCTCGTTGTCGTAGTAAAGTTACTCCTAGCGTTAATGCTGAAACTAAACGAACGTTGCTTGGTAGCTGCTTATGTTTAAAAAAAGCGCACATACTTTGTATAAAATTAATATATTCACATTTACTCAGTCATAGTAAATAATGGATGCTTGATATACAATTTATATTATGGTTAATATATATACTAGCGAGATCTTTGTGTTTATACATTAGGGCAGTTGTAGCTAATCAAAAAATTACAAACATAGCTGTATACGGTCAGTGATAGTAATTGTACAAACGTTTTAAACTATGTATTACCTACTCAACTCCAGACGTTTCTTCCACCACTGATCGCGCTGATACTTCACCAGAAGTAAACGGTTACCGAACCAATCATGTACGTGAACGTATACATCCATACATCAATAGTTTATCATCAACCTATATTAGCCTATCCTACATTAAGGGAAATAGATAAAAATGCTTCTACTATTGAATGCTTAGGCAATGAGCTAGAAAACAAGGCCAGCAATGTGCGTCCATTTCTTTTTTGACTGCGGAGTGCTTCAGCAAATGAATAAATCCATTTAAATTGCAACATTCATGACTTGCGGGTCCATTCATCCTCAATGTGCAATGCGTTAGTAACGGTGCTACTGACGATGACAACGATTGGGGCTGCGACGGCAATGACTTTGACTACGGCATGAGCCAACGGAACAGGCAATGAAAACGAATACATTTTCTTTTATTTTTTGCTATTTGTTACTATTTTTTTAGAGCACTTGGTGTGGTAATGTCCTGGGATTCACCGGAAAGGCAAAAAAAAAAAACGCTAAAGTTAAAAGGACAATCAGAACAGTAGCTGGCAGAAAAAGATGTACATACTTACATATGTATATGCGAGCATGTGGAACGATAAGACAAGCAAGAAGCAAAAATTGCTGAAACCGAAAAGAATGCTAAATCATGGATGAAGTAGATTTCAAGCGACGAACGCAGCTTGCCTGGCTCGCGTATAATTGCATTGAACGCGTCTGATGGTAAGCTGTTTTCTACCGAACGGGAACAGGAAGAGGAACAAGAACAGACCGCTCTGTATTGCGTACTGCAGGCAGCAGGAGGTCAGTGCTCAGCGTCATATGGTGCGAATGATCGCTGCCATATTGTGTAAATGGCTGGTTGGCTAGCTTGCCAGGATGCCAACTGCAGCCTTTGGCACTTACTCGCCGCTTGGCCATCTCTCTTTCTCTGCTGGACCCTTTGATACTGTCCGCTTTATGTAGTTAAGTACGAACACAGATGTACATATGGATGTGTACATATGTAGTTAAACAAGTATACGCATATACTCTTATATATACATACGTATGTTTCAATGTATATGTTCGTGTCGCGTCGCGGCGTTAAAAGGAAATTGTGATTGCTGCATAAAATGCTTTTAGAATTGTTGCCAATCGATTTGGGCACGGATTGCTAATAGCAGTCGTAGTGGCCGTGAAAGCTGTCTCCACTGGGAACCATAAGCGACTGGTCCTGCATCTATATCCATACAACATGCGATTTAAAATTCATTGTGAAACATTTGTACTGAACTGTGTCTCAAATTTTTGCTGTTCTCCGCTTTGTTCGACCCTAACAATATTCGTCCTGTTGCTAAGCAAAAACAGAAAAAACAGACATGAAACCGAAATTGTGTGGCAACGCAAATCCAACAACATTTACATCAACAATGTCGAAAGGCAACAGCATGTTGTTAGTGGTGTCAATTGACTAAACAAATTTAGTATGAGAACAATAATAATACGAGACATAATAGCCAAAGTAGGGGCAGCCAAACGAAAAATAAATAATAATGTAAGCCCTTACCTTGCATTAATTGAATATCGGAAAATTAAATGTACTCGGATCCTATTAGGTGTATATTCTTAATTAGCTTCAACTGTCAACTCAGTTTAGCACTCGATCTAATGGACTATAAGAGTAAGAAATTCCGAAATTGTAGTGAGTGTATGGTCCTGTTTTCGAAATTTATAAGTTTTTTTCACCCATTCTCCTCAAATCAGAAAAGCAAAATTACCTCAAATTTTTACCGTTTTTACTATATTATTGTATGAATATTTATTTGTGCGTGAGTGTTTGTATATTATTAGCTCAGCGCACACAAGTTAAAGTACTAGCTATCTGAACTATCCATCTTTATCTATGGCCAATGAATAGGGTATAAGAATGTGATTTATGTTATTAAAGTTGTTCCCACCAACTGATAGTCGTACATGGATTGGCTTTTATTAAATCAATGCCAATATGAGAGAATGATAATTACTACGCAATAGAATAAAAATTGTATTCTCTATATTTTTTTATCCCAAAAATGTGATTGAATTACTAGGTTAAAATTGCATCTGCCATTTTTTCTAGCTATTCGTTCAATATTAACCAAATCAATTTGCTCACTTACTGAAAATTTTACTCATGATCGGATAAAATACACTAAAGGTATTTAAGAAAATATTTAAATAGTGGGAAGTAACAAAAATATATATATGAATGAATTAGGCTAAATATCTCACGTTCATTCTTCATTTTAAGTTTAATTTCTTCTCGAATATATCAAAACATAAATGTAATATTTGTTCCAGATTCAAAATATAACACTCTCACTACAATATGAAAACCTACTGTTAACTAAATATTATCCGAAAACTTTAATGTTTGGTTCTTGGAATGATAATGAATAAAAAAGGTTTCATATTTTTCTTAATTAATCTTCTTTCTTGCATGGCTGATGTCTGCAAAAGCTTTTTGCGCAAACCTTGCAAAAATAACTTGGGTTAAAGTGCTAAATCAAGTAAAATTCACATTAAGTCAGGAGTGGGTAAGGACTCTCTGCGCTGGTGAATTAAATGTGTAAAAATGTTGGATGTTTGCTTAAAGTTCTCCTTAGTTGAGGAACGACATATTGTCTAAAAACAAGATACAAAATAGTTAAAAGTTGCAATCGTGGTGAATAGCGTTGGAAGATTACGACACCGAGTGATATATATAGAAAATTTTTATTAGCTGATGTTAAATTAGGCATATTTTGGAGATACTTAATGGAGATTTTGAATAGCATCATCCTCACTTCTTGAAATCTATTCGAAATGGATTTGGTTGACAATGTTTTTGCTCACGGTTATATATTTAAATGTTCAGATGCCTCTCCCTGCTGTTTACTAGTATCATTATATCACTATTCTCAATATATCCTCGGAATTTGAAAGTATTGTACTCTTAAACTGTTACCGGAATAGATGCAAAATAGCAAGGGAGATAAATATATCTAAATTGGTGGGATACTCTACGCTTTCACACCTCTTTGAGTTTTAATTTTTCATAATCGCTTAGTCAGTTAGTAAATTATTTAGTCCATCAGATAGTACACTGACTCTTATAAATGGAAGAATGTTTGTATATTTACCAGCAGTTTTGGGAATATCATTGCACAACATTTTTTCGGCCTCCTGTTAATATAAATATTCGAGCTCATAAATGAAAGCACTTCACAATAAAAAAACACAACAAAATTAAACAGCAACTTAGGTCTATAAAGTCTTCGCACATAGGGATTTATTCTAATAAACTCATTTGCAAGTTTACATATATGTATATATATGTATATGCAAGTATCTGTTTACATATATACACACATATATTTAGCTTGTTGTGCAACTTAGTTAGTGTTCTGCCTATTATAAGGTGCTCGTCTTTTGTAGTTCGTTACAAGCGCGCTAAACTGCCTTAGGACGTGGCAGTTAAACGACTGAACCTTGCATCCTGCAACTTTAGATACGCAGACTCATCGCCTTCTCCCGCGTTGCTTGTTTCCTATGTTGAATTTTATATATATGTGTGTGTTAGTACGTGTATGTATGTATGTATGTATTAGCGGCAAAGTCGGGTTGTACTAGGCACGACGCAACAGGCAGACGCAGTGGCGACAGGAAAGACGGAGCCGTACTCACAGCCGCTATTATAGGACACATGAATCCACGTCGCCGACATTATAAGTATTGCATCGTACAAAGTGGATGTACTCGTATATGAGTAAGGCCAGAATAAAAACAAAAAATAAAAAATGAGAACAAATACGAAGACGGTGAAAATAAGCACGAGCGACACCATATACTTATATACTTACATAGATACTCCTACATATATATGTATATATATTCATTCATTTGACTTTGGAAAAATAAGAAAATCTGAAAATCAAATATTAACATATAAATGTTCGCAATCTATACGTAAGTTTACTTTTACATAAGTATTTCGAAATAACAAAAAAATTAATGTATGTAACCATTTTGTTGTCTAGAAACACAAAGGTATAGCCTGTTGCGCCATATTGCCTGTGCCACCAAAATTCAACAGACAGGAGACACTGCAAAGCACACACCGCACTTACATTACGTTGTATGAATTTTCATCTGTTCTTATGTATGTGTGGCGACATGCAAATGTGCATGCATATATGTATATAATTTTATATATACATGCGTGAGTGTGTATGCGGTGACACATCCGTTTCCGTAATAATCGGGCTTTTTTTTCTATGAGTATGTGTAAAAGGCGATATTGACAACCCAGACCGAAATAGAAGCGTGAAAACCATACAGAAAAATTACTCCACTCTATGCACAGTGCAAATTCACTATACATTTATTTTAGCATCAAAATAATTGAACTATTTTTTATTTTTTGAAACTTAAGGGAAAAAAGCTCCGAATATTTCAAAAATACTTTTATCAGTTGTAAGGTTTTCATATAAATATGAAATCTGAATAGGAAAATATAAAAATGTAAAGAAATTAATTGTGACTATATCCCAGTAAAATTCAGCAATAATTGATCAGAATAATTTTAGCTCCCTATACTTTAAGTCTCTACAAAAATTTGACTTAATCTGTGTAGGATTTAATTCATGCATTCGTATCCGTAAAAAGTAGAATTACACACACTATATAAGCCTTTTAGTTGTACCTATAACATACAACTGTTTCTCAGTGTAGCGTTGCTATGCGTCGTCGCTGTCGCTAACAATAATACGAAGCTGCCGTTTTCTCTATCCTGAATTGTTCTGCAGGCTGGTGACGTTGAATTGTTGTTTTTTAATGCGCCTTCGGTTTGGGCCTACATTAGGGGAGTCGGCCATGAAGTACACAACAAAAATTCCGAATATCTTTACCCTGGTGCAAGTGCTATTTGCACATAGTTGATTAACTTTTTTACCCAAATACATAATTAAGATTAGAAAATCATCGTAAATTTGTATTTGTCAATTAAATGTTATATTTAAAATTTATATTATAATAAAATTTAAATTTAATGTCTGTATCTATGCATATATGTTTGAGTGCATGCTAACCAATGTGCCACAAACTGTCACATTTTGGCTGATGTTCAAGTCTATAGCCGGCGCAGCCTGTTGCTGCAGCTCCTTCGTTGTTACGAGAAGTGTCTGCGCAACTCACCACCATATATACACATCGCTCAACTCTAAACTGTTGCTCACTCTTTAGCAACAGGTACTGCGACAAGTGGAAACCGAAGTGCCTGCAGACACCGAAACAAATACAACGAACCCAGAATGGCAT
>JAEIFK010000455.1:4537500-4605000 GCA_018901825.1 Drosophila funebris | reverse complement strand
ACAACGACGCATTTATGCTCTTTCAAAATATCTTATTTAACCCCTACAGATGTAATAAAAAAATTCATTCAATAAAAAAGCCAGATCCTTCAAAATTTGTATATCTTATATGTTAGTGTAATATTTTTTACATGTTGCTCTCTGAACTGAAATATTTGTTAATTGCAGCAAAAAAATATGTTTGATTTTGCCAGTTGATTATAATAATTTTGTTCCTAATAAATATATTATAATATTCCCCTTATATATACACTCCATTCCAGAAAGTAAAGTCATTATACCCTGAGGCATCCATCGTCATTCTTCCTAGGCAGCAGTCTGCCTGCCAGTTAGCGCTATTGTTTGCAACTCAAATCGGTGCTGGTGCGAAATATACAACTGAAAGCAGTTTTCTCCGTTTAACAGGCTGCAAGTCAGTCATTCAATGATTGAGCGTCATCAATGTTTTCAGCCATTGGCAGGTGTGTTTGTATATACATGGATGTGTTTGTACAACAACTGTTGCTGGCTTTTCAATTTTGATTTCTTTCATTTCAATTCCGTTGTCTTTGTGTGGGCCAACTGCGGCAATGGAATAGCAATTAATTGAAGCCCAGATGCTCCAAAATAAAGCTGTTTGAGAAATCATATCCAGTTAAAGGATCCCTTTGCTTTGAGTACAATCGTATCAATGAGTTTGTTTTAAATACTTATAAATGATAATGATTAATACCAGTAAAAGATTCAAGATTGGTACTTAGCTTATAAGCAAAAAGGCAACTCCTTCGAAAAAAAAAGACACCCCTTTTTCCATTATTATTTTGTCACAGCTATTGTTAACACTCGCACTCTTTAGTGACAGCTGAACATCAATTGCATCCGGCATGGTACTGGGTACCACACAAGCAACAAAATATTTCAGTTTATGATTTGAACCCGTGTCATTTTCATTCGCTTGTGGTTAGGATTTAAAAGTAACAATCAACTACAAAAAAAAAAAAAAAAAAAGTATTTCATTCCAAGTTATCCTAATAAACTGAAATTAGTTCATGTCTATTCAATGACATATGCAAGACAGTCTTTTCCTTCCATCGTTCATTTATATGAACAAAATATATTCGATTTTGCTGATCGCTGTCATGCTGAAATTCATTTTGTTGTGTGTACAAGCTCTCCATCATTATGTGAAGAAGGTTTAAGATGAAACAGTGCTCAATTGCTAAGGAACCCATTGATTTTCGACAGTTTGCTGTCAAAATAAATGTGCAAGAAAATACGAATGGGTTTGAACATGTATGTACACATAAAAGCCGCATAACAAACTAGATAAATGCGAATATAAAAGCAAATAAAAATAATTCAAAGGTGGTTGTCTGCTTTTGCCCCGCAGAACAAACATGTCTTAAATCAAATTAAGACGTGGACCGCTTAGAAAGCGGGTTGGAGATCAAAGATAATTTCATAAGCCTATTACAAAAAAAACAATTGTATGAGATGTATAGCATTAAAGATTAACGTATACTACTAATACTATTTAAATTTAACATTCAGACCCTTTTCTGTTACATAGTCTTGTACTCATATAATTCACATTCATTGAAGACAGTAACTGATGTTTCTTGAGAAGGTTATGCGCACATAAAACTGTTAATTTATATGGGTTGCTTATTTGTTTATAACACTTTAAAATGTAATGACGAAAGCGAATATGTCAGTTGTACGAATCATTCTAATAACGTAATCCTAAGTATTCATATAGTGGTATTTCTGCGACCGATTCACTTGTGCTCATTTCTTGAAAATCTCCACCTTGCAATAAATACAAAGGTCGTGCTAATTTTGGATTGTTTAAATAAAAATCAATTAGTGCTGTGGTGCTGCGAAGATGAGTGATGCCCTTGAATATTTTCTCTCGCGTCAAAAGATCATTGGGGTAAACTGTTTCGATAACCTTATCACCGGAGCGTTTAACCCATGGTCGTTCTTTAAGAGGCACAGTTCTTCCAAAAGCGCTAAGTAGCGGCTTCTGCGCTATGCGCATTGCATGGTCATTGATGTGTTTTTCGTACTTCAGCTCAATTGCCATCTGTATAAGACAAAATAAATGGAAGTATATTATAAATTATAAACTATTTCAAAGAATATACATAGTATAGCAATGTTGTAAAATAGTCCGCGAATTTTTATCAAACTGGTCAATTACTACCAGTAATTGTCAATCTTAAATTAAGTTTATCATAATAATAAATTCAACTTTATATCGATCATTACTACCACTCCAAGTAACATCTAGAAAAATAGGAACACTTGATACGAAGAGTAGCGATATGCAAATAAAGTTCAATAATATTTCTAATCATTTAAAATAATATCGATCCAAATTTAAATTAATTAGATTGAGGCGTGATTTAGCTCGATGATAAGGAACTTTCTTTTCTTGTATCTTGTGTCTTTTTAGGCGTTTTCAATAAAAGTTAGATGATTAACGATAGTTATATATAATAATAAAAAAGGACGAACTCAAACTCAAATTTCATTTGGATAACGACAACGATACTAAATTTCTGTCGGTTTCTTATGCCAATGTCATTGTTCCCTGAAGGTACAGATCTTTCTTCATATCAATGCTTACAAAACGTCAAACTGAAAGACTCTGATGACATATGTATATGTTTAAGTATATACACCTATTTCAATTCAATTATTGAAAATGTCCCTAACATTCTTCTACCGCTAGGATTAAACAAGTGCGATTAATAAATGCATACTTACATGAGGCTTATTCCACTTGTCAGCCACGGTTTGAGCTATGGCATTGACTTCCTTTGGATCAGTTTTCACAGACGCTAGAAGCGTCCGATCGCCTTTAATAGAGAATAAGTTTTTTACCTTCTCCGGCGTCATGGATGTATCCATAGTACCAATAGAATTAAGCCAGTGGATAAAACGTTCAGCTGACTGAATCAAAAATATACTAACTTAGTCAAATAGTTGATTGACTTAAGCATTTTCAAACCAACCGCGTCCATTAGATTTTCCGCCTGCTCGTCAAGTGTGTACACTGAATCTCCCGGCTTAGACCGTTCCACTCGAGAGTCCCAACATACGCGTTCGTCGCGTGTAGCGCATATAAACTTTGCATACCAGCTAGTCTTGTCAACAGTGCGGTGTGTATGACCTACTGGTTCATCAAGTCTGAGATCAAATTTTTCAAACTCATGATCCATTCGCACTATATCCGAATGTTGGCTTTCACTAAAGTGTTCCTCTATTTTTTCGCCCGAGGTCAGTTATCTAAAAGACTAACTCCGTTAATTGACGACTATATATTATCTAAGTACTTACGAGTGGAGCACCATCCTGACCCTCTTCCCTACTGTCTTCTTCACTGACAATCTGATAATCATGTGGGCGTTCCTCTCGCATTTCATCACGAATAAAAACAACGTCGTCTGATTTGGAATAGTCGTAGGCCTGTATCTGTTTAACACGTTCCCGGAGACGGGGCGGCAGCACAAGTGAGTAGTCGATTACAGGCAAACGGGGTTGCGAAACACAATGTACTGCAAACTCCACCTCGTCAATGACATCGCGCCAATAGGACTTTCCCCCGCAGACCGCCTCTTGGGCGTAGATGTGCGAAATCGCTTATAATGCTGCTTGAGGTTTTCTGGGTAACCATGGATTTACGTTCATCCTGCACATCAAGGTTATTGTCTTGCGTTCCTTTACTGGCGCGACTCTCTTTGCTAGTTTGACTACCAGGGCTGCTACATCTGTTTATGCTGCCGCGATATTTATTAGAAGGGATTTTTGGTCCCTTTTTAGATGCTGACATTATAACTTATTAACGTTGGTAATTCTACAGAAAAAGCAAGCAAGTTCAATAAGTATGTACAATTTAATATTTCTACAAAAGCTGTTGTTATGCTCCTGTCAGATATTGTTTGTTCAATATTTCAAAATGTAACCAATTTGTTATTTATATTTAAAAAGCCTTTGATGCTTAAAAGCTGTTGGTTGTGATATCGAGTATTGAAGCATACATCAAAGCTTTGCTGGCTTACACTTCAAAGCAATATTGGTGCATATTCTGAATAAAAGCTCAGAACTAAAAAGCTAATTCTGAATTTGATTCCCAAGTTGCGTGTGCTTAAAGCTTAACATCGATATTTCAAATCTGCACTTGATAAGTGTAACGCATGCGCTATTTCGTATATACCTACCGTTACAGCGTTATAAGTCATATTGGCAAAGGTCATTACTTCTAAGCAATGTAAGTTAACTCTTTCCAGATAAATAAAATGCATTTAAATAGTCGTCCCAGATTTTTCAACAGTTGTTAAGGTACCCATTTTATCCGAATATCTGTATGGGTTTGTTGATTTTTTTTAAAACTTCAAAATAAGCAGATATACGCACCTATAAAGTTAGAAGTGTCTACGTTGAGAAATATGGCCATAATTAGTTTTTTTTTTCGATTTGACGGGGAGGTATCAAAAATTTAAAATAAACTTGATCTGCGTATGGTATAAAGAAACCTTGGTGGCAAATTTGGTGTCTCTAGCACTCGGCTTTTGATACTGATCAAGAATATATATACTTTATAGGGTCTGTCACTCCTCCTTCTGCCTGCTACATACTATGAGCATGCTAAGAATTCGATAGAGTATTCTTTAAAGACCTGTGGGTAATTACTTCTATTTTAATCAAAACTCTTAATTTAGGAGATTGCGCAGAATATTATTCTGTCGCGCGCGTTCGACTAATCTGCTTGTTTTATATTTATATATATATATTATTTTATATATAACCCTACAACCAGGCATTAAGCCATTCTAACAAAAATCAAGAAAAAAGGCAGTCTTTGTCACGCCGATGATTTGATACCCAAGCATGGCTGTAGATTTTTTAAAAGACTAATGTTAGTAAGAAACTCTCTCTATACAAATATTAATAATAATGCTTTGAACAATAAGCTCTTTGATATAGGAATCCGATTTCATTAATATTTGACCAGGAGGAATACGATAATTCGTAATTTGGTTGAATTATATTGAGAAATAATGAAGTTTATCATATTAAACCGTTGTTAATACATATACATTTAAGATATGAACCGATTCAGCCGAATCTAAGATAAGCGCTGACTACAGCAAAAAAAAAAAAAATGGACAGCATTATTATTAACATTTGTATAGAGAGAGTTTCTTACTAACATTAGTCTTTTAAAAAATCTGCAGCCATGCTAGGGTATCAAATCCTCGGCGTGACAAAGACAGCCTTTTTCTTGATTTTTGTTAGAATGGCATACCAGTAATGAAAAACGATGTCAACGTTAGCTACAATATGCAGTAAACTGCCCCGAAGAATTCGATAACTTGGAATCTGCGAGCCCCTTCCCTTGCTGCCTGTATGTAAAAAAAAGGGATAATACATAAGTGACAGAGACAACTTTGCAAAAATTGTGCGCATATTAAAATTCTTCGAAAAAGCTTTTGACATAAATTAAAACTTTTGTCAACGAAGGCAACGGCACACACGCATACTCATATATATAAAGCAAAGGTGCTGCCTTTGTTTTGTATAGCTTTATACAAAAAAGGAATTGTTTAGTTATTCAGCATATCCATACGAAAATGTCGATGTCATATTTCTATACAGCTTTTAGATTTAGTAATTAGTAATTATTTCTATGTTTCATAAAGATAGCAAGCTAGAACAAATTATTCAATTCATCTGAAATGTTCTTTTAGCAACAAAATTTTTTTAAATATTTGGATAATTTGATTTCGGTTTTCATTAGTTAGATGACATTTCGCACAAATAGATTCCCACCAACACCGCCTTCAGTGTATGAATTGCTAAGGCTTTTGTATATCGCGCTGACATATTCGAAGGCTGATTAAAAACTTTTTTAATTAATTCCCATGCCAAAAATAAATGGCAGATCGAGAGGGGGGTTGCTAAATGTATAGCATTACGAACGGGAAGGCGTTGGCAACGAAACCATCGTCAAATCAATTGAACAAAAAGTTTTCCGAGGCTGTGTCTCTGAGCTCGCTCTAGGGCAAATATATATATATTGTATGTATAGTATATGTATGTACGAGCATAGTCGCATAGAGTCTAATCTATAAGGTGGGAGGAAATATGTCTTGAAACGTTTATATATCTTATACCAGTATCAAGCAGGACATAATGCTTTAACGGGCATATCAAAAATTAATTTGACTCTATTGCTGTTCGTTTGTGGCTCAGTGTCTAATTTTTGGATACAAATTATTTATGAGCTAGCTGCGCGTATCAGAATGTTGAGCCTTGAAAATGTCACCTACGTGATTGTTGGTACGAGCGCGTGATTTTTCTGCCAGTGTCAAAACTTTTTCAATAATATATAAATCAAAACGTCATAAAGTCACGGTCGCACGTTGCAAAATTGCTTCGCCCCAGTCTGCGCTAAGCGACAGATTTTATTTGCTTTTATTTAAGTAACAATTCGTTTTGGCAGATATTTTCGTAGACAATTTAAGATGTTATTACTTAACACTGATGTGCATTTAATATATATTGGTGTATGTATGCATGTATATACAAACAGCATGTACATATATACGAATATATATATGCGTTTTTGAGTGCCCAGCCATTACAAGCAGACAGACAAATAAGTAAGAAACGCCATACCACCCCAGCTGTTACCTGTCTGAAGTCTTTTTCGTGTTTGCCAGAATCGCTGCAACTTCCTTTCCTTTCAACTTTTTTACATTCATGGAAATATGTCACAAAATTTATTGCAAAATAATTTTGCTGCTGTGAGTGTGGTTCTGCTCTAATGTCCACAACGTTGCCCAAGCGAATGATACCACTCAACCGTCACTTTAGCTATTTAAGGGATATCTTTCAAGGAACTTTGTGTTTGTGTTTGTCTTGTCACGCTCTTTGTTTTTTATGCACATTAAAATATTAAAAATTCCTTCAGAGTCTAAAGAATGCCTCTGTTACCGTATTCGCTACAAAAACCGTGCTGTTGTGATTAAATATTTTATCTTCTCTCGCCGCAAAACGTTTAAGTCAATCAAAAAGTGCCTTTGATGCAAAGATTGAAAAAATTTTCTTGTTTGCGATTTTGTCAAACACTCCGAAAATTATTAGTACAAAGGGCACTTTAAAAAGTGGTATATGTTATGAGTAACAATACTAAATTATAAAATAAAATAGATACATTAACATTGAAGTTGCAAACGGGACAAAACAAATCATTTAAATTTTTGACTTACGCCGAAGATTATCTGTGGCCGCACCGACTCGACTCACCCAATTGCATTCTAGCGCTTCAATATCCAATGCAATTTTCGATTGGATAAACTGTGGCGCTTGGACTTCGTTTGGAACAAAATGTAATAAAAAGAGTACAGAGAAAGTACGCAAATGTTTGTTTTTGTGCGTTTCATTCAGTTTGAATGCGAAATATTTTTCACAAATATTTTCAAAAAATGCGCTCAAAAGCGGTCCAATTTAATCGTCTGGGCACGTACATATAGAGAAAGGGTTCGGGATCTGTATGATCTCTGTACTTATTTAAACACCCATTTCGGCATGTAAATCGACAAATATATACGCAGACCGACCCTACAGTACTAGGACCGTAGATGGTGAGAGATGAGGCTGTTATGGCTTTGCAATATCAAACGAACCAAACAGCTCCATGACAGCCTCTGTATGTATATTTCCAACCCCTTCTTTACCACAACTTTTATTTGTAAATTATTTTTAATTGAAATCGATTGAAATAAGCACATATTAAAACAATTTAAAATGATGCATTCCAGGGTGCTAAACTTTGAGATACCCAGTATATAGTTCTTATTGTCTCTAAGGTCGGCACGTTTATATAGATGGATATAATATAATATAAATATAAACAGTTGGCCTTATTCGGTGTATTTATATAAGCATTTTCAGTGTCTAGATGTCACAACGAGCATCTGAGCAGTTGGTAAAATGTAAAATACATGTCTGTGTATCTGCGTATGTATAGGGATTGGGCTTCATCATTAACTGAGACTGCTCGTAGACTTTTCCAAAGTTAAATTATTCTTGCTTATTTTTGAGAGAATATCTAAATTATTGGGTATTTCCTACCCGGTACCGGGTAAATGAGCACGCCCTGCGTTGTTAACTATTTTAGTATGTATGCTTAATAAACACAACACAGTAATTGATATAATTCACTAAATGGATACTGTCATCAAGTAGAAAAAACTACGGATATGTATTTTTTTTGTAAATTTTAAGAAGTTTTTCTGTCAAACTTGAAACGAAGTTCAATAGTCATTGTATTATGCTTATTTTGAGTGAAATGATAAGGAAACTTTACACTTCTTTGCATATATATTTGTTCTATTCCAAGCATTTGCAACATTTTAATGTGGACGTCATACACATAATACGGGGTATATAAATATGTATTTACTTGCTTATCACAAAAGTAAAACTCGCCAATAGGCTGACAGTAACTGGCTAGTGCTAACGAATTTTGTGATTTATTAACTAATTTGGCAGCAATATTATTTATACCAGCATTATCTCGAAAGAGTGGGCTACATAGACAAGCCAATTTTTAAAACGAAGCTTGGAGGTCAACAACAACAGTACACTGCACAACGCCTCTAAGGGACAGCAAAGCGGAACATTGAACTTTCACTGCAACAATAACCCAAGCTGCAACAACAATGCACAAGTTTATAAACTTCAAGAAATTTACACCATCAGCGAATAAGAGGGCATGTACTGCTGCTGCCAGATCAGAGCCCGTAGTATGCTTTTCGGGCAGGAAGTTCAAACAGCTAAAGAAAATATGCAGGGCTCGGCAATTTTTCCTTAACCGTTGTGTTTGCTGCAAACAATCTGTTTCTGAGTATCAAATATGGTAGCAAAATTGAAACAAGATGAGGAACGCTAGTCAACTTGAACAGTGTAACATTATTTATAGGGAGTATTGGGAGTTATTGTAGGCAGATTTTGCAGTACTTGCAACTTCAACTTGTAGCAGTGGCATGTATCATATTTAGACACAAGAAAGACAGAAATATAAACTTATAAAGACCAGACATAAAAATAGCTGTAGCCACACAGTTGAAACAGCAAGCACAAACCATATTTGGCAACTGAGCGGCGGTTGAAGGTCTTTCGAGCCCACATCAGATGAATTATGGGCAAAGTTATCGGCTTTTGCTTTGTTTGTGTCTGTGTAAGTTGCAGTTGGGCGTTCATGCCACGTAAACTGCGTGGTACTGATAATGTAAAATATTCTTGGAATGGCGAAGGGCTGTCCACTGATTCGTCCATCCGGATGTGCACAACTTACGAAATAACAAGTTGTGAAACTGGCAGCGAATAGTGAGACGCAAACAAAATAAAATTCAACTTAAGTTTAATTGTACAAAACGGAAACAAAACTTTGTCCTTAATTTTTTACCCCCATCATTGAAGTGTCTTTCCTCTATGTTTCTTTCATCTGAAATAAAGTGAAATTCAACTGAAAAGTCCGCCCATTAATTACTCGTAATTTATCTATTTATTTAAGACTGAACTGCAGCGAATTACTCTTAACATGAAATATGTAGGTATGTATTTATATAGCTAATATAACGATTAATATTATTGTAATATTGATTATGACATGAAATGTTTGAGAAATTTAAAAACGTATATTTAACTAAGATTTAAGAAAATAACATCGCTTTAGTCGAATCTCCTATTATGAGATACTCTTTATTAAATTTGAAATGTATATTAAAACTAATGTGCATGTATCTGTGAAGTTATAACTACGACGGTATAAAACATATAACTACTGTTAGACAACCCTTATTGACTCTATTAAAAAGGACCGGAAATAATGAATATTCCCGACTAATTCAACATTCTATCTATAACCAGTCGGAAAGGCTACAGTCGAACGCAACCGACAGTATAATACCCTGTACAGGTTTTTATAATAAAAGCATTTTGATTATAATAGAAGCAAGTACATGACAGGTGTTTAAAGAATATTATTTTCAAACTCTCATTTAGCATATGAATCCTCATAGCATCAAACTTTTGCATATGGTACATACTCCATAAAAAGCTGAGTGTTACGTCCCTTCATTTACGTCAGCACATGTGCTGCCCGTAAGCGCAACGATTCAATGGAAAAATTACTTTGATTTCTTTTCTGATTTTCTTTTTATACCCTGTACAGGGATATATTAACTTTGTGAAAAAAATTTTGTAACAGGCAGAAGGAGGCATCTCCGACCCTATAAAGTATATATATTGTTGATCAGCATCAACAGCCGAGTCGATTGAGCCATGTCCGTCTGTCTGTCTGTCCGTCTGTATGAACGCGTCGATCTCAGCAACTATAAGAGCTAGAGATACCAAATTTGGCATCAAGGTTCCTGTATAAATTTTGGATACCCCCCCCCCCTTCCACGGCAATTTGAATAAAACGAATAATAGCCACATTTTTCATCGTAGACACTTCTAACTTAACAGGTGCGTTAAGAAGGAACGCTGAAAGTTTCATCAAGATCGGTTTATAAATAAGACAGATAATCAGCAATAAAAGTTATTTTTCCATTGAATCGTGGATCAGCAGGCAGCACATGTGTGCGAGCGAGACAGCGAACGACTGTGACACATGCGTCTGCTTACCATGTGTGCATATTTGTGCGAGCGAGATAGGGAACTACTGCGACACAGGCATAAGTAAATTAAGTGTCGTAACACTCAGCTTTTGATTGAATATGTATAAATATGTGAAAGTGAGCTGTTAAGCATGCAAAGAATTCGTATGCAAAAAATGAGAGTTTCAAAAGGGTATTTTTTAAACACCTGTTATGTTCTTATTTTTATTTTAATCAAAGTACCTATTATCAACATAATTATACCCTGTACATGGATATATTAACTTTGTGAAAAAAATTTTTGTAACAGGCAGAAGGAGACATCTCCGACCCTATAAAGTATATATATTCTTGATCGACGCGTTCATACAGACGGACAGACAGACAGACGGACATGGCTCAATCGACTCGGCTGTTGATACTGGTCAAGAATATATATACTTTATAGGGTCCTCCTTCTGCCTGTTACATACTTTTGCACAAAGCTAATATATCCCTGTACAGGGTATAAAAAGTACATAGTCTTCTAAGTTTGACGAAAGCGATTTGTGCGTAACAGGCAGAAGGAGTCATATATATTCTAATAAGTATATATATTCTTGATCAGCATCAACAGCCGAGACGATATAGCCATGTCCGTCTGTCCGTCCGTATGAACACCTAGATCTCAGAGACTATAAGAGCTAGAGTTACCAAATTTGGTGACAACACTCTTATAGTGTGCAGGCAGATCAAGTTTCGAAAAAAACGTATTATAAGAGCAACAGACTTGCCACACTTGGCGGATTTGGTACACATAGAGTGTGCATGTGTGCGGACGCTTTCCGAGAATTTCATCGCGATGGAACCATAAACAAAGGAAATCTCCTTAAGGAATGAATGACCAACAAATTCATAAGGGCTGAGCAGCATTAGAGCAACAACAACAGCAAGACTCGCTACGAGTGCGCGGGTTCAAATCTCGCTGCTGACAATTTAAATTTGAGTTTTATTTTTCAATTATTAATTAATTATTGTTATTTTATTTAAATATATATTTAAAATTCTTCATAATTTGTCAGAAAAAAGCAAAATCTTTAAGAAATATAAATAATAAAATTTAGTTAGAAATTCGAATATGTACATATTTGCTAGCTGTGAACCTCATAAGTCAGTAGCTCAACTTAGAAGACGTGGGATTTGCAAGCGAGAGGTCTGGGGTTCCAAATTACACCGTCAGCTTATAATTTTCTTTTTTTAATTTTTGCCACGCCTCCTTCTATTTTGGGTCCTCACGAAAAGTACAGAGTCTCCCACTGTCGACTGCGGTCGACTGTAGTCTTACCCTCCTTCAGTTGTAAATACTGATGCAAAGTACTATACTGTCACATGCGCCTCGTTATTATTATTTTTTAATGTATTTGTGTGAAAATATGTGATCTAGTATCATGGCATCCCGTAGTCGACTAGTGGGTTCTTACCTGTTATATTCTGTACCAGGGTAAAAACTATGTAACAACAGAAGTAGGTGCAGCAGACCCAATAAAATATAAAATTCAACCTTACATAGATATATATTATATATACACAAAACAATTGTCTTTAGACTGGTATACGATATCACACTGTCACGAGTTCTCGACTGCTTCTGCAGTTTAATAATAACATAATCCACAATGGACAAAACGCCAAGAATTATATTCCTGATACAACATAAGCATCAGCACAGGTACGCAGCACTGTGAAATTGAAAAAGCGGCAAATTTGTTTGTTGTTGTATTTGGTATAATGGTAATTGTTGTTGTTGCCTCTGAAGTTGCAGATATTGTTGACAAGACCAGAAGAAATTTGAGTAGGGCGACAATAAATATGCAACAGGTTTTGAAACTTGCTCTAACTACAAAAATTACATACAAATTGAGAAATGTTGACTCAAATTGCTTGCTGCAGATTCTGTTCGCCTAGAATTTGAGCTGCCATTGTACTGGATTGTAATGGGGCGAACAGAATCTGCAGAAGATGGATTGTTTAAAATCAAAATCAAATTTTAAGAATCGTAAGAAGTTAGTTTGAAGCAATTCGACTTTAATTGATCTACAACATCTTTCTCTCTGTCTATCTTCATATTACCTATTACAGTAAAGATTATTGTTCGGCACAGGTAGAGTACACACATGATAATTTAAAATGGCTACTAATAATCTGTGCGCATTTGCAACAGCGCGAGAAATGGAGCGAACACAAGCCTATATACGCACATGAAATAAAAAGTTTCATCTAGTCCAGTTCACTGTGCATCGAGCCTAGTATACCGTGCCGATTTGAAATGACAGCCAGCCGATGATTGCCGTCAATTGAAAGCAAATTGATTTTATACTCTCTACCCAAAAATGCGTAAAATAGGTTGTGTTTAATTACCATTTGTCTTTAATCTCCTTCCCAATGATTACTTGTTTTTGCCTTACTATTGTGATGTATTCAACATCTCGTTCTACATATGTATTACAAAAATATATTATTCCTTCTTATTTTACCATATTTTCATGATAATCATAATCAAAGCTTGTTACAGGATATTTTTTAGTCAAGCAGTCATCATAACATCACTTCAGTTTTTTTTATCTGTTTTGCCTATTGCCTTTCTGTGTTAGTTGAATTCAATGATTTTTTTCCAGATCAAGTCGCTAAAGGCTGTTTTTCAATTCCAGTAGCTTTTGCCAGCTTAGCAGCGGTATTTTAGATTCAACGTTCGCTCTTCACCAAATGACTGTATTTTTGTAACCACTGGACTGGATTGTCAAAAAGCGATTTGACTGAAGCATTGAAATTGAAAAACAATTTCCCAATCTTTATTGTCTATGATCAGCGTTGTTATTGTATTTTGCAGTGTGCTAAATGCTGTCTACATAGGACCCGCTGCTTATAAGCATAACATTTCTGTCTTAAATCTGACTAAACAATTCGAAACAATTCAGTTGATATCCTTCGGCATCCAGATGTAGATAACACTGATTAAAATCTACATATGAATATATAAATACGAGCAATCCCATTTAAATATATAATGTACATAGTATATAGTATATGTATATAGTGTTGGGGAGGCCTCATGCTGCCTGTGAGATACATGTGCATAAAGTTTCAAAAACCTTTTGTATATTTTCAAGACAAAGTGGCTTTTTAGTAATGTAGTATATTTAAGTATGTAGTATGGGATATTGTCTATTTCCTAGTAGATATGTTATTTAATTGTGGATTCACTAATTAACTAAATGACTTGTAACAGTACTGAGATCAGACTATAATTTCACTCATACAACGAAAAGGTCATATGAGTCTCAGCATGTACAGAATAAAGATTTGTCTCCTTAAATATGTCGAGTGTCGAAGCGAGAAGCTTGCAGATGTGAATTTCCAAGGCGTTCACTGTAGCACTGTGTAACTAAACGGTAGCTCTAAAAAGGGAAATTGTACTAGGAAATTTGCCGGAAATTAAAACTTGTGCAAAATAAATCGCCAGTACTCCAGCGAACACATTCACATAGGCACAAGCGGGCGAGTAGGTTCATTGAAAGATCGAAGCACTCACTCACTCACTCACACACACACTCTGTGCACACTGAATTACACACATACTAGAAAAACGCCCTCACATCTTCACAAGCGTAGACAAACAGACGAGCATTCGACATAAATGGCGCCCAGGCCAAAGCTCTGCCTGTATGTAATACCCCAAACCTCAGATCCAACTCGAAATTTAAAACGGTTGGCGGCACCTCGACTGACTTCAGGCAGGAAATGGCTGGTGCTACCAGTTGTCCTATATACCGAGCACGCCCATATACACACACCCAAATACACATACGCTTCTACTCTTATCACTCGTAAACAACTGCTGTGGCGCTTGTTCATTCCGTCGGATTTGGAGCTAATGGAGTGACAGTTGGCAAAGAATTATTAGATTTCCCCATGCATAGCGCATTTTAAATACATGCATACGTCGACTAATGCAAGATGTGATTGCCCAAAAAACGAAAAGGCCAACAACCAAAGCGACACAGCGTCAGACCTAATTTCCTTGAATGACCAACAATTACATGATGTTTAGTCGGCATCGACTGACGAAGTTGACAACACAGAAGAGCTGTCAGACTGGATTGCTCGGCTTGGATTAACTGCGTCATGGAGGACACGACCAATTGAGTTGTTCAACGATCATGAAATTTAATTTCCTTCATTTAGATCAAATGAAAACATGGGTAAATTATACTCTTTAAGCGTAAAACTGTAAGGTATTAGTAATTGTGAGATGAAAAGTTATTAATAAGGCTGCTAATAAAGCATTTTTAAATATTAAATAAAAACCAGTCGGAAAGACTACAGTCGAACACAACCGACAGCATAATACCCTGAACAGGTTTTTATAATAAAAGTATTTTGATAATAAGTACTTTGATTATAATAGAAGCAAGTACATAACAGGTGTTTAAAGAATATTCTGTTCAAACTCTCATTTATCATATGAATTCTTTGCATGCTTGTATCAGCAACACATGTGCACACATGGTAAACAGACGCATGTATCACAGTCGTTCGCTGTCTCGCTTGCGCACATGTGCTGCGTGATGCTCTACGATTCAGTGGAAAAACAAGCGGATCAGTCGAGCGCGCGCGACAGATAATACCCTGTGCAGTTTTCTAAATTAAGTATTTTGATTATAATAGAAATAAGAACCTAACAGGTGCTAAAACAATACTCTTCTGAAACTGTCATTTAGCATATGAATTCTTTGCTTGCTTATATCAGCAAGCTTTCACATATGTATACATATTCAATCAAAATCTGACTGTTACGATACTTTATTTACTTATGCTTACGTCGCAGTAGTTCTCTATCTTGCTCGCACACATGCACACATGGTAAGCAGACGCATGTATCACGGTCGTTCGCTGTCTCGCTCGCACACATGTGCTGCCTGCTGCTCAACGATTCAATGGATAAATAACTTTTATTTTTTTGCTGATTATCGCCTTATTTATAAAGCGATCTTGATGAAACTTTCAGCGTTCCATCTATATATCATTCAGAATATACATACTTTATCGGGCAGAAGGAGGCATTTCTGCCTGTTACATACTTTAAGCACATAGCTAATATATCCCTGTGCAGGGTATAATTAGTTATTGAACAAGTTTGTGGTTAATCTATTCATAAATTCAATGAATTTACAATATATATAATTAAATAATGGTATGCTCGACAAATATTTAATAAGCTTATTATTAAACCCTAGTTTCAATGCATTTGATTTAGACTTACTACGTATCTTACAAGACAATCTCTTTCATTTTCTTAGTAATTTTTATGGAATTCATTCAAGCTTTTAATAACTTCTGCATTAAAGAAAAGCAATTTATGTAAATAATCAAGTGTTGAAGTTTAATTTATTACTCATTGTTAGGGAATTCGGATTATTAGCCGTATAAGAATTCCTATTTAATTTCAAGACACCATTAAGTGCTATTGAAGGGCGAATTGGGCGGTTCATCCAAGCAAGCATTAGCACATGACTAAGGCGAAAGTTACGCCCCGGTCGCAGAAGCTGCAATATCTATCGATTGTCTGCTCGTATTTAGTTTATAAGTGACCAGAAATTACGTTTCAAAAAGCAAAATCGTGAATTTTTCGCCTTTATTTCTCTTGTCTTTTGCCTTGGTGTGGACAGTTGTTGCCATGAAGAAGCACAGAGAAACTCAACGTTCCGCTTTATACGACATTATTTTAGCTTATCAACGGCTCAAGCTTTACGAGATTACTCTCGTTTCAAAATTGTTATTGAATCTTTAGCGAGGTATATAATCCCCATTGAAATAAGAGCGAAAGCCCGTTGCGAATGCAAAAGGACATCTAAAATGAGGGATTACCGCATTATTCCCTTTCTTAATCTTTTCTTTCGGCGGCGAGAAATACTTTAGTACTGAGCAGAACACACAAAATGCGTTCAAATTATACGCAATCATTTTAAGCTTTACTAAAGTGCGGCAGGTCTGCGGCCTAGATATGAGATGAGTGTCGCCCTGCTGCAGACAAACACAAGTTAGCCGCGCCGCAACAAAAAATCCGAAGGCTGTCTCACATCGTAAATGGTTTAAATGCGCAATTTAGAGCCAAATATTAAAGTTGTTAGTTCATTATACCCTAAGCCCATTGAAAATTTGGGAAAAATGGTATATTATAGTAGTCAAAAAGGTATATGCATTAGAATGCAACAGGCAAAGGGAGGCATATACGATCCTAAAAAGTATCAAGTTCATTGGTGTGTAGAAGTACCAAAAAATTTTCAAAACAACAATAAAATTGAGTAATATGCAAAAATGTGTTCCTAATATCTTGTGGTTGACCCCTCTGTATATTTAAAGTTATTGTTGAATCACTTTTGCTCTGCTTCAAAAAATTGTGTACTATTCAATTTATGTTTACGTCTTTACATTCTTCATCGTACTTTACAATTGCTAAAGTCAACATTTATTTTAGCTAGAAGCTTTTTCTTATCCCTACCCAATGCATTAAATAAAATAGAATCAACTAATATTTCTCAAAGATCTAGTACACAAATCTAAAGTACCTTTACAAACACTTTAAAATATACTAGTTAATTTTTGGCTCGATTGTCTTAAAACACTATTTCAATGGTCACACAAATATTTTGAGTGTTTTTTTTTTAATTGTGCATATCTATTAAATAAGGAAATATGGCTACGCTGAAGTATACACAATTAGAAGGGCTATATACGTATTGAAATAATTTTTAATGTCTGCATGGAAAATTTGCGAAAATACAGACAGACGGACGGAAAGGCATATGGTCCATTCGACTCAGTAATTGAAAATTGAATTTTACAAAACTGAATAGACCGGGAATGCAAGGGATATCTGAATACCGTATTAAGGGCATTCACCAAATACTTACCACAAAAAATCTGATATAAATATAAATTAAATGCATGCATGAAGTTTGAAAACTACATCTGTACAAGAATATTATGGCTGTTAGCATGATTTGGTTGTGTTTTATATCCTGTGCCTGTATGAAACAGACAGAAAATGGCATGGCCGTCTGTTCGCCCGGCCGTCTGTACGTCTGATCGTTTGCCTGTATGAATGCGTCGATCTCACATCTCATTATGGCCACATTTTTAGCGTAGACAATTCCAACTTCATTTAGAAAGTTATTCAGAAAATAATTTTAATGCATTGAATCGCTTGCGCTTTGCTTTTTGCAGCCAACACATATGGGAGAGGGAGGCAGCGAAAGACTGAGACACATGCATACTTAATACTTAATGCATACTTTAACTTTAATAACTTTAACTATTATAATCCAAAAACTTAATTTAGTAGACTGCACAGGGTATTAAACGGTCGCGCGCGCTCCACTGATCCGCTTGTTGTCTTTGAATTCGCATAGAAATGAAAGTAAAAACAAATACCGCTCAATTTGCTGTGCAAATAGAAAAAATTCAATGGGAGCCAAGCGACAAAAAGTTTGCAGGGATGATGTAAAACCATGACTGAGACGGGTGAATATTCCGTCGCATGCCGCGTTGGTAGCAGCGGGCGATGGTGACGAATGTGTATGCAATGTGAGTCAGCGGGAGCAGCTAAGTGTCGTCAGCTGCAGTAGCAGTAGTACAATTTATGACAACTTAATTGATTTACTTTTCGTACGTGACCAGAAAAATGAAAATTGCATTACGTTGGGATTTTCTTTGGAGTTTTTTGCTCTACAACCGGAAATTCTATTTCAATGCGAGAAGCATTATTGTCATAGTAAACAGCCCATGATGTTGTTGTCGCCCCTGTCTAATGCGCGTTATTAACAACACCATTTCCTACCATCCTACTCATGGAGCACGGGAGTGGCAGTTTATTTAAATTTTGTAAGAGTATGTGCCCTATTCTGTTTATTATTGAAGCTACTTTTTACAGTAGCATAAATACATTTTATTAACAGCTGTGTAATTTGCTTGCCTCAAAAATAAATAATTTGCCGAAGCCTTCGTACAGTCTGTACTCGGGTATTGATAATGATCAAGTCTGTATATAATTTATACATCTGGAGAAGCCTCGCTTTGTATAAATAAAGCAATCTAGCATTGGAATCATCACGATGAATTAATATTTCCCTTAAATATAGCTTTAGTTTGTTTACTGTCAAGAAAATACATTTTAAAAATTTGTTTATATTGGATGATCCTAATACTTATTTCATAAATATATGTATGATCTGAAAGGAACAAATATATAGTGCATCGAATACCAAAATTTGAACAAAGTCAAGCGGACCTAAACTTTGGGTCGACATTTTGGCAACAGCTGCTGAGAACATAATCGCTCAACGACATCCCCGTTGCAGACACAAACAAATACTCGATTCGAGTGTTGCTCGCTGTCGACTTTTGTAACTTCATCTTGAACTTACTTCCGTTGCCATGCAAAGGGAACCACCAAACTTTTAAGCGAATGCCATTTGAGTTACTTAAGCACGCCGGTTTATCCCATCTAAGTTCTTTTGACCTTTTCTTTGGTCTTTTTCACAGCTTTTTTGTGCATCAACTTTGCATGGGTCGCGGTAACTGTCTTAACTTTCTTATTATTTGCTTCGTGCGATTTAGCTTGCAAATTGCGCCGGCTCACGGGCCCATGGATGTACGACTCCGCAGCACCCACAAAAGTTTTCGAAAAATGCTTCATCAATTCACTTTGACTGGCTCTGTTGGTCCGCACATCTCCCTTTGCTTGGCCTAGTTGTGTTAACTGCACGCAAGAAAATATACTCATATAAAGACACACACGGACAAGTAAAATGAATACATATACGTTCACTCAGTCTTTCCTTACGGCTACTTTGGCTTATGCGCATATTAGCGGCAAGTTTTTTCTGTACTTAAGAAACCACTTAAGAAGTCGTTAAATAATCAATGAAAAAGATTTTTGCTCCATACTTTTTAGAGACTTCTTTCTGTAATAAATTCATTCTGACAGCAACGTTTCATAGACATGACTTGAAAGCACCTTTTCATTCGACAAGATAACTGAGTGTCTTCTAACAGTATTAACTATACTTAATAAATATTTATATTAAAGCCAAGTATCACAATTCCAGTGTAAGTTCTCTCTGACAAATGTAATATTTGCAGCAATTAAGAAGTAACATTTTCGTTCGCAAATTGAGGTTTACATAATTTATAGAGTTATTTTGCATATTTCTTTTTTATTTAGATTCCTACTATTGCAGTGTGACATAAGTAAATAAACAAACGTCAAGCTACTTGTACAATGGAGCCACCGTAGCTTTGCATCTCCAACAACGACAGGTAATTGACTGGAAACTTGAATCGATTTTATAATTTACATACAGATGCACATACAAACTTAAATACTCGTATGTATACTCGTGAATTGTGGAAAGCTAAAATAAAGGATATTTGCGAGAATGAAATTGGTGTTTGGGATTAAAATGCAGAAATAGAGAGAGTGAACTAAAGGCAACCACAACGTAGCTACTCGTAACCCTGACTAAAAAATAAGGATTCCTAGACAAGGAAAATTAAAAAAAAGGGCGTCATGCTTTGAAGCTCGGCCGATTGCAAATTGTCGTTTGACAAGTTTATCAACGGAATGGGGATGGAGATGGTGACCCTGAAAATCCGGAAATTTTAAATTGTTAAAAGCGATGCTGATGAACAGATATTCCTGTTAATAGTACCGTAATTTTTGCACCCATTTATGAGTATTGCAATAATATTCCTTAACTTAAATACAGATATTAATAAAAATAAAATGTACATGTTATTGTTCCTCTTAGTGTTTATATTGATATTGTGATAGCAAGTAATGTCTTGCGTAGATAAGTTCCCTTTCTGTTTTATCATATCCGATTGCCCCTTCATATTTTTCGACTTTTTACGCAGACTTTTATTGCATTTGATTGCTGTTTTTGCCTCCTATAAGTCATTGACTTTGATTTTACTTTTGGAATTGGTTTTGTGGTGCTTGCATGGCCCACACAAAAAGCCACCCAGTCAAATACAGAGTTCGACAGTCATTTGTATTTTCACGGAATGTTCTTTCAGGCAGTTTGACGGGAGCAAGTGCCTTTGTTTGAGGATTTCATACAAATGGTTTGGAAGAATTGCTTTAAGTAATTGTTTTCCCATCTCTACTGTGAGCATTTTGTGATATTTTTCGATTGTCCTTCGTTCTGTGAAAAGGTTGGTGCGTGGCATCTGTTCCACGTTTGGTTTGGTCAGCTAATATTATTTTACCTTCACGCTGTATTATAACTCAAGCTTCCCAAAAATTAAAATGTTAATATAATATATAAAGATTTTAAATGTGCGTATTTGTGCATATACTTATAATTAATTTTAACATAATTTTCTAATAAAAATAGGGACCAGAGCAAGAATTCTTTCACAACTGTTCTGAACTACTATGAGTCAAAATAGTAAAAACAATAAAATTGTTTTCTAATCATTGCTTCATCTTTGACAAAGGTTTCACAGTCTGAGCCAGGTAATATCTTCTAAAATTTCGAATTGTAAAAACATTTTATTGCTTTAAATAGCAACGGTTACAAAATTTAATTTTTGAAATAAAATTCTTTGGAATATATAATCATTTTAGTGATCAACATTTTTATTAAATTTTGAATAATTAAAATAAATCATTTTTATGTTACAAGCTTCATATTACAATTTAAATTTCAGCAAAAATAATATGAGATCAGAAATTTTGTAATAACTTTTGGTATACCCAACGAGGGCATATGTAGCAACTTTAATCAGACCCTGACAGACCTAGCCAACAGTCGATGCCCTTGTGGTAGCTACGGGGTTGGAGGCCGATTTAACGCATTCGAACCCACTGCTACTTTTTTCCACTTTTACATATTGCCCTCGGAGTTGTATATTTTTTTGTTTTTGTATTTTTTTCCAGCTTCCTCACCTGCTAGGCCCTCAATGTTGCTCTAAGAGCGTGTCTGTCGGCCTACCGGTCGCCTATCTGTTTGCGCAAACTGCCTGCATTCCTCTCTATTTTGCACCTTTTGTACGTTTTTAATTTTCCTGTTTTATTTCCGGTTTTACGATTCCGATCTCAAATCTAGATTGCAATGGCGTCACTGTTGACGTTGGTCCGACGTCGAACTGGCAGGCCACATCACAACTCCAACTAACTTGGCTTGAATGCAAAGCATATTTTGTACTTTAAAATGATGTCCCTTTAAAATACCGCCATAAAGCTCAGTTTCAGGTAAACACTTAGGCATTTATAAGAGTATAAGAGTTTTAGACTGAAACTGAATGTGGAGCTGTCTCATTTGCAGAGCAACCGTCGTTTAACGATAAGCTTGCGTGGGTTGCATGACTCGAATAGTCTGAAGGGTACGATGAACATTTATATGCTTAGCCACCTTTGTAAAAATATTTGCATAAAAAGGTCAGCAGCACCTTTCTTTCACAACAAGTGGGCACTCTGAATATGTCTGCAAAAAGGGTGAAAATACGAGTATGTATGTGTGTCATTAAGGAAGTAGAATCTACTTCCACTGAGGCTTTTGTTGGGGCGAAGTTTGGAACATTGAGCGCCTTACCTCGATGGACTCACACAACTGATATTATAGGGAACATGTACTCTCATCCTGTCCGTCCGGTCATCTGCATCTCTGATTGAGTATAGTCACCAAAGCCGCCATTCCATACGCAAATCAAGTTTATTTTCAATCTTAACTTCTCTCTATATATTTCAATGTTGGTACAGGGTAAATTGTGGTCGAGT
Source organism: Drosophila funebris (assembly GCA_018901825.1). NCBI lineage: Eukaryota > Metazoa > Arthropoda > Insecta > Diptera > Drosophilidae > Drosophila > Drosophila funebris. The sequence goes on along the minus strand of JAEIFK010000455.1, from coordinate 4,582,524 downwards.
ATTCTCTGCTGAGATGCTTTCAGTTGAATTCCATAAAGACCATTTACTACCAGATGTATACTTAAGTACGTATGCTTGAAACACTACTGAATATAATTGATTTAAGTGAATTATTCCAACCTGTTTATTCTACTATCTATCCTTGTACTAATTTAAAAAATTAGGTAATAACAACGAAAATCAATTGGCTTAAATATAACGAAGGGATAAGAACGATTGATGTTCCAACTGTAATATATCCTTACCTTAACCTTAATAAAAAAAAAATTCAATGTAAATTTGTATTCCCTGCAACCAGTGGGGTATCCAAATAGAAGTTGTCAAGAAATGTGGTTTAGATTTTTTTGGTTATTCCATAAATTATGAGTTCGTTATTTAGCAAACCATTGCATTAAACGTGTATACCCGTTAGTCATAAGCATACGTACGGGTATGAAAACAGTAGAGATGAACTGATGGCTGATAGACATTTAACAAAAGGTCTAGCGGGATTCGGGAAATATAAAGCAGCACACTGTTCAGCATATAACGATGGGTGGAAGTATAAGAGGAGAGACAGAGTCATAACAAAGCGTACAAGGCATTGTGAAAATGTAGAATGCCACCCGTTGTGCGCCCTAACTGTTGTTAGCCGCTACTCAACGCCAGCTGCTGGCCTCAAGCTGCCAAAACAAATAAGTTTTCTGCTGCCGCTGCTCCGCTACTGAACTATACGATTACCCGCTTGCTGTATTCGTACTCGTAGCTCTTGTTTGGCAGATTTGTTGATAAAAAGATTGACAGCGTTGATAGCCCAAATAATTAATTGAATGAAAATGCTACAACAAATGCCTTTAATTAGTGTCGGATTTCGCTACTGCTTGGTCAGGCCACTGTCTCAGATTGAGGGTGGTCTGTCTGTCTGGGTAAATATTTTATTTTTCTACCGTATACACTTCAAATGGGGTGAATGGGTATAAAATATTTTGCAAGTGTTTATGGCTAGCATGACTATAATATTCAACTCCAAATAGGTAAGTTAATATCAATTTTTTTTTTTTAAATTATAATTAATAGGTATGCCACATGTGTTTTATAGTCATTAAAATTAGTTCACACAAATGATGACATGATGATACACAACATAACCGTTCAAAAGATTTGAAAAGTAGTGCATAGATCTATGACAATCAGCTTGTTTCCGATCGAGAAATATATTCAGGATGCTCATAGATATTCATAAATAAAGAGCTATGATCTTGGCATCCGATGAAAATTAAAAAAAAATAAATCACCTTCCAAGCTGAGTATCTTGCAGTCAAGCAATTCCAACTGTAATTTGCAATGTTTTACTTTTCGGTATTCACGTGTAATGTTGCACTGCTGTGCTCAAAAATACTTATGAAGCTTTGAATGACTAGTCGACATCCTGGAAGCCAACACGTCAGTGCTTTCTATAGCGAGACGAGTTACGTAGAAGGGGAAACCGACAGGTGTGTTTCTATAGAAGCTGTTATACGAGTCGCGATTTCCATGAAAATTATTCAAGCTGAAGGATATATGATAATTTCCGTCGGAAGTGTAATCAAAAATCGCTTAGACAACTGAGCGCAAAAGTGTTTGCCTACGTACCGTGAGTACATGGACGAAGTAGGAAAGTGCAACTAGATAAGAAATTTACTTATGTCTGGTTTGTCATTGCATTAACATATTTGAACCGATACTAAATATACATTTATATTATTTATATTTTATTTTATTTTTATTTATATTTATTTTATTTATACCTACTTAAAGTTTTTTTTTTTTCTTGTAGATAATAATTTGTACATATAATTTAAACAAGTTTTCTTGTTGAATGACAGTTTTATCTAGTTTTACATTTAAGGAAAAGAATAAATTGATCAGAGGAAATACATATATACAATTGATGTTACATATATGGACATATATTTACAAAACTTTTCAAATTTGTCAATGAAGCACTCTGGTAGGGAGATCCAATGAATAGCACCTTTTGATTCTTCTCTTTCTTGTCTTGGTAGTTAGACTTGTCTGGCTAGTGCTTTAGGTTGACCACCAAGGCGTTGCAGATAATAAGATGCATGACGTTGTATAAATTTGTTTTTGCCGCAATGTGCAGTGCATATTTCCATATCGGGCTTTGTATGGACTTGTATATAACGACTTTGTTGTACAGGAACATCTTATTTCTTGGTGCACGCCATCTTCCCGGCTTTTGCCATCACCTACTTTTGAACCATGACTGTATGGGTGTCGAATTTAATTCCTTGTCAAGTACGACACCTAAATATTAATAAGAGATCTTGTGCATAAGTATAAGCCTAGTATCGCTATGCCTCTGCAAAACAATGACCATGCAGTAAAAGTAACATTTGCCCATTTGCTGCCGTTCATACCAATATTCCATTCTGCAACCCAGTTTTATTTGTAGTTATACTCTCAAATTTTTAAAATTTAAAATTTTTTATAGAATATTATATTTAGAATTTTTTTTTTTTTTATCAATATTCACATTCGATTGGGTTTCATCATTTCCGAAATCTGTCCGTCGATCTGTTTGAACGTCGATCTTATAATAAGAGCTCGAATATATGTTATATATTTTTGTTAATTTTTTTTTCTATCTCCTTGTGTTCTCCTTTTACAAATACGTCGTATGTTAAATTTGATAAGATGGTTTCACTTTAGTTGGTAACCGATATTTCAACATCTGCCAGTGTTCGATTTTTAATTTTTATTTTAGTGGAAGAGTTCGAGAAAGCTTCCTGTACACCTGACAACTTGGCAATCGCGCACATTTACAGTTGACTTAACTGCGTACTCATAGTACGAATACGTAAAAGAACGAACGTAATTCACACTTCCATCGCCTTTTGATCCTAGTTTGTGTTTGTGTACATTTACACCATCAGTTTCTGCAACTATACACATGCAACCATACAATATGCATATGCATCTATGAAAATGGGATTTTTTTAGGGTAGATTTTTTTATGCATTGTATATACAAAATAATTCCGGCCAAAAACCAAACGATTTAAGCTATAAATTCATATTTCCATCATTTAATTTGCAAATGTCCTGCATTTTAACTGAATAATTGATAAAATTTGACACACAAGCTTATTTATGTGCCGAGAGAAACAAAATGAATAAATAATACTTAGTGAGTGGTGACTGGCTTAACAATTACGTTAAATGAAAGTGGCTCGAGAATTATTGTTGATCAATAAGTGAATAACGCATATTTGTATGTAGCATTATGGAATAAGCAGACAGCATTCCCGTCGACCTCAGCGCTATTCCAAAAAGGCAAAAAGCAAACGTTATCAAAGCCAATTGCTGTCGTCTGTCATTGACGCTACCGCTGTGATGTATGCAACACAAAAATGAAATATACAAAGTGGAATTGAAGTGGAATTATTCATGGGAATTCTGTATACTCGTGCTTGGGCCTGTGACTGAGCTTGAACCCGAGACCATGCCACATCCTCGCATTTTGGGCGGGGCTGTCGCATCGCATGGTGATCGTTAGTTGGTTGGATTTTGGTGCACTTCGGCACTTACTGCCTGTGCAGCGGGAACAGGAAGTGAAGACCAGTGCTGTGCATGATGACGACTTTGATGCTATTTCTGTGCTGATTCACCATCTCCTTCCACTTTTACTGTTTTTGTTACTGCCGATGGTCTGATGATGCCATCGGCAAAAAACAACAACTATTCCCACTCACGTTGAAACAATTGATGGACTGACTGGCTCATCGGCAACTGAAATGACTGTCTATCTCTCAATATCTTTACTCGCTTTATGACGTGCAATTCAGTGTATTGACGTTTGGTGTTTGCTGTTGACAGCACAAAGCTTAGCTGCGGCGAGCTTTCGTGGAATTGTCTATATAAATTTCGACTACGTTTTTCTAAAAGATTCAGGCAAGACTAGTTTTGTCTAGTATGCCCCATGGGACAATTGCTGAATGTTTCATGTTTAGTGGCCGTTTTTTGAAATATTTGAGGGACCAATCAATTAACAATCATCAGTTTTGCACGCAATGCTATTATTCTTTTTTTTTAACAGTTGGGCCGCCAACAACTTGCCACATAAAAAGAAAATAACATTAGCTATATGAGTCAGTAGGCACATTTAACCTGCAGTCCAAATAATTTCGTGCATTTTTTCGTACATTTACCACAAATAACACAGTCACCAAATAAACAGTTATGAATTTATTTGTCACATTTATTACTTTGTCTGATTAAACCAATCAGTATAGAGCACGACAGTCAGAAGCCCATGAAAGCGTTTTTATCGAAACTATATTAACATGTATACGAGTAAGTATGTTAACTTATAATTTGTACTCATTCAATTTATATATTTTTTCATCTGATTAAAATTAAATTGCCATGCAATTAAATGAATGTTAACATCTTTTATTTGATATGTAGGCTTGAATTATTTTGTTTACATTGAAAAAATAAATGAAAAATTCAAATAGGTGTCAAATGTCAAATATTGGTATTCGCAGATGATGAGAGATTTTTGATTGATTTTTATCAACGACAAGCAATTCCAATGCACCTATAGTCAGAAACAGAGGATATTGTTATAAATTGTGTATATTGGTCTAAAGGTATAATGAGTTTGTGTAAATGAAAAATATATGCAGAAGTAAAATAAAAAGACTTCAAAATTTATAAATTATAAAAGTCGTAAGTATCAGAATTTAACTCCCTAGTCGATATAGTCATGTCAGTCTGCTAAAATTAAATCGATACCTTTTAGATTTACGGGAAATGCAACAAAGTTTGTTTTGCGTATGAGTTATAGGGAAACTATATATCATTGTTCAATTAATAATATAAATGGAATGAAATAAATTTAATGTCGGGTGGTATATTTTTTCTATAATATACATTACTTATTTTGTAGGGAATGAATTTCCTCCACACCTAGTGTATAGAGTAAATAGTACTTCAGATTAAAATGAAGATTTTATTATTTTTATAGAATACGTGCTCTGTAAAAACCAAGATCATAATCCTGTTAGAAATAAATTTTAAAATTACAAATTTTAAGTATATGCATAAAATAAGCAATGTTGAGACCAACTGTGTTGTGCAAGCTGACTCCGTTTCTCTAGAGAACAATTAACATGTATGTGAATGTCTGTGTATATGTGTGGCTTTGAATGTGTTTATTTATGAATAAAATTTTGAGTGGGATAGGACAGTAAAATTACAAGGGGTTTTGGTTGATATGTAGTTCCGCTATGCCTCTAGGCAGATTATCCACGCTCACATCTAAAGTATACAAAGTCAAAAACTGGTCGCAGCTCTTAACAATAGGCAAATAGGCAGTGGAGTGGGTGCTTACAACTTTCAGCGCACATCTAACGTTTGTTTGAGATTATTAACCGAGGCCTTACAAGGGATGCCTTGCCGCTGACCGTATATAAGATCTTCGTGCCATCAGTTGAGGCACATACCCGGTTTGCCGCTTATGCCGTATCTGCAGCCCTGTGGGGCGCCAACACCCTTTAGCAGCTGTTGGTAAGAACAATTAGAAGGACCCATGTGTGCACAACCCTATTATAGTGGTCTTAATGAAAGCCGCAAAAATTATGAACTTTGGCCAAAGATGAAAACGCTTTTAATTTACAAACACACTCAGAAATTCACAGTACAACCTACAAAAGGTCACCCATAAAGTCAACAGCTCTGGTTCAGACAATGAATCCAATACGTGCATCTGTGTAACAAAAATAAATAATTTAACCATTTGAGAAAATTTCATTCAACTATTATACCCTTTTCTTAATAGGAAGTTCATGTACAGTTTTCACTAATTTTTTTCCATCCATAAACAATCTATTCCATCTATCGTATTTATATCTTTCTTATTTATACACCGATCTTTTTTCTATATAATATTCTTCAAGTATCTGTTAGAAGTGTCTATGCTGAGAAATGTGTATATATATATCTTTTTTCGAGGAGGTATCCTAAATTTTCTTCATATAGTATACGGGAACCTTAATACCAAATTTGGCGGCTCTACGTCATATAGTTGCTTAGATCAACGCGTTCATACATACAGACAGACATAGCTCAATCAACTCGCTGTTGATACTGATCAAGAATATCTACCTGTATATATATTTGATAGGGTCTGCCAAGCCTCCTTCTGCCGTTTATACACATTATACCATTTTTTGCTCATTTTTAATGAGCACAGGGCGGGTCAGTCGAGCGCGCGCGATATTATAATACCTTGTACAGTCTCCTAAATTAAGAGTTTTTATTATAATAGAAGTAAGTACCTAGCACGTGTTTAAAGAACACTCCTTTGAGACACTCATATGGTATATGAATTCATTCCATTGCATATGCATATATCGCAGTCGTCCGCTGTCTAGCTCGCACACATAGGCTGGCCGCGAAGAGTAAAAAAAACGAGCGATTCAATGCAAACATTTTCTAAATATGCAAAATCACCTAAAAACTTACATAAACTTCGTAGTAATTTCTCATAATTCTTTAATGAACTACACAACATTGGTGGTCTACAGGCAAATCGCTTGTGCGTTTCTTTTGACTGGATAGAATATATATTCGTTTAGAATAATACTCTTCAAAGGCTTCATACTTTTATAGTCTTTTATACCTTGATCTTGATATAGACTATTAAAGAGACATAAACTCTAGTAATCCCAATTGAATATTTCAGTTCCTGGAGGTCATAAGCAAATGAGGTATAAAATATAATAAAACCTAGAAAGTTAAGATCTACATTAACTTTTTTATTGTTTACTTTACTTAATGCTACAGCCTGAGAAATGCTAACAATTGAAGGACCTAAGAACTGAACCAACAAATACGCATGATCATTTATTTGACTAATACTTACTACTGATTTGCAAAGGTAAACAAAACAGAAGTTGCAAGAACCACGTGTTGCATGTGTGAAACGTAAACAAACCAGCGAGAAACATGCCGAACGAATCCGACGGCTCAGCTCCAGTGTTCGTACCCGAACTACCAGAGCGAACGAGCACCCGTTAAATATTTGAGTGAAACTTTGGCAAGCATTCGGGGAAAGCTTTATGGCCACGATGCTTTAGTGGCTGCTTGTACAAGCCAGTGCCAATTTCCACTGGCTGCTGCCGCAGCGGCCACGGAAGTGTTGATGTTTCGCCAAAGTGAATGTGCCGTCAGTTGTTTTTCAAACGTTCACGACTTCGGTACACGGAAGCGGCAGTGCAGGTCAAACATAATCAACTAATTGTAAATTTGTCAAGACTCGGATCATTTTTTTTTAAAATATTTTTTTCGCTGACTTGTGATAATTATTTTTACCCTCGTGATTGTTTTGACCAAACGCATGTACATGTGAATTGCAAGCTTTAAGCGTTGTGCATTCGGTAGCTCGAAATTGTTTTCAAATAAATGATCTTCCGCAATATATAACAAAAGCCCGTAGCAATTAATCTTACCTGTTAATAAAATAAACATTTGTATTTTCATTACCAGAACATATGCAAAAACAAATACTTGTATAAAGTTTCGAACACTTTATTCATAGCCAAAACTCAAAGTCATTTTGCCGGTTGTTTCACAGCAACTTTTGTGGCTTTGTATAATGTAAAGCTGATGTAAAAGTAAAAAATGGGTAAGTTTGGGTGATAAGCTTGTGATTATGTGTCCCAGAAAGAAAATTTAACTACCCGTAGTTCTTAAAAATTCTGGTATTCAAGATCTTTTTCACATTTTACAAAAAAAAATTACTTCCCTATACATACAAAATATATAGTTTTATTCGTGTTTTTTTAATAATCTACATATATGAGTGTATTATTTTGAATAAAATTCCAGAGTGATAAGAGACTACTGAACTGAAGAAATTCTGAAATGTTTGTAGTCTCCAATGAATTACCGATGAGAATCAGATTAAATGTCACAAATAATAAACAAAGCCGATCGCATTTTGTCTCATATTTTATCGTCCCGGAGAAAGATCGTTTTATACCACCATTGTACATAACTTCGCCTTATCCGAATCGCAACAATTTATGATATCTCTAGCTGATTAATAGATAATTAAATGTATGATTTTCCACACAAGAGATGTTCGAATTTATATTTTCTAAATTTTAAAATTTATTAAGATTTGACTACAACAACAGGCTATATAATATGTACAGATATATACATGTAATTAGTAAGAAAATCAAATCTCAGCTTACTCAGCACAAATACGGATAATTTTATTTAAAGAAATATAGAAATCGAGAACTTGCCTCAAGTAACATTTACAAACATTTTCTGTACAGAACTTTATAGTCCACACGCGTGATTTGAATAAAAATGTTTTGCTACGACAAAATAGACAACAACTGTAGGTTGTCCGCCGTCGAAATATTGGAACACTCCACAATTAAGCAACTACAACACCTTACAAAGTTGTATTAAGAACTTTCAACAAAATATGAAATTGCTGTTCCGGAGTCGGGTAGCTAGCTGCTTTATATAGGGACAATATAGACACCGCAACAATTACGTGCCGGACCCTCATGAACTTTTGCGAACATGTGTGTTTGCTGTTGTTGATAACTTAATAGCAGGACAATGCAATACTTTCCATTTACGAATAAATGGCCAAGTGTCTGCTTGCCTGTGGGACGCCGTCTGCTCACTAAGCGGGATTCCCATCTAGTTGTTGCTTGAAATAAGCCCACTTCGGTTAAAATTACCCATTGTCAAGGACTTTTGAACAACTTCATATAAGTTTCCGCTTCTGAAAGTGTGCGCACTTCCACAAACATATTCACGCACATGAGCTCCACAACGCTGTAGCCCAAATGTATACAAATACTTGTACTGGAATTTACGAGTATGGAGATATCGAGGAAGAGGTGGCAATGGAATGAGTATTACACAAGTACTGCATAAGCACACATATATGTAAAATTATGTACTGGTATGTACAATGATGTATTTTTTTAAATGACTAAAACAAATCTAAAAATTACTATTCTATTTGAATACCTATTCTACTATTCATTTGAATACCTCATTTTTATGTAAAGGATGTTCTCAAAAATGTAATCAGGATCGCTCCATTACGTTAGTTAACTATAAGTATTTAACAAAATATGTATGACTGAAACCAAATTCACTTTGTACTGGTGTAGAGCGACGGTCAATATGAAATGAAAGGAATAAAATATTCGACTAGTGACGCATGTCGTGTGCAAGCAGATGTCCATAGATATGATTATGTACGTTTTTGCAGTAATTTTTTTGACTATCGCAAGCAAATATCACCTACAACAACTGCTGGTAGCATTTGCTGCAAATGCTTCATATGTGGCAATAAAAACGTGTGACAACAACAACAACAATGTGGACGTGCAACATTAACTAAGCGGCAACTATCTCTTAACTAAAACTGAGCGTACGTGCTAGTTGTCGTCTGTTTCCCAGCCACTGAAACTAATAGTTACTGTCCTTATTTCCTCCCAGTAAACCTTTTGCCCGCCATTTGAGAGTCTAATAACCGGCTGCCTGTAGATTCTAAATCAAGTCTCTGAGTATTTGCATTCGGGTGCTAGTTTACCGCTCACAGAGCACGTTCCCCGGCCAACATTACGGTAGTCGGACTGGTTGTGCAAGTTATTTTTCCAGATTATGTGCATACACTTATAATATATACTTTCCTTGCAATCCCAAAATGATATTATCCTGTCCCACGCACAAAGTCAACATTTGATAATTATGATACAATATTATTCAGCTGCATATGAAGTTGACAATGTTTTTAAAATTCACTTCTATACGGCGGGAATATCAACTTTTAAAATTCAGTATCCAGTTCGCTTTAAGCCGAACCATTTAAAGTTTATATCCGCAGATGTGCCATTATTGCAGACTTCTAAGATAAATCGGCCCTAAAAGATTAGATATACATATTTATATAACTGCTCAAAAGATCTTGAGAGACGTATATTTTGTGTCAGCACAAATAAGAATTCGAAATAAGAGTTATAGGACAAACAGAAAGACTGTTATGCAAACAAATACTTGCAAGCTGTATCTACAACTGCCAGCGGGCATCAGCTGAAAAAAATCAAATATAATAATTTAAGTCAGCATTTATCAACATTATTATCTTTAACGTCAAGCCATACACAGTATTCAAACCTAAAAAAAAAAAATAACTTTTTTAGTAAGTATGTTTGCTCGGATTATTATGTTAGACAGCTGACACATAAATAATCAATCGACGCGAATTAGATGAAAGTCTATAGAAGTGAATGATAAATCAATATTGGTCATTAAATTATCATACAAAACATATAAAATCGGCCAAGCATTAAAATCATATAAGAAAACCTCACTAGTAGCAGTTCTTTCTTTGTTCTTTTCCGCATTATTTACAACTAATTTTGTATAAACATTGTTTAAATGTGCTAAGTAGCACTGAATGTGCATAAACAACTAATTTCAAGTGCGTACTATAATTATTTTGATCACGAATGAAGTACGTTTTTTAAGTATTTGCTTTAGACACAAATAGTGAAGAACACAGGTAATTAGCTGCATATGGCAATCTAATTTCGGATATGCCATAATGGACAAATAATGGCATTATGGCTATAAGTTTTATGTATGTACATATATTTGGGTAACCTTCACACATATTCAAACTAAAAAAAATAGAAATCCGACAACGCCAAGTATATACGAAATAAATATAAATAAAATTGAAAAAAAAATATTAACTATATATTTTATTGAGCGAACAAAAATATATTTCATAGAATTCGCTGCGATGACCATGAAAAGCCGCTCGAAAATATACACACTCATATTTTCTAAATATAGATTGATTTCCATTTCTAAATAGTTTCTGACTGAACTACTGCTTGATATTGAAAGAGCAACTAAAACTAGAAGCATTAAAATAAATTTCAAAAGGGGTAGGGTATATCTACGTAAATATATAGAAAACCGACGAAGTCATAGCTATTTGCATACACCTGTTTGAAACCATTTCTTTTTTGTACCCTTGCAGAGGGTATTAGAGTCTGTCCAGAAACGCATAAAAGGACCTATGATCAAAAAATAATGTTTACAGGTAATTAAATGCAATATTTTTCAGAGTAGACGCGTCTCACTCAACACGCTTTAAAAAAATAGTATAAGCAAACAATCCTGAGAGTAAAGATCGGACAATGTCAAATTTAAATATTAAAGAGCATCTGTTTATTTGGGCAACCGTAAATCATTGTAAGTAATTCATATTATTTGTTAAGATTTCGTTTAGCAGATAGAATGAGTAGGATTTTCACTTTGCTATCTAATTTTGCAGTCCGTCATAAAAGTGATGAAAGCACATCTCTGTATTTAAAATATTTAACTATATTCATAACTCTTACTCAATTTACATATGTATATGCAATAGCGACTTTACGCTTGCAATTGTCAACAGCTGATTTTACTTAAGTCATTTACAACTATGTCTTACAAAAATATACTAATAATAGGGATCTGCTGAGTTATTGTGAACAATAGTCAACATAATTTGTGGTTCTAATTTGATAATTTGTTTAATATTTTCTAGGTACTTTCATAATAGTTGAAAAACGCAGAATTGAACTTCAATAGTTAATGTGGGATGCGATCCTAGCACCCTTTTGTGCACTGCTGAACCAGACACAAGTAATTTTCCTCAATATTTACCATCATTCAACAAAAAGGGCAAAAGTAAATTATCTTTAGTTCTGCGAACGTTGATTAGAACACAGATATGGATGCCGGTGAACTCAAACACGGAAAGAGAATATATTAAGCATTAAAAAAATATTACAAGCAAAGAGCGGAGATACTAACTGTTTGCAGCGATGCTATCCGGTGGCAGAGGTGAAAGTGAAATTTGCATAGCTCCTGCAACGTCATTGCCAATGGTGTCCGGACAACAACATCCGGGAGCAACGCCTAAGCAGATGCGTAAAAGTAAACCCAATCAGTCTGGCGTTATGGCACGCAATAACAATGGCAACAATGGTGGCAGTGGAAGTGTTGTCACATCCTCCAAGACGCCGACAATAATGACGGCAAAGGCCAACATCGACAGAGGCAATCGAACTGCTATAGCCGCCGCCAAGGGTTCAACTGTAGTTGCCAATGGACATGAAAATGTAGGTGGTTTCGTCGATGGAATCGAGATATATCTGGGTTTAATCGGCTGGCGTAAAAGTGTCTGTATACGCTGCTATTGCTTTTAATGCTTTTAATTATTACAAATCTGGTTTTGACTTTGTGGATACTCAAGGTCATGCAGTTTTCTACGGTAAGTAAAAAATTTCTCATAAATTCACCAATTATTAAAGTTACAATTCATATTACTTGGCTGTCTTAGGAGGGCATGGGCCAACTAAAAATTGTACCCGGAGGCATCCAACTCTCAGGTCAGGCGGTAATTATGGACATGCTGCGCGCATCTACAATACGTTCTAGACACGGACAGCCTATTTCAATAGGTAAGAGTTTCAATTCATTATTTAACCATGACATGAATAGTAAGATTAATACATTATAACTCTGATTGTGAGTTGTTGTGGACGAAAACAAGGTCAACAAATTCAGCATCTTTAACTTTGACTAGCGAAAGCATAAGAGGAAATTTTAATATCATCCAAATATCAGTTGAGGTTTGGATTCGTAACCTGCGTCATCCGTGCAATTTTTAAAAGCTCATTCCCTTCCCCACATTCCAATGATAAAAAAGCACTTTGGTTGAATTTGGTCATGACAAATGTGTTCCATTGTCACTTGAGTGATAAATCAATAGATACAGAGATAGTCAGTCAACGAAAGCTTAACTTAAGCCCAAAATGGCGTTAACACATATTTGCAAATAGATATATGCATAAAAGTAAAGTGTGGAGGCCGCAACTTATCAAATAAGATCGCAGCTACAGACCGGGTCGCTTAACAGCCAGATTCACAATTACAGATTAACTATGTGAGATCCGATGTTCCACCGGAGAAGACAGATGAGAGCATACGAGCATAGTAAGTTAGTCACATACATCTACATACGTGTACAATATGAAGAAACCTTTGTGAGGCAAAAACCAACTTCGGCAGCAGTAAGTGGCAAACAGCGTTACAGAAGGAGTTCTAATGTACACGACAATAATAGTATAGTAGGTTGTAACCGGAGCAGATATGTATGTGCAGCCACGATTAGACGGACTAAATGGTTTGGTTTCGGTTTTTTTTTTCGTCGGACCAAGTAATAAATTTTTTTCTTTTTCTTTTTTTTTAAGGGATGCTTGTTATTATTTAGATAAGCATACTTCTGTCTACCTGTGGTGAGCAGCACAGTTTTATCTAACTTGCTACAGCATACAATTTAAGAATATGGACAAAAGAATTACATAGCGGACCTTGTTGAATAGGCCCGTGGGGTGGAAACTGAGATATCGCCTGTGCGAATAGTTGGCGCGACATCTCTATCAGAAACAAGCAGATAAGTCGAGCGCACGTGACATACCCTGTACCAGTCTCCATAAATACGAAAGTATTTTGATAATTATTATAAATCTGTATATATATTAGTCCTGCAAAATAATTGTCGGCCACATATATATTGGACAGTGTTGGCAAATTCTAATTCTATTTTTTAAGCAACTGTGAAAACGAAAAGGGATTTGACAGACACAATAAAGTATATAGTTATTCTTGATAGGTATTAACATACGAGTCGATTGAGTTGATTGTATGTACGCGTCGATCACACGACACTACTGACAATATGAACAAGTCAACTTTTTAAGTACGGTTATATATATAACATTTTCTATTAACACACAAAAACTTATACTATATTAACTGAACTCTTTCTTACTGCTGTATCAATTTTATCTTATTTTAACGTCACGGTCGCCATCACATGCAGAATCATCACGTAATTTTTCAATAAATACACGTGACCCAAACGGAATTCTCGAGAATCATTTATTCTTGGGTCATGATAAGTTCGAATGCCTGTCAGCGGGATTTCGCGTCAACGACACAACCGGACGAAATTTATTTTCCGTAAATCGAAATGAAGTTACAATCGGCGCGCACGCTTTGCGGATCGAAGGAGAGGGTGGTGCCATTTTTCGTGAGTCCATACAAACTCCACATGTGCGTGCCGAGCCCGGCCGCGAACTCAGGTAAGTGTCATCCTACTTACGATGTATTCATGATAAATTAATTAAGTTATACTTCATCAATTGCTATGCATGTAGCAAGCAACATAAGTCAGACTAAGTTATATTGCAACCGATTAGTAGCTTGTCATAAAGCCCAATTAAAGTAACTGAGATAAAAAACGAAATGGATGGAATGCCGCAGCAAAATTGTCCACAGTGTTGAAATTCAACAAGAGTAATAAACTTCGTGGAATTCATATCAGACATTTCACCCATATGTACGTATGAATATGCATACATACATATATTCGTGTATGCATGTATGTGTACCCGCACCAAACACATTAGCCGGGTATGGAAAAATTTCCAAAATAAAAAATAAAAAACAAGTCTGAACGCTATAGCCGAGTCTGACTATAAGATACCCGTTACTCAATTTATGACTTTAAACTCTATATCAACTATTGCATACATTTAGACGCTCGCGTAGCTTAACAGCTATAACTACTGTTTGACTTGGTCTATCTTGATGAGTTTATTAGGATAATTTGAAATACTGAAAGGGAATATTCACGAGCACAAAGATCAAAATTCGGATGCTCTGGTTTTTAATGGTTTTCAGATCCAGGTGTTCATACAGACGGGCGGATGGACATATGTGCATTTGGCCAGGTCGATGAACAATATTTATTGCACACCTTCTTGTCCCTGAAACAAACATTGCCTAGAATTCAATATACCATTTTTTTAGCGAGTAACGGGTATAAAAAACACTTTCCGAGCACCCGTGCCGCTCCTGCTCAACTGTGTATGTCAACGTCACCATCACCTTTGCGCCAACAACAACAACAACACCGACTACAACAACAATCCAAACACAAAACACTGCCACTCATGAGGTGTTGGCATATTTGTGTCCATGAATGTACGTATGTATGCAAATATGTATATACGAGTATACAGCTCGTTGGAGAGTGAAAATATTTGCACATGCTCGTCCGAATATACACTCTCATGAATACATACTTATGTATATATGTACATATATGCATGCATACGAGTACGATTATTTGTATGTATGCACGAGTCGAGGGAAACATATGCATGTATGCATGTGTGTATTAAAGTGGGGATCGCCATCGTCATTGAAATCGGCATCAGTTGCGACGAGTGAGTTGAAAAGCGCTTTGGGGCAGTGATTTTTTTCTTTTTTTTTTGTGTTGCTGTTTGTGAGAATCGTTGGTTTTACATTGGGACATTTGTGGTGATAACTCGCCTTATTCAATGACGGGGTGCACTATGTTTGTCAATGTCGACTATAGGTTTGAGGTTGTATCTGTGTATACGGACCATTAACAGCACCGCGATGCTTGTAATAACGTTTACATTGACAAATTTGCTGATGGCCGGTTTGTTTTTTCATGAAAATTAACAAATTGTATGTTGATGTGCGAACAGCATTTGACAAATAAGCTATAGCATCAAAAAAGAGAAGGTAAATGGTTTAATTTATACTTAAACCAGAAATATGTATATGTATATATTCAAATAAAGGTAGTACCGATATTTTTCGTTATCATATCATCTATTAGGTAAATATATGAATATAATAGTCGAGCGCACGCGACTGTATAATACCCCGTACAGTTCTCTAAAATAATAGTATTTTCGAGTATTTTACGTAAAGTTTCCATAATTTTTAAAGGGACGATATATTTTAAGTGGCATTCTTATCAAAAAGAACGCAATTTTAAACTGAGCAATCAGGACTGTCAATTAGCTAGTTTGCTCGCCAAATTAAAATAAAAATTTTAATTACAACATCTCTTGAGCCACAAACTCATTCAAATATTACAATTATCATAATAAATGCATCATTTTAACAAAATTGTGAATACACTAGATTATGACTTGCACTATTATTGTCGGCAAGTGTGATATTTGACAGTGTTAATAACAAACAAGCGATTCAACGCAAAAATATCTTTTCTGATCATCTTTCTTATTTATAGACCGATCTTGATGATATTTTCAGCATTGCTTCTATAGAATATTCTTCTAAGAAGTGTCTACGCTAAGCAAACATAAAAACTTAAGATGCAAATTTTGGCAGGAAGATTACCGTATACCCTCTGCAGATCGAGTTTGTTTTAAATATTCGATTCTTTTCTCATCTCCCTCGCAAATCGAATAAAACTAATTATGCCCATATACATCGTAGACACTTCTAACATATCAGGTGCTTGAAGAATAACATATAGAAGCAATGCTCTTTCATAACGATCGGTCTATAAATAAGAAAGACTTTCAGAAAACAAATTTTTGCATCGTATCATTGCGCATTGCTCATTGAGGCCAACACATGGGTGCGAGCGATACATGAATATTACAAAAATAGGTATTTATGCGTAACAAGCGTGTTTGCACCTCATACATTCATAATATTCCACATTCTTTCAAATACAACAAATATCCAACTAAATTGTGCATACATTAGCCTTAGACTTGCAACATAATTGTTTGCAAGTGTGATATTTGACAGTGTTAGCAAATTCCAAAAAGGAAGTGATGTAACAGACAGCTTTTGATCGAGTATGTGTACGTATGCAAAAGTTTGCTGCTGTGAGCATGTAAAGAATTCATATACTATGTTTCAAAAGAGTAGTCTTTAATAACGTTTAGGTACGTTTCTATTATAATCAAAATACGTAAATTAGGAGAGTGCCACAGGGTATTATATTGTCGCCTGCGCTCGACTGATCCGCTTGTTTTTTATACCCTGTACAGGGCGGAAGGACTACAGTGAACTGCGACCCACGGTATAATACCCTATAAAGGTTTCTATAATAAAAGTATTTTGATAATAAATACTTTGATTGATGTTTAAAGAATACACTTTTCAAACACTCAAATAGAATATGAATTATTTGCATGTATACAGGACCAAGCTTTTGCAAATGTATACAAAATCGATCAAAATCTGAGTGTTTCGTGATTTAATGTATATGTACATTTATGCAGTCGTTTGCTGTCTCGCAAAGCGCAACGACTCAATGGAAAATTTACTTTTATTTATTTTCTGATTATCTTTCTTAATTATATATCGATATTGATAAAAGCTTCAGCATTCCTCCTATATAATATTCTTTAAGCACTTCTTAATTTGAAATTGCCAACGTTGAGAATTGTAGCAATAATTAGTTTTTTTTTATCGATTTACGCGGGAAGGTGGGAAGGTATCCAAAGTTTAAAATAAACTTGATCTGCGGACAGTATACAGGAACTTTCATGCCAAATTTGGTATCTCTAGCTCCTATAGTGGCTGAGATCGACGCGTTTATACAGACAGACAGAAAAGCTTGTTATACCCTATATAATTTTATTAAATAGTATATTTATGATACTGTCACGTGCGCTTTACTGATCCGCTTGTTATTTTACATGTACATATATATGTGTGTGCGAATAGAAAAGCATTACACCCAAATTTACTTTTGACGCTTGCAATTTAAAATCTGGATATGCATATGAGTGTTTAGATTTGAATACCGGGTCATATTTCATATATATATATTTGATATATATATATATATATAGTTAAAATTAAATTTATATTCGATTAGCCTCAAACTTAAAAGTGGTTATTTTGTTAAAAACATTGCAGGCTTGAGTCCCCCACACGTCAATTAGAGCTAACGGCAGCCAAAGACATTAACTTGCAATCTCGAGCCGGCGGCATTGAACTTCTAGCTCTGGAGGATGTTAAGCTGCGGGCACTCGATGGGAGTGTAAGTATTTAAATCTGCATATCTATCCACGCTATCAGTAAACACAAAATTTATCTGTTTACTGGATAACATATCCAATGCCATTTTTTTCTTCCCTTTTCGATATGGTATCAATTAAATTAGGTTCGTTTGGAGTCATCGAAAATATTAATGCCCAATTTGCGCACAGCGCAGCCACCACTATTAGGATCTGCGCAGAGTCGTGATCACATGCACCGAGTCTTCCAGTTGTGTGCCTGTTTTAATGGCAAGCTGTTTTTAGCGGCACCACATTCAATTTGCGCAGGTGACGATTCTACAGTTTGCAGATGATTAGTTAAGCTGTCAATGCCATCGTCGGAATAGAAAAGTATCACTATTCACAAGAAAAAATCATAATTCAAATAACTGCGAGCGCTGGATACTTTCCATGCATAAGTATAACCTTATGTTTTATACAGCCATAAATACACATACATATATGCAAATATACTAAATATTACAATAATTATTACAACACTTACTCGTACTTATAACAAAGTACTTCACAAATGGTGTCTGCATGATTTGTGTATTGTTAAAAATATACGCATATATAAATCTGTATTGGACATGCAGATAAGTTATATATAAATGTGTCTGTATAAATAAATATGTGAAAATATAGCGACATACATACAGATACATATAGATGTATGTTTGACAAAATAACTTTCCAAGCTTGCCAAGCAAACTGAACTACAAGAACTATTTGCAATAAATACTATACATTTAATTGCATAATAAAACGACACAAGCACAGCATTGTTTTGTACGTAATAAATAATATTAAATGAGCGGCCTATACAAATTATGTAATTTAAGAGTAAAAATAATAATTACTTTAAATATTATATTACATACATATAAATGGTAAGCATGTATATCCTGAAATATATAAATTCATATTCACTACAACAGATGTGTAGATATTTATGCATGTAAACTATAGATACCATCGGAATTACACTCAGCAAATTATTGGCTGAAATTGAATTGCGCTAGTCAAAATATATAGGTCTATAAGTAAGAGCCGTTTTACCAAATTCACGGTAACGTTACTCACAACCTTCACCTATTGTCGAACTGGAAATCATTTTCTTATATTCGCTATGGTAGAATTACCTTGCAAAACATGCAATACGAGAGATCTACGTAAAAAAGTTATCTTGAATATATGAAAATGATCATGAATCTACTAAATTGTAATAAAGAAATCCATTTTTAAAGGTGGAGTGTAGCTTACAATACTGATATTTTTATTAAAGAAATAGACACAATATACAAATGTATGAAAGAATACTGAACTCGAGAACAAAATCAAGAGCTTCTAAGACGCTGGTATGTTGTGGATATACAATGAAAACAAAACTGAAGAAATTCCCTTAAAATATTACAAATAAGAGTTTATAGTTTTAAGAAAAAGTGAAAGAGTACATAGTCATATAGGATAGATGTGAAAATCTAACTTATAGGCACAAATACAATTATTTTGCGTGCGAGAAACATCTTTTTGACAAAACAGGACCAGACTTAGGTTTACCCACACATTGTATCTAAATACATTATTTTCCTGATTCCTCTCGTATGGGAGTATATTTAGCAATATATATCCCAGTGTAAGATATTCAGAGTTATACGACTATCATAGAATTCAAAATGCTTTACCCTGATTTAAATACTATGTTTTCAGTAATAATGAATCATTTTTGTTGAATATAAATGATGTATAATTTTTTCCGGGCAATACTTTGTTTTAACAATATCAGCTTCTCATATAAATACATGCATGCATATTTTCACAGTTACTTACACGAATCAATTGCTTACATAATAGCAGAAAGTTATCAAAAAAGTATAATTAATAACAATACGAAGACAATGAAATATCATCTAATGAATTATAAGAGCTATATATGTAGAAACTATGAATATGGATAGGATGTTGAAATATTGCCGTTAAAAATATATACATATAAATATATATATACATGTATGTATGCCATTAGAAATATAGAATATTTTAAACAAGAATGCTTTTAAATGGGAATTTACGAGTATATTTGTAATATTATTTGTTTATGAAATAGATGTTTTTTTTTGCACGATAAGTTTATATACATACAATATATGGAAACCATATCAGCAATATACATTTATATACTTATATACATATGTATTTTAAAACAAATGCGTATGAATAAAACAAATAAAATAAAAATAAATTAGAAAACAAATTTAAAAAAAAAGCTAAAATCTTATTGCTGCCTCTTGCAATTGGCTGGATGAACAGTTTTTTTATTCGACGACAAGGATTTTGCGCACTTTTTACAGCAAAACACTCAAACAGCGGCAAGCACCGAGGCTATGACTCAAGCTGAGCATTCGTTGGTTAACGCCTTCTAGCACCACTTCAATTGAATTCAATGGCATTTGAAGTGCTTTGTGGGTGCGTCTAAGCGAAAGCATCAACGAGGACACTCTACGCTCGACGCTCAGTAGCGCGCCTCGTGGTCGTCGTGTGGAAAATAATTTGTGGGAGTTGCCGACGAGGATCCGAAGGCAACAAACAATGTGCACGACTTTCGTTGGCAGGACAGTTCGTTTTAGAGGTTCGTGAACGCAAATTGAGTTATTTTTTGAGCCAATTTTCTGTCGAGTTAAAGTAAGCTTGGTATCTGTTACAAAAAGCTCTGCGAATGCATTCCAATCGTGAACGTTAGCGCATATACGAATATTATCACGCTGTGCTGATGCTCAACATATGTCGCCACTCATACATATTTAATTGTTCCTCAATTAACATTAACATAATATCCGATTTCACTTGCATCACCTCTGAATTATCGTTTTCTACAATAGTCAATTCCCTAGTTATAATGTAAAACAATTAAGCTTACCCATTCAACTGTAAAGCATGTCGTACAGTGGTTAAATACAAGCAAATTGCTTTCACTGTTCTTGTACTAATGTATGGCTTCTTGTACTCTGCTTGCTCTTTCCCAGGATCAAAATAAATTAACTGTGGTGACTAATAATGTAATATAAAATTGATTTAAATTGATTAAGAAACGTGTTTTTGAGATTTATATGGTTACAAATTATCATACATTTAGTACGTTTTTTTTTTTTAAAGTTAAGCAAAATAATTAACAACGAATTAGACAATATTTTTGCAGTACTATTTAAAATCCAAAATGAACTTTTCCATAGCATTTGCCAACCCTCCCTCATTCATATATCCAAATTTGAATGTTTGAGTGTGTGTATGTGTGTGCGTGTGCAGGGCACTTTGTACGTTTTACGAGAATGTATTTAGTATTCCATTAATATTCTAAAAGCCGCTTTTGTACTTTACTTCGCATCATTGGCGCAGTTGCATGTCCTTTCATTTTTATCCACATGGCATTTGGCGAATGTGCATGTGTGTGTTTAAGTATGCTGCCTAAAATGTTAAACAAGCAAGTAGTAATCACATAAAATTTTCTAATTACCCTTCCAACACACACACTCTCACAAACATACACAGAGAGATAGAGATAGAGAAAGAGTCAGAGAAAGAGACAGAGAGAGCTATGGATATATGAAAGCTTGCCACAGCGATGCCTTGCGGTTTCTGATGATGATAGGCTAGAGCTTTGGGCCAGGGACTGTGGCTGTGGATCTAGCTATGCTTAGGATTGCTATTATTTTCCCACTATAAGTGTATCTACTAAAATGGCGCGACCTGCGTGTGCACATGGATATGAAGTAGTTAAAATTTCTATGCATAACTCAACTATAAGTGGCGCTTGTCTTAAAATTTAAATGAATACACCTGACAACGCTATATGCAAACAAGCATACATTTTTTAGGCAACCCGACATTGGTAAGGGCACTTAACAACGAAAGTCAGGTGTATACATATATATATATATATATATATATATATGTGTGTGTGTGTGGTCTGGCGCAACAGTTAGCTAACGGTTCGCAGAATGGGTGTAAACATGCAGCAAGCTGACAAGTTAAGCATGCATGAGAGTAGCTGGGACACACCGTTGCAGTTAATAGGATTGAGCTGGAGCCATGGAATCAAATTAATTGTTTCATTTATATACAAAATACCCATGTCCTTGTTGTTGGAGTTGTACTTGCAAAAGCAACAGAATCTACATAGACGCAGACATACACACACCCACACACAAAGAGAACAATATGCCA
The DNA here is from genome assembly GCA_018901825.1 of Drosophila funebris. NCBI lineage: Eukaryota > Metazoa > Arthropoda > Insecta > Diptera > Drosophilidae > Drosophila > Drosophila funebris. The sequence continues at coordinate 4,560,305 of JAEIFK010000455.1, read as the reverse complement.
CTTCTTACCTATTCCTACATAGTATATACATGGACACATTGTCTTTACCGACACTTAAGTGGGCAATCACATAAAAATGTTTTATTTTGTGAACTTTTAGGTATGCGTGAAGTAGTTAACATATATATATTAGTCAGGCGTTGTCGATAATAGTGATGGTATTAGATACTCATGATTTTATTTCGTGTGCCTATCAAATGCAAGCGAAGAGTGCTTGACTTCGAGACTCCGCATGTCTATGAGTATTAACAACTACAGGGAAGCTATGAGTGCTTTTCGTAATTTTCGAATATAAAATAGTTTATTATCGGTATTATGGGAACATTATAAACAAAAGACACATCCATCCAATCAATATTCTTGAAGTAAAAGGCACATGTATTTGGGTTTTTATACCCTGTACAGGGATATATTAACTTTGTGCAAAAATGTCCGTCTGTCTGTCTGTCTGTCTGTCTGTCTGTCTGTCTGTCTGTTTGTCTGTCTGTCTGTCTGTCTGTCCGTCTGTATGAACGCGTCGATCTCAGCAACTATAAGAGCTAGAGACTCCAAATTTGGCATGAAGGTTCCTCTATACCGTCCGCAGACCAAGTTTGTTTCAAATTTTGAATACCTCCCCGCCTTCCCCCGCAAATCGATCAAAACTCTTTATACCCTGTTAACAGCATGTATTTCTGAACATACATATTTCTAACTTAACAGGTGTTTAAAAAATACTGTTCTGAAACATATGTGAAAGTTTCATAAAGATCGGTCCAGGAATAAGGAAGAAATTTAGAAAAGAAAGTAGATGGAAAAGACTAGAACATTTTGCAACGAATCGCACTGCTTTGTCAACAATTAGAATTCATTGCATGCTTATAGCAGCTAGCTTTTGCAAGTGAGCACATTCTCGCCGTTGCTGAGTTGTGTTACTTCAAATGTCGTACTGCTTGCCGAAAATTATATTGCAAGTCAAAACGTAATGTATGCAGAGATTTGTAAGAATAATAATTAGTATGATATTTGTAATATTAGATTTTGTCTTTCAAGAATTGATTATTCTAATGATCATTTGCATTTTAAATATTGGCGAGTAAGTGATGTCCATGAAAAAACGGAGATGTTTTTTTTCCATTTAATCGTTGCGGTTGCGTCAAGCAGCACATGTGTGCGAGCGAGACAGCGAACGTGCAGACGTATATGAAATAACGTAGCACTAAGCTTTTCATCTTGCTGATATAAGCATACAACGAATTCATATGCTAAATGACAGTCTGAAAAGAGTATTCTTTAAACACCTGTTATGTTCTTACTTTTATTTTAATCAAAGTACCTATTATCAAAATACTTTTAATATAGAAGCCTGTACAGGGTATTATACTGTCGAACGCGGTCGACTGTAGCCTTTTCGACTGGTTTTAATCTCTTATTACCGAAGATACATTGACTTTCCATCCCAAATCTGAACTCTTAGCAACACACAATTTTACGATATAGTTAAGCGTGATTATTGATTGCGAGTTAATCAGAACAAACACTTTATTATATTCAATATATATATATATATATATATATATATATATATATATATATATATATATATATATATATATTTACAGTGTAGTGAAACAAAAATTTGTAGTACGAGTACATATTTATAGCTTTTGGCTTTCCGCTTTCATATTTTCTTGCTGCCCACTTGCCAACAATTCGTATACATTATACGGACTTTGTATAATGCATTTATTAAGTTATTAAATTGCACATACGCTTGTATCGCAGGCGGTTAAGAATACGTACATGCATATGTACGAGTATGTATTCTTATGGCGTGCTTTAACCCATTCGAAGTGTTACTGGTACTCGTAGTTTAGTGGCAGTACGAGTTGCACTAAAGCGCGCGTATATACTAACGTGGCTTTAATTTATTTGCATGCAAACAGACAATGTAGTTGGGAGCTCGAGTAAGCGATGCGCCGTTTGGATGGTAAGAAAGTTGATATACATACATACACACAAGCATACATAAGTTTATAAGAGTATAAAATGAAAGCTGTTCGCTTGGACAGCTCCTTGGCGTATGCAACACTTTTGTGTAATGCGTGCAATGGCAACAAATACTAGTAGAACTTGTTGTTGCTATAGTTCTTGTTAGTGTTGCCGTAGTCGTAGGTGTCGGAATGAGTATTTGCATCGCACGGGTGTCTTATCGCTCGGTTGCGATGCCTCCGCCAGTTTCAGTTTCAGTTTCAGTTGCAGTTGCAGTTGCTGTCTGCTGCCATGTGTGGGCGACCAGCAACTAAACGAATTTATGTCGTAATGAATGTCGGTTGCCGCATATCACGGTGCCTATCTGCGGTTTCTGCCCACATCGGCGCTACTCTTGCCACCTTCTTTACTTTTAGCTGGAATCGGGCTAGCTTTCCTTTTACTGTCTGATTAAAGTCAGACAATCACATTTTTTTCTGTATTTTTTAATTTTTTTTGTTTTTGTTTTTGGTAGTTCGAAAAATAGAAATAGATTTTCAAAATAAGTATTTTTCTGGCAACGTACATATGATAAAAATAGTACGTAGTATTTTTGCAGACAACTTATCAAGCTTGAACAGAGTTTAAAAAGTTCATTTCCCATTTTTGCGGCAGATAACCCCCAATGTGGTCTTGTCTGTCCTTCCACCAGCTAAACAAGCTGAACAAAACTGAAGCAACGGCACTACCCATGGGTGTTCTACAATTTGCTGTTTAAATTACGAGCTGTTCATTTTGTGAGTGCCGCGCTTAACTGCTTCCTCTTGTTTTAACTCATTGCTGTAACTGTCCTTGCCCTCCTCCGACTTTTTTGCCACCTGCCTGCCACTTTTTGTGCGCTTTTTACGAGCTGTTGCCGGTGCCCGCTGTGCGCGAGTGCGTGTTAACAGGCAATTAAATCCGAATTACATTTTTGCTCCTTTTTGCATGCCATTTAGTCCATGTATCCCTGTGTGTATGTGTCTGCATCAGTATGTGTTTGTATGTGTAGCTAAATGCGTGTGTGAGCTGGTTGCCTTTCAAAAGTCAAACGGCAGGTGTGCCGAGTGCCACACCGCATAGCACGATTTGTTCCCAAATGGCGGCGATAAGACGTGCAAAAGTTCAAGAAGTCAACTTGCCCCAGCACTTTACTGCCCTTACTAACCTCACCATCCCTGCGACCATTTGCACGTGCTAATTAAAGATAATTCCTAATTGTTGTCGACAAATGAAGATTTATGTCCAAAGTATTAACTAATCGAATCGAATCGAATCGAGCTTAACAACGATTTAGCTTTAATTGAATTGAACTACCAAAAAGGTCAAAAAGTTCTAATACGAGTCCTCTTAATGTCACAAAAAGGGGTTGCATCGTAATATCAAAAGCATAGTCCAAGAACGGCAAAATGTTAACTCAATTGAATTTGGGCTTCTCGTTTCCCAAAAGTGACTTAGGAACGAATCAAGAATATTGCGTTTTATGTGAGCACAAAGTGCATAGAAAGAAAAGAATTCTAATTCAACACCTAAAATACCAATTTTTGTTTACAAGTAAATATTGAAATATACATAAAATGAATATATTTACATACATTTTACATTTGATATATATATATATATATATGAGTATATAACAAATTAAGCGCCGTGACAAAAAGCCATTCTACCATCATTTCATTAGGAAACGCAAATGAAGCCATTTCACCCACTACACACAGTCATCGAATGTACGAAGACTAGGTGGAGGGAGGGGGTTGGGGTAAGGAATGTGGACAGACCCAACTAAATCCTTTTGAATACAAACATACGCTTCATGGCATGCCAACATGATGCAGGGTAAGAGGTGAGTTAACAGTTAGTGCTGATGTGGTGTGAATATTGTGGGGTTAACGGAAATCAAATGGAAAACTCATGCATCGCACCAAAAAACACTTTTCCGAACGCATTTCTATTGTCAGCGGTACTGTCGTGGTTTTCTGTGGGTAGAAAACTTTGCTGTGACACTGTGACCGTATGCGGATACGCGCCTTTTGTTTGTTGGCATTGTGTGCATAGTTTTTGTCGTTCTTCCACTGTTAGTACTCTCAGCCTTTTTATTTTTGTATTTTTTTATTATTTGTATTTATAGTAGTATGGTACGGTATGTGTGTTTGTATATTTTGAAGCAAGCGGCAAGAGCAGAATCTGAGGCAGTAACGCCGTTCACTTCATTTGCCTACACGGAAGAGTCAAGGAGTACTTCACATTGCCGGTGGCGGCTGCCATTGTTACTGCTTCTGTGGCTACGGCGGTTTCTGCTGCTGTTGCTGCTGCTGTTGCTGATGCTGCTGCTGCTGCTGGTGGCAGCAGTGGAAGGACCAACTTTTGTCGCTTGGTAATGATGGCATTTTAGCATTGTTGTTATTTCTGTTGTTGTTGTTAAAGTTTTGCACACAAGTTTAAACAAAGCAGCCGCCAGCCACATAAACAGTCGACAGGCGCTGCGTTGTTAGGTCAAACAACAGTAAGAGCAGCTGCAGGAGAAACTGTGACTGCGACTGCCATTGGGTGCCACCTACTGATCCCATTGAGGCCGACCCAATGTTGGCACCCACAAAAATAGCGACGCCTGTCAAGCTCAGTTATGGCCAGGCACTGTTTGTGCAACAACACCAGCTTTTGCCCATTTGTTTGTCGAATAATTAATTTTTTACAGCGACATTAGCTATATGATATCAGAAGACTAAGAAGAGGGCCTGGCCGCCGACAGCTCTATTCTACATATGACTATGTACACTTAGTTACACTTTTGTTTTACTTTGATTTTGTTGCATTTGTTTCTATGAGTAGAAGCCATTTCCGGGCGGAAGATACGATTAAGTTTGGGGCTGGAAATGACCAATTCGAATACAATACTTGTGACTTTTACACGAGTACTCATATACGAGCTGTCGTTCCAGCAGGCATTCATTTCGCGTTACAGAATTTTTGATGGCTGGCTGATGTTACTCGCACTGATAAGTATTACTTAATTGAAACATAACATTAGGGCCAATTAACTTACCAGCTTCATTACGAGTAAATACGACATTTGCGCGCCTCACTTTATTTTGTCTTCTAATCAGCTTACGCTGTGTGTGTCCCCAATTTTTGTAGCATGAACTCATACTCGCACACATATCGTATACCAAAGAACTTGCCACAAAGACATAAACTTTTCTTGACAGCACAGACTGGCTTAAAGCTTGGTCAATGCAAAATGAAGCGTCTAACTAAGGAAGGCAACGGGCTTCGGTTGCAAGGATGGTTATCAACTCATAATTAAAAATGCATGTTCTTCTTAATTAGTGTATAGTGTCAGTATATATGTAGTATATGTATGTTCATTTATCAATATTTGCTAAAATATATTCAATTGTGTTTACTTCGTCCCCAATGATTTGAACTGTTGAATTGAATGAATTGTTGTCGTGCTTATCGTTATCTTTAGTACATTTGGTTTTATTACCTCTTTTGCATGACATGGATGTGTTAGCTCTAAGACAAGCCAAGTCAAGTTTAGTGAAACGCTTAATTACTGTTCTCGTGCCCATTCCCATTCCCATTTCCATTCCTATTCTTAGTCTCATTCATAGTCTCGTTTGAATTGAAGTACTCTTGCCTCTGAAGCGGCGGCCAGAGACCGTGCCATGACGTCATTAAGCTTCAATTAAAATACCTAAGGTTAGCATGAGGATTTTTAATTAAATTTCACTTTGTAAATTATGCGTTAAAGGATTTTCCTAGAGCGTGACATAGCTGTTGTTGCTTTCATTGTTGTTTATTGCGCAATGTTAACAAGAGCAAATATTTAAACGAATTTTAATTCAGACTGGCCCTTAAAACTAAATCTAAGACATCAATATATTGTGTAATCACATATGTATGTATATATAGGTCAAATCATACATCCTGATCAAATGGTGTTAAGTTACTCCAAAGTTAACGAGATTAATAACAATAATAATATTTATTATGTGAACTCCTTAAAACTCTGTAAATATCTTTAGGATAGCAATAAAAGTGATTGGTAAACCAGTCGAAAAGGCTACAGTCGACCGCATTCGACAGTATAATACCCTGTACAGGCTTCTATATTAAAATTATGTTGATAATAGGTACTTTGATTAAAATAAAAGTAAGAACATAACAGGTGTTTAAAGAACACCCTTTTGAAACTCTCATTTTGCATATGAATTCTTTGCTTGCTTATAGAAGCTCACTTTCACATATTTATACATATTCAATCAAAAGCTGAGTGTTACGACACTTAATTTACTTATGCTTGTGTCGCAGTAGTTTGCTATCTCGCTCGCACAAATATGCACACATGGTAAGCAGACGCATGTATCACAGTCGTTCGCTGTCTCGCTCGCACACATGTGGTGCCTGCTGCTCTACGATTCCGTGGAAAAATAACTTTTATTGCTGATTATCTGTCTTATTTACAAACCGATCTTGATGAAACTTTCAGGGTTCCTTCTATATATCATTCTTAACGCACCTGTTAAGTTAGAAGTGTCTACGTTGAAAAATGTGGATATTATTTTCGATTTGCGGGGGAAGGGGGGAGGTATCCAAAACTTGATCTGCGTATGGTATACAGGAACCTTGATGCCAAATTTGGTGTCTCTAGCTCTTATAGTTGCTGAGATCGACGCGTTCATACAGACGGACGGACAGACAGACGGACATGGCTCAATCGACTCGGCTGTTGATGCTGATCAAGAATATATATACTTTATAGGGTCGGAGATGCCTCCTTCTGCCTGTTACAAAAATTTTTTTCACAAAGTTAATATATCCCTGTACAGGGTATAATTACCATAGAAATTAGTTGAATCTCAATTTTAAGAAATCTCTAGTATTTGTACACCCTGTACAGGGATGTGTTATTCAATCCAATTATGTAACAAGCGGATCAGTCGAGCGCGCGCGACAGTATAATACCCTGTGCAGTTTAATAAATTAAGTATTTTGATTATAATAGAAATAAGAACGTAGCAGGTGCTTATTGAAGAATACTCTTTTGAAACTCTCATTTAGCATATGAATTCGTTGCTTGCTTATATCCGCAAGCTTTCACATATGTATGCATATTCAATCAAAAGCTGAGTGCTACGACACTTAATTTACTTATGCTTGTATCGCAGTTGTTCGCTATCTCGCTCTAACACATGTGCACATATGGTAAGCAGACGCATGTATCACGGTCGTTCACTGTCTCGCTCGCACACATGTGGTGCCTGCTGCTCAACGATTCAATGGAAAAATAACTTTAATTTCTTTGCTGATTTTCTGTCTTATTTATAAACCGATCTTGATGAAACTGTCAGCATTCCTTCTTTATATCATTCATAACGCACTTGTTAAGTTAGAAGTATCTACGTTGAGAAATGAGGACATATTTAGTTTTTTTTTTAATTTCGGGGGGTGGTGGGAAAGATATCGAAAATCTAACATAAACTCGATCTGGAGAGGATATACACGAACCTTCACGCCAAATTTGAGCTCTTATAGTTGCTTCAGACAGACAGACGGACATGGCTCAATCGACTCCGCTATTGATACTGATCAAGAATATATATACTTTATAGGGTCGGAGATGCCTCCTTCTGCCTGTTACAGATAATCAGCAATTAAAGCTATTTTTCCATTGAATCGTAGAGCAGCAGGCAGCACATGTGTGGGAGCGAGACAGCGAACTACTGCGACACAAGCATAAGTAAATTAAGTGTCGTAACACTCAGCTTTTGATTGAATATGTATAAATATGTGAAATACAGGGTATTATACTTTCGAATTCCTTTTCGACTGGTTTTATGTTGTTTTATTCATTTTAAAACCAATATTGCTCAACAATTTCACAAAAAATGGAGGTTCTGTGCCACACAAACTTACTCCTTACATCCCAGAATACTTCAGATTTTCGAAAACTTTGCAAATTAAAAGATTTCTAGCATTTGCTTTGAATTGATATGTAAATATCTTCAGACTCAACTGAATTTGGTCAAAAAGTAGATATAAAATTCTATTTTCTAACCTCAACTGTCCGACAGTTATCTTGACAAAGTACAAACATACTCGTACTCGAGGTCCAAGTCGAATACGTACTCTGCAAGGCGTTTCTATGCCCGACAAGCCTGACATTCAACAAACATGTTAAACTCATTGACAGCGAATAAAAATGTCAGTAGGATGCCAGCAAATACTCGAAGCAAATAAATAATGCGAATGTGAGCAAACATTTGAGTGTCCATTTTTTACGAGCTGCAAATAAAACTACACGCAAAAGAAAAACATGACACAAGCAAACAAAACTAAAGGCAATCCAAACCAAACAACACAAGCACGAACCACACACTTGACAGGACGCGAAGGAATATAATGAAAAGACACATACAAGTCTTGGGGTAGAATTGTGGTTGGGGCTCCGACTGGGATTGGGATTGGGACTAGGCCGGGGTTAAGTGGGACTCTACGGGCTGAAAATAGAACGGCAAAAGGTATAACATCGAAAAGTAGAAAGCAGCAATGCATGGGGTAGTAATGGGTGGTAGAGGTAGTATGGGTACTGCTATCTGGTATTTGTAGTAAAAACGATCTGTAGGAGGTGCGGTATGTGTGTGCATATTGAATTGTATGAGCACATTATCTACATGTTTACAGCCCAATTTGATTCCCCTTCGATTACCCAGCTCTTCGACTGTCATTCCAGCTCTATCCAGCTCCGTCGCTTTGACCGTGCTCTTTTTCCGTTTTGTTTTGAAAGATTTGTTGCTTTTTCTTTGGCGGGTTCACAGCTCGACGCCAATTGACGTTGATGGTGCCGCAAAACGCAAACGCCAACGCACCCACAAACATTGTCATTGCCCTCTTTCGATTTCCGCTCAAGTTTGAATCCATACGAGAATAAGTGAACTTATATCCTGTGAGCTGTGAGCTTAGCCTGTTATTGCCATGCCCAACAAACACGCATTCTAACCCACTACGAGACCGCTAGCAATGTCTGCATAGCGTTTTTATACCCTTGCAAAAGGTACTACAACTTTCTCCAACAATGTGTAACGCATTATAGGAGGTGTCCGCTTCTCTTTTATTTTGTATAGAAACGATCGGTCGAAATTGGATTTAGGCCTCTTCAAGGGTATCAAATCTTCGAGGTAACGAAGAAATCCATTCAGCCTTGTTTATGTTATGTTTACTGGCTTTCTTACGACTTCCGAGGTAGTCCTAATAACTGATGATTGTGCGATTTCCCCGCCCACCTACAATCAACATGATGTGGGCTGCCGTCTCTTTTTATCCACCACTCCTACCCATACACCCCGGCAGCTGTCAGCGTTTCTGTTTCTGTTGGCATTGACCCCCTAGAGACCTTTACGTACACTCATAAATGTCTTTCAATCATAATGTTTCAATAAGTCAAAATCGATTACGAACTTCATATGAAATTTATTGCACTTTCGCAAATATGACATTGGCTCCTTGTGTGTACAACATTAAGGGGTCAATGCGGTTGCGCATATTCGTATGTATGAAAATATATGTATGTGTGTACCCATATATATGTGCATGTTAACAAAAAAATATATATGAATGTATTGACTGACGAATGACGACTCCATGTGTGGTCACGACATATACGCTTACGCACACGCATATAAACCACAGTTTTTGGATAGTTTATCAGAATGTGTTGGACATAATAGTTCTCGACTCTGTTAACGAAATCCCGCACTAGACACGCACAAGCTAAATGACCGGGAGCGATGTGCCTAAATGATTAGCAATATGATTGGCAGTGCTCAGTCATCACTCTTTTAGCACTCACCTAAGTATTTTATAAACGAGTTGAAGTTGTTAGATTTGTTATACCCTGTGCCTATTAAATGGTATTATAGGTGTATGCAAATGTATGCAACAAGCAGAAGGCGTGGCAGGGAACTTTATACATAAAGTATATACATATATTCTTAATTACTATCAGAATACCTATCAGACAGGTATTGCCCAATCGACTCGCCTGTTGACACTGATCAAGAATGTACTTAGAAAGCACCCAACAAAAATTTTAGTAGATGTTCGTCATTATCTCAACTACATTATTTGTATATAAACTGTTCGTAAAGAAGTTCTTCAACTAAAGGTTAGCACTTTATAAATGCTTTTGTATTCTTTTGCTTTTATATGCGTTGCAGAAAGTGATAGACACATCTAAAACTCGTAAAGCACGTATATAGATATATACGTGTAATAAGCATTGGTCAAATATAGCAAAATAACAAATAGTCCGAGTCATTGAGTTGAATGGCTGTAAGAATGGGATTGCCTTTGACGAAAATGAATGTAATTTATTCAACCTTCAGACCAAAACAGCGGCACATAAATACCATAGTCTTATTATTTAATATGAATTCGCACGAACCTAAACTAAGCCAGTATCTTTATCTTTATCTCCACCCATTTACCCAAAAAGTCATCCCACAGAGTCACATTCAATTACGATTAAACAATCTGTTTATCAATGATCAGAAGAACATGAAATACAATTCCAACGATATGCTGACACCATATTCAATTAATGCACCGACTAGCTTCCGCTTGATTGCATTATCGCGCTCATGTCACTAAGCAGATGTGGCCAATGACTCAATGGTAATACTTTGCCGGCACCCAAATACATACGAGTAAATATGTACACTTGTACGGACATGAATATGAATATACTGTGACTGACAAAACGGTTTTTCATGAGTTGATTAGCGCTATGTCCAGTCAAGCGTGCATTGGATGCTGTCCAGCACAAATGCTAGAGCATTGACCAACTATTTGCTGTGGCTAAAACTAACACTATCCTCTTTCACAAATATTGTGTAAATGCGTACGGAACTGAATCTAGATATAAATGGTTATGTATGTATGTATAATTTACATACTCGTACTATTTATATGTGTACCTACGTCACAGTACTCATAATAGCGCCCACAAGGACAATGGTAGAATGGTACAACTAAAAGAAGGTACCCATCTTTTTGTGTTATTTGTAATTTTGCATTTTTTCATAAGCATTTGCACGGGACACTGGCTTTGAGCCAAGTGCGCTTTACCACTTTTCATTTCGTTTCTTTTCGGGTTACTTTGCTTGGGTTTGCGCAAACAAGCAACGCTTAATCAAAATCACACGCGACGCTGCATCGCATTGCGCAAACAGCAACAATGGGCCATAAAGTGGAGCGCACACCGACCAAGGCGGCTTAGCGCAACCGGCAAAAGAACGAGGAATGGGCACGAAGAATGAGGCACGAGGCACTCATTATTTTGAAATTTTCAGCGCGCATTTCAGTGACTTCCGTTTCCGGTGGCAATAGCATAGCGAACGCCACCCATAAGAGAATTAAAAGCAAAGAAATACTAGACTAAGGCTGCAAAGAGCCCACTGGCTGTTATAAATTATAATTTGGCGACAGCAGCTGGTGGCACCCCCTGGTGCCAGGTGCCAGATGCCAGGTAGCAGATTCCAGGTGCGTATAACCTGCTGCTTTTCCCTAATGAATGCGACAATCCTTATGTGTACTTACTATGGCTAGCCGGGCCAACGCAGTTTTTTTTACCGCGATTAAATTGCTAATCAAGCAAAAAGCTCTGTGCTTTAACAATACTCGTAGTCGAGGCTAATATTGCTGCTTAACGAAGCAGAATTGTGACTTGCGACTTGTGGAGTGGCAGAAAAAGTGAAAGGATTTACTTTGAACTTGAACCTGCTTAAGTATCACCATCACGGAGACTGTGGCAGGTGTTTTCACTGAAAAGTCCTTTAGTCACATTATAGCAACTTACCGCATAATCCTTACTACCAACTGACTGAGGCGGCAATTAAAAACTTTATGATTACGAATTTTCACGGTTGTCAGCAACTCGACATGCACCACAATTACAATTGCAGCCACAATGATAACACTATTAATCTTAGTCAGCATTTGTTTTTACCCACTTATTTCACAAGTACAAGACCGAGTTCGAAAGTAGTTCCTTAGGCATAATTGCTTGTTGAAGGCCTGAAGTACAGATAGCTCAGAATGAATGCACGAAATGAATCCAAGTCAAAGTGGGCAAAGGTAACGATCACAATTGACCGACTTCAAGTTCGCTTGCACTTTTCCAGCGTTCATTCAGTTTTCAGCTATCTTTGTATCTCTGCATCTATTCTTTTAATTACTGCATGCAAAACTATCTGTATTGTGCTCCATGAGTGTTGTTGATGTGTTTGTCCCGCGGTTGCGTTAGTATAATTTAAATATGATGCCGGCAGTCACAGGCTTCTACTTATGTACAAACTATGTACTATGAACCTATGTGCACAAACTTCCTAATATACTTGTATGTATTTTTGAAAGTGCACATCGAATTACGTAATTTGTGGTCTCTCGACCAATGCTTCTACCACAATGGGTAACAGTCAAGGGACACAAAGAAAGGGTGTATGTATGACACTGCTTTGGCAGGTGGCGGAAAAAAAACAGATCAAAATAAAGCAAAAAAAAAGTTGAAAAAAAAATATAAAAATGTGTAGAAGGGCTCACAATGATGGCAAAATGAGCTGGGCGTAAATTGCCACAACAACAATAACAAAAACACTTGCAATAACAACAACTGGCAGTGGGGTCACCGTGGTGAATGGTGTTGCACTGGGTGCCTCTATAGTATGTCTATGGCAATGCTGCTTAGCCTCACAAACAAACGCAATCATGAGCATGTGTCTGTGTCTGTATCTGTATCTTTATCTGTGTGTGTATGTGTCTGTAACTGTATTTGTGTGTAGGTTGGGCGCTTGCATGGCTACTGGCTTCCGTTTCCTGTTTCGGTGCGCTTTCAACTCAACTCGAATCCTGTTTGCCGTTTAATTAGAGACACGCACACAACAGAAGAGCAGCCTCCTTCCGTTACGTGCACTCATGAATGTATCTCTCTCTCTCTCTCTCTCTCTCTCTCTCTCTCTCTCTCTCTCTCTCTCTCTCTCTCTCTCTCTCTCTCTCTCTCTCTCTCTCTCTCTCTCTCTCTCTCTCTCTCTCTCTGGGAGTGTGTGTGTGTGCCGTTGGTGTTGGTGTGTGTATAGATTGTGATTGTGAGCGTATAACGATGTGGTAGGTAATCAGAAACTGCTTTTAATTATTCAAGGTTCCATTCTGATGAATGAAGACAACAACAACGATAACAGCGGCAACGCCAAACTGCGCAATAAAAGCAACAACAGCCGCATCCCGTTAAAGAAACTGCCTGCCATCGTTTGTGCTTGGCATTAAAACAACAGCAACAACAACTATATGACGTTGAACTAAAGGGGATTAAAATTCACAGCTAACAACAACGCAATGGGGCCAGTATGGATATCGGCCGGTCGGTCAGTGTACTCTTCAATGTACATACATACCTACATATCTACCTACATATATACCTACTACATACATACCTACTACATACATACATACATAAATACTTGCATACATCATGCATACATACAAGAATAAACAGTTACATACATTTATACATACAAACATATGTATGTACATATGGAAAGCTATCTGATACTCTCTGCTCTTTACTATTTCCGTTGTTGCTTTAGCCGCTTCAGATATTACCGTGCGTCAAATATGTATACATACATACGTTGGTACATACATGTGTATGTATGTGTATGTACACACATACATTTCCACATAAATATACGTTTAAAAATTCAAGCATTGGAGGGAACAAAAGCATCGCTGACCACAACATCGCTGCTGCCAAATGTCCATTGCTCAGCACAACAATCGACCAATAAGAAGCAATACAAACACAATTAATCCACCTGCAGAATGAACCTACAATGTACGAAAGGGGGTCTTGCCAAAAACATTGCATACTCGTTGTGAACGATCGAAGGTTGATAGTATTTAAAGTAACTTTAATGTTGCACTATCAAAATATGATACGATAAAAAAAAAAATTTTCTCTTTACTCTTATGGGAAGTGGTATGGTATGGTACCCTATAAAAAATATATTTTTTGGATCAGCATTAACAAACCGAGTTGATATAGCTATGGTTGTTCATGATCGTTAAGATGTTCAACTGATCTGACAGATTATCAGAGTTAAAACCGAACTTGACTTTTACTATAATAGATAGAGCAACCAAAATTTCGCTTCCCCAAAATAATTAGGATTAGCAATTGCATTATTAGAGATATAGACTCACAAATTGGTGAATAGATGGATGAATTTACGAAGAACTGTGCCATAAATTATATTATCTCTTAATTAAAGCTCTCACTTTGACAAAAAATTTAACAAATCCTAATTGATATCGATATAAATGGTCTTCTTAATGATTGTGTGATCTCTAAATTGATTCTGTATCTAAATGTTGTGAACATCTAAAAAGAATAAATAAGATTTTCGATTACTGTGAATTTAGTCTATGTTTCCTGTTTTATAAATATAAAGAGTGCACATTTTTTAAAAAAGTGATTTAATTATCCAAATAATCACGGTTATCAAATTTGACAGTTTTGTTACAATATTATCAACCTTTTGGTTGAAGTAACTATATGCGCATATTTTGTCAGGGCTCCCGTGTTAACTATTAAAATGTTGAGCTTTATTCCTGGGTTTGCGTAATTTTCCTTCGATGCCCTTCATACATCCAGGTCGTGTATTTGGACAGTTTATGTACAGCTAATAATAAAGTTAAGAACCCGGCCCAGTTTTTAAAGTAAGCATTTTGCAAGTCCAGTAGGGTGAGCGGTCAGCGGTCAACGGGTTTGTCAGCTTTTGTTGTTAATTCTATTTACTTAATATGCCCAACTCTTCTTGGAGGCGTTTGGCCCGGCAAATATTTGTCTTATTAATGAATGCGCGGGTTAATGTGTTTACCTTGAGCTGAGTCCAGCCCACAGGCGTTGGTGTCGACGACGACGACGATGGCGACGGCAATGGCAATGGCAGTGGCGGTGGCGGTCGCGCAGTCTATTAATTTTTCAGGAGACCCGACATTGAAAGGCGATGCTGGGAAATCAATAAAATGTGCACTGGTCTTGCTGAAAACACTGTAATTGTACTGTTTAAGTGCATGCTTAGCTTGCACCTAAAAGATGGATTTATTTGAAGGTCATACGACTGATGCCACTAAGCTGATGCAATAGCCCCGGATGCCTGGTCAAGAAATAAAAGAAAATGAAAAGGGAAAAAAACGACAGTAATATCGACGTCAACAAAAGCAGCTGCGTATGAATAACTTTTTCAGAGCTCATTGACCGTAAATTACTGCCGCAAATTTTTGTACACATGAATTTCCACTTAAATCCAATGAAAATGTTGAAACAAATGGCGAACGAAGGAGGGATAAAGGAGTAGAAAGCACAGCAAACTGTTTTAAAATGTAAATTTCGTTTGCAAGCCGGCATTAAGGCCAATAAACAGCGTAAATGTGCGCCACTTTATACGAGTAAATGCGCAACGTTGCTCTGCAAAGCAACAACGAAAAGCAGCAGCACAACACAACACAGACTTCTCCGCAAGATGATGCATGGAGTACAAGTTTGATACAAGAGGAGTAGTGGAAGATGGATGAGGAACAGAGGCGTCCGAGGGCAAAAGTAAAAGCTGAAGCGGCTCTGAGTCGGAGGCGGAGTATGAGCCAGAGATGGGGCTAAAGGGAACTGAATCCACTTACTCTCATTTTATTCAAGGCATTAACTTAAATTGAATTAAAAACAAATTAATTAGATCCCTCATAAAAATGAACAAAATGAGAGTTAAATAAATATGAATTGTGCCCACAGCAGGCGCAATATATTATAATTTAAATGGTCTATATTGTACTAAAAATAAATAATACTCTTAATGTGATTATTAGCACTTGGCATATATTTGGAAGTTAGCTCCACAACTTAGGCTTTATGCAAAATGTTATGCTAATTAGCCAAGTAATTTTGTGGCTTTTGACACACCTGTGGCCTAGCTAATCTTCTCTACATTCGAGAGCAATCAATCATTCGGCCGTCTCATGGGCACTTTTGATAATATTATTTTCACATACTATTTATACTTACAACATTAACATTAGAAACAGATCAATCTATGATATAAATCACACTTACTGTAGGCTATTCAAAAATTTATATACATTGTCGTACAAATCTATTGACATATGTTATTGAGCACAGTCGTTCAACCAGTCGGAGGCTTCCACGAACACAGAGAAGTTTTAATATGTACAAATACGTACATTTCTATAAATAACTACTAGCCAAATTATTGCAACATTATATAAAAATCCGAAGTTCATGAGGGTCACAGGGGCATGGCACACAGATGCACAACAATAAGTATAATCCAAAAGTAATTCCACTAATAGGATTCATAAAAAGGATAACACGCAATAAATAATGGCAAGAAAATTTTCATAATTGAAAATGCTCAGCACGTACGTATTCAATTACTTGTTGAACTTACCGCTCAGAGCATCATTCCCATTCCCATTTGCAATCGCCAGGTCCCACTCTTATCTGTACCCATTCTCATCCCTATTTCAATCCTCATCCCAAATCGCCCACATCCGCACATACAAACAAACGCCTCTCTTGGCCATGGCCCTGACGCTTCAGATTGTGATTGCGAACGAAAATCATATTTTCTGTTATTGTGGCAAAATGAGATTATTAAATGGGTTTTGGGTAAAACCCAATAAGACGCCGCACGCGGCAGGGCCGGATGAACAGACAGCAAAAAGTAAACATTGCCACTGAGACAACTGTCTGCCCAATCTCTGTCTCTGTCTCTCTGTCTGTTTCTGTCTCTGTCTGTGTGTGTGAAACGTAATGGGTTGTGGCCGTGGTGTGGGACCGTACGTGATGTGTATACATTGGTCTATTACATACCAACCTAGAGTAATAGGGACGACGGTCGACGGCTGACGGTTGACAGTTGACTGTCTCCCAACCATCGCTGTATCAATGATGACTTTTCAAGGTTCATTTGCGAGCTCCTCTTCCCCCAACAATGCATCCACCCAGCCACTCAGTCTTTTCATACACTGAGAGCTACACTAGGAATGGCATCAGTTGTCGAGGCTGCGTCTAAGGCCGCCTGTCTGCAGCAATTTGTAGACATTTTCTGACGTCCCACTATATGTACTTATGTCTGTTTGTACATATATTCGCATCTGCAGCTGAAGTGCTCGTATCTGTTGCTCTTTGTGATCTAATATCTATATCTAGCGTATGGCGAGTATAGAAAAAAATTTAAAGCGCATATAGCACGTGTTGTTTGCCTTCTCAATTGTGTCATGATTATGTCTGATGGAGGATTGTCATGAATTGTGCCGGGGCCACGGCCACAGGCAGAACCACAGTCAGTGTCACCACTTAGCAATGACAGCATCAGTGCCCAAGTCGAGGCTATCTCTTGCGGCACATTCAATAAATATTTAAGTCATATTCATCGGATGTGAGGTTTGGCACCATTGACCTGCCTCAGCTCGGTATACATATAGACATATGTATGTACATACATTTATATGTGTGGGTTGCGTTCTAACCATATTTATACCCTGTACAGGGTATATTAACTTTGTGCAAAAAAATTCCAGTCTATTTGTCTGTATGAACGCGTCGATCTCAGAAACTATAAGAGCTAGGGACACCAAATTTGGCGTAGAGGTTCCTTATACCATATGCAGATCCAGTTTATTTAAAATTTTGGATACCTTTTGCAAACTCTCTATAGCAAACTCTCTATAGCGCACAACATGTGCGTGAAACAGATTAATATTTGTATATAAATAATAATATTTATAATAATAACAAGCGGATCAGTCGAGCTCGCGCGACAGTATAATACCCTATTATTATAAATGAAAGTAGCTAACAGGAGCTGAAAGAATATTCTTTAGAAACTTTCATTTAGCATATGCTTTGCATGCTTTAAGCATCAAGCTTTCGCATATGCATACATATTCGATCAAAAGCTGAGTGCTACATCACTTCATTTACAAATGCATGTATCTCTGTTATTTATAAAACGATATTTATGAAAGTTTCAGGACTGCTTTTATATGATATTGTTTAAACACCTGTTAAGTAAGAAATTTCTATGCTGAGAAATGCGGCCATAATTTTTATTTGCGCGCGAAGGGGAAAGGTATCAAAGATCCAACATCAACTCGATACAGAAACGTTTATGCCAAATTTAGTGTCTCATACATACAGACGAACATGGCTCAATCGACTCGACTATTGATACTGATCAAGAATATATATATTTTATAAGGTCGGACATGCCTCCTTCGCCTGTTACATACACTTACAAAAAGTTATTATTCCCTTTTTTGCACATTTTTAATTATGTCGGTGTCGGTGTAGTCGTTCGTCAAATCGCTCGCAGTATCTTTCAGTATCCCCGTATACGCAGCTAGCCTCTGTGGCTTTATCTATAGAGTACAGAAAGGAACTGTATCCGTGTCCTGTCAGCATTTCTGAAATATTATAGTCTTGTTATCGTTTCCCCACAGTTCTTGCCATAGGTTATGGTATTCCTTAGCGAAGCTAATATAATTTCTTGCAATCTCGAGCCAATAGCGCTAATTATCCTTTGAGGGTTTCGTAACCCGCAAGCCCTTTCAAAAAATCTACGGGTATCGGGCTTTAAAATCTAAACGGCGGTTTTCAAACTGAGTCCGGTATCAACAAATTAAAACGTTCTTATTCCTTTAATAACGCGATCCCCAGGAACAAAAAGAAAATCATTTACGAGCATACTACTCGTGATTTCAAAACAAGTTCTATTAAGCTATGGTTGTTAATTGTGGATTCCATTGGGGCAGAAGCCTTCTCCACATCGAAACCCAAAGAAACTTACAAATTACACTTCAATTGTTGGGCGACAAACAAACAGAAAACAAGTGCAAAGAGAAATATGCAAGTTCTGACTGGATAGAGGAATAAACACAATTTCCAACAGTGGTGTCAAGCGGAGGTGAAGGCGGGAGGCGAACCAAAGCTTATGCAAATCATTTTGCAATGAGCAGTCAACGAACATGACTTTGAGTGTGCGGAATGCGAGATGCGAGATTCAAGATGCGAAATGGATGCAGGTACCGCTGATGTTACCGCCTTCGTCGTCGCCGGAATTGCAGCGTAAGTTGTTGCCACTGAAAATTAAAATTCAAACAACGACAACGTGGCGTATGGGCAACATTTGCATTTTCTAGCTTCACCTTTACATTGACTTTAGTCACACCTGTTCTGTGGTATGCTGGCACCAATTCTCGTAGTGATGGTGGGTGTCTTGTGCATCGCACACTTATACATATATATACTCGCTAGCTGCCACAAATACAAATACAAATTCAAATCCAAATACAAATACAAACGGCTGATTACAAACAAAAATTGAAAATCTTAAGCACTGCCTTATTGAGCAGGAGGCACCTCAATCAGGGGGCAAAACTTTATTTCCAACAGCTGTTCAGACACTTCAGAGTATGGGCATTGAGAGTATTCAGAATGTAGCTGTACTGAGCCACGTGTGCTTTCATTTAAAATAAACTGGCAATGTTTTATTTTGTTTTTGTCGCTCAGCCGACAGCAGTCAATGTTGATTGTTGTTGTTCTTTCTTAGCATTTGGCAGTTGGCAGTTGGCATTGCTGGATTTGCTATTTGCCCTTGCGTTTGTCTAGCACAGATAAAGTCTAAATTATCTAAACTCAAACTGATTCTGATGCCACGCATATTAATGAGATGGTGAGATCAAACGGCAACGGCACGAGTGCACCAAAGCCAAAGAAAAGTAATAAAGTTGCGGTTAAATTAAATTGTGCAAATGTATCGATAAAGCTTTATGCATCCAGCCATCCACGACTATGGCATGATATTGGGGGCTTAGCTTTCGCTTTGTCGAATAGGAGAGCCGGCCGGGGGTGCTATTGAAACCATTGTGCCATCTGGCGGTTCACTAAAGTTGCCAAATATCGAAAAGGCAAAACAATTTTTACTGTGATTAAGAATTCTCTCTGTGCATGCATATATAAAAACTTCAAAGTGATCTTATATATCAGTTACGTTTCCTATTTATAGCAAATTGTACACAGAAATGTTATTTCATCAGTAAATGGTTTTAAGGTTAGAATAGTTTATACCGTGAAAATCTGTACTCGTATTTAATTGTCGTCTTTTTGATAGACACATATTTAACCACAAAAGAACATACTTGATACTGAGCATAACTGATTAAAACGTTGGCCACAAAACGTATTAACATGTCGGCAACAGTAGTTCTCATCCGGAATACTATTTAGCACCGGGAGACAGTCGACAGGCGACGAGGAGCGACTGACGCAGGGCAAAGACAAATGCTGGAATAAGGAATACCAAAAAGGCTGTGACAAAATCAGGGAAAAGAAAACACCGGAGCAAGCAGCAAAAGCAAACATTGAAACAAACAGACAAAACAAATAAGCTAAGCATAAAAGTTTATATTGCGGTCGATGATTCACTTCAACACAGTTACAACGGCGACGACCACGAGACCACGACCAAGTTGACGTCAACGCTGAAGTCGGCGTTAGCGTCGGCGTTGGCATTGGCGTTCGCGTCGACGTTTTTGCGGGAACGGGAACAGGCATTGTGGTTGCCTCCAGCTCGACCTCACAGTGACGTTGGGGTCACAAACAATGGTAAGGGCTCTAGCTCGATGCTCGGTTATGGCACAGCTGCAGTAGCGCCATTCAAAAATTTTGACATTTTACGCTGCCGCATGAAAGGTCCATGTGGCTAGGCTGTGTCTGCTACGGTTCCTGATGTTGATGCGTGTTTACACAGGCCGCAACGAGCCACCTTGGGTGGCAGTGTGTGTGTGTGTGTATGTGTGAGTGCGTGTGTGTGTGTGTGTCTGTGTGGGTATCTCTGTTGGTGTGAGTGTGGATGGTTAAGTGTGTGAGTGTTGTGATAGCATTGCTCCGGCCTGTAGATTTTCTGAAACCCATTTAGTTAATGGATATAATAAATTTTTCTACAAATTGAAACTCGTAATTTCCATTGTTCTCGCGCTACTGTGTGTCGTCGTCAAGGATGTCCTTTGCCTCCGTTTACTTCAACGTCGTCGTACATCTACACACAGGATGCTATTGGGATGCACAGTCTGTGATGGCAACGGATGCTGCTACCAAATTTTACTTGGGTCCAGAGGCCACTGTCGGGACCTTGTATGCTTGTATAATTCTATCCATAAAACTAGTCTTAATTACGTTAAGTATATCGGCTCACTATCCCACAAAGCGTATATGTGACAAAATAAGTACTCTAAGTTGCATATGAATATTGGCAAATGGACAATATGCAATGTTCTTCAACATTATATATTCCATAAAAAAATAAATTATATTTTTTTAACTTCCCAATATCATTGATACTTTGTTATCGAAAAATCAAAAACAGTTTTGTTGAATTTAATATCGGTCAAATTGTACGCTAGAAAAATATAGTACTCTTAGAATCTGTATGTAGCATCGATATTTATAAGTATATATATATGTGTATGTCTGAAGCCAAGAAAAGAAGCAAAAGTAGAAGAAGAAGGATAGGAGCTATGGTCGGAGATGCGGAACAAAATTTGTTTGTGTTCCTTTGCTTCCCAGGCAGTTCTTGGCTTAATGTCTGCTATCATAAATTTTATGCTGGTGATGTTTAATTTGGCAACTGTAACTCATGTCGACTTAGACCTTAGTTTCGGTTATGCCTGCGCCCTTACCTGTGCCCTTGCCGGCCGTTCCGCCATTATATACACACGTACATGTGTATACTCGTATAAATATTTTTACTGTAGACCCACTGCAAGAACAACAGCAACAACAACACGAAGGACACGTTCCACTGGTAGACAAAAGATGGATTGTTATCGCTCAAGATAACAACACACGAAGCTTGGTTGGGAATGTACCCATCTTACCTGGGCCTAAGCTGCGCCGTAATTTCATTAGTGTCTAAGCTGGGGTAATATGAGGGCAACAAGCAGCTTGCCCACAAAATAGCTAAAACTTTGCCGTTTGCTCTAAGTACGTGCAAATTTTTCGTCAGAAAATTAAGAAAACGACGGGACGGCTTGGTAGAAGCAGGGCCACCCAACAAAATGAGCCTTAGCCTTAGTCTTAGCTGCAGGAACAGATACTGACATAGACACAGACACAGATACAGAACCAGAGATAAACCGAGGGGAGCTACCCAGGCCCAGTGTCAGATCAAAGCCCACTTAACATTTTTAGCTTTACTCATTCGTCTTGTGGAGGGTAAACCAAAGTTAAGGATAATTTTCTTGTTGGTAACGTTGCCAACGCCAATTTGGCTATTGTTCCTCCCACCTCTTAGCTGCTCACTTAAAGGCACTGGCACTTAGAGTTCAGGCAGAGGCAAAACGCAATAGGATTTCCATCGTTCAAGCTGTGTGCCATGTGGCCGAAAAACGTTGACTTACACTTGGGATCACAATTTAAATCCCTAAGAAAACTGAATTTACAATTTCTTCTTGAGAGCTAATTAAGAATATTTAAATATTCAAAAGTAACGAATAACATGAGTATGTAGTAGACCAGTACTCATATGAATGAATAATGCTTTTATCATCCATTAAGTAGGGATTTATCATATTCCCTTATTCTGTCTGTGTGATAACAACACTGAACATATCCCTATTGTAGTTTTTCTTTATAAAAGTCTATGTATATGTATATGTACAGGTATATTTACATGTATATGTAT